>CM076577.1:68947972-69500355 GCA_034641835.2 Pinus albicaulis | reverse complement strand
GGTATGCCTCCCCCGCCGCCTTCAGCATAGGTACCCTCTCATAAAAGAGACTTGTTGCACCTGCGAGTCTCGTCTCCTCTGGGTCTAGTCCTTCAACACACTATCTACCTCACCTTTCTCTCTCTGAATTCCCTTTTGTTGTCTAATGATCGAGTTCTTACAACGTACTTCGGTCATACGATTTGCTCCTGACACTCGCACGCTGGGGGGCAATCTGTTACACCATTTTTTGGTCATCTAACCTATTATCATTAGATGGACCCAAGTACACCATGTAAGACCAGTTTTACCCTAAGTAAAACTGCTTTCACTATGTTAAAAAAGGAAACCCCAAAAGGAAATATTAAACAAACCTATATTTGTTTGATTTTCCTCATGGAATAATTAATTAAACCATAATTTAATTATTATTCCCAGTCATGTTTAACCCAAAATCAAAGAAATTAATTAGATAAACCTTTATTTATCTTATTATTTTCTAGAAATAATTATTTAAACCTTATTTAGATAATATTCCTTGTTAAATATGACCAAATCACCCACAAATAATTAAATAAATCACTATTTATTTAATTATCTTTCAACCACTTCCCTAAATAATTAAATAAATCATTATTTATTTGATTATCTTCTAACCGCTTCCTTAAAAAGATAAATAAATCATTTATTTATTTATTTTTAACAAATTAAGGGATTTGACCCAAGTCAAATACCTTTTCCCTCAAACAAATATAATAAAATATTCCATAAAAGGTGGATCTAGATCTGGTTAACCCATGCACCAAGATCTAGAATGACCCAATATTTTGTTATAAATAGGAGGGTTTTTCCTACCATTCTTCACCTTTTGTTGCCTATTAGATCACTCTCGATCTATACACTTGGTCACCATTTTCTGCCATTTGCTGTGTGAGCTCCCTTTGAGTTCCATTCTTTGTGTGGGTTTTCTACACCAACAAGAGAGAGAGATTTTAGATCTGAAGTGCCGAGGACTTCCAAGAACCCATCCCACTGAGGAGAATTGGATACGCCTTCTTGTTTTCCTCCCAGGTGCCCGATTAATACAAAAAATTCTTTCAAAAATTGTTCTTGTCTTGTCTATTGGTATATGGAGCAAACCCTTATTTTTTCTGCTTAATGTCTTTCCATGCATAGATCTGGTTTTTGCAGCTCTTTTATGTTCAACTAACCGCAGATCTGAAGATATTGGCAGCCACTTTTGTTGTTAGGGCTACTAGTTATGCATAGCTAAAGTGGTCCTTTTTCGTACACTTTGACAAAGGATTCATACTAACAAATGGTGACTCCACACGGGTTTTAAATTACGACCACTGTCGTTTTTCATATTCCTGCATATCCAGCTACTTCAGACCCTAGGGTTTCTTTTCCACTATTTATTTTTCCTATTTTTATGTTGTTTTTTTCACATAAAACCCTAAAACATTAAAATTTCTAACTTCCGTGTGTTTCTGGCCCTATTGCGCAGGTAAGCGACACCAGCCGCAACTGAGACGACAACTTTTCTGAAAATCTGCCGCCGAGACAACCGGAACAGGGGGTCACACTTTTTGGCCCTAAACCTGCGACCTGGACCTCCAGGTCGCACTTTTCAGCCTGTTTCCTGCGACCTGCACTGAAATCAGGTCAGAAACTGCGACCTGCCATTTTTTCAGCAATTTTTCTGCAATTTTTCTAGGTTTTGCTGCAGCTTCTGCCAGGGTCCTCCAGCCTCTGTCTCAGCCTGTTTTGACCAATTTCTGATCTATTTTTACTCATCTAAGTGGGAACCTAGCCCCTTGGGGCTTTAGTACCCTCCACCTTTTGTGGAAGAGTTTTAAGCTGTTTCAGCCGTCTGTTTTTTAGAGCTTCAGCCTCCTTTTTTCTAGATCTGTTACCTCCCTTTCAAATCCTTTGAAATCGACCTTTCTTGCTTTCAAATCAACTCCTGTCGTTTTGTTTGGACCTACTTTCTGGGCCTCCCCCTTGCCCCCTCCGTTTTTTCCTGATTTCTTTCCTTTTTCCAGCCACCTTGCCTCTGTCTCTTGGCTGTGATCTGCACCTCTTTTCAGCAGCTTTATCCTCTAGATCCCTGTCCCTTTCGACCCTAGATCTGTTGACCTCTTTTTATGTGTGTTTTGACTAGATTTTTTCCCTCTTTTAGAGTAGTTTTGAGAGACCCGCCTTTTTGGGGTTAGATTGATGCATAGTTAGCTGTTAAATGTTCTGTCCTTTCAGCAATCTATATTGTTCTACGCATATTTCTTTTCAGTTACGCAGCACACTTTTTCTTGCTCTCAAAACGAAAATGGTTTAAAAATTAAAATTAACGCACACCACACACTGACCCTAAGTGAAGAAGCGCTTGGTTAACACCGCCTGGCAAAGACTCTAAAATCAACTGTCACTGCACCTTATCTGCGCTTGACATCGCTTGATTCTGTCCCTTTCTGCCCTTGTCAGTTTCCTTCTTCCTATCATCCTTGCGCCCCCAAGGTGCCTTTCCCGCCCACTTCGTTTTCATCCCCGGGGGCTCGGCCGATCGACCTCGCTTCTCCGCCCCGCCGTCGTCGAGCCGTCCACCTTCGAGTCCGCACCGACCTCTCCCCGATTCATCGGTCCTCCTCTTCTCCTCTTGGTTCTCCCCCCGTCACCTTCACTACAACCGTCCGTCTAACGTCAGCGCTCTTCTCGGCTTAATGCCGCCCTACTACTGGGCGGGAATCCATAGAACTGCCTCCCGCCACCCCCCGTGCCGCCCCACATCACAGCTCCCGCCCCCGATTTCCATCGCTGGATCAATGACCCCATTCACCACAATGCCAATTGGCCTATTTGCGGCCAACCAAGCTCCCCTCCGACATCCCTAAGTTTGAGGGCCTTAATGGCGAAGATCCAACCAATCATGTTCGATCTTTCCACATGTGGTGTTCCTCCAATTCCATTACCGATGACTCCATCTGTCTTCGTTTGTTCCAACGCACGCTCACCAGCGAAGCTTCTAAATGGTATGTCGAACAAGCCACCTCTACCCATACCACCTTTGAGACTCTTGCCCAAGCCTTTTTGTCGTACTTCCAGCTCCCTCTCCGATACGATACTGGCACGGAGCTCTTGACTTCCTTCAAGCAATCCTCTTCAACATGCCTTTCTGCCCATGTTCAGGAATGGAGAAGAAGACGGAGCTTATGTCGAGCCCCTCCCTTCGAAGATCGGGTTTACATGGACTGGTTCCTTCGCACCCTTACCGCTCCCATCGGCAAAGATGTCGCCTGTCACTTTCCTCAAAATGAAGAAGCCGCCCTCCAAATAGCCTTGAAATATGACCTGATCTACGCTCAATCTGGTTATGTTTATACCGTTCTTCCTGACCTCCCCAGGCCCGGTGGCGCTAACACCCCGAGGGCATCTCATTCTGCCGACGGTATCGTTGGAACCCTTTCCCATCCATACGCTCAACCTCCTATGGGCTATGGTCTCCCTCAGGGAGGGACCAGCTCCTCCAGCACTCTTCCCCCTCCCGGTAGCATGTATCCAGGATACGGCATGCCTCCTCCTTTTGCCCAACCTCCTGCTTACCTCAATGTTGCCCAACCTACCCATTACCCTTATCCCCAGCCTGGTGCGCCAACTCCTCCAGCATATGCGCTTCCTCCTCCCTTGCCTCCTCAACCCCAGCACCAGCACCTACAGCCCCCTCCAGGGCAAGTATTTGCACAGCAGGGCGCGACTAATCCCCCTTCTTCTCAAAGAAGGCGGAGAGGCAATCCAAACCAATCTGCCCCTGGTACCCATGGACCCAATCCTGGTGTGGACCCTAACACTGCCAACCAGAAACAGGGCACTCAGCCCAAGCCGGACAGGCCGCTTCGCACAAGTAAGCCTTGTTCGTGTTGCGGTGTTTATGGTCATTACACCCACGATTGTCCCCTATTACCCCAGATGCGGAAGATGTGGGAGTCTCAAGCCACATTGCGCGGACAGCACGCCTCCCCTCATGCTCCTCCTAATGTGGCCACTACCCAGCCAGCTGTGTTTACTGATCCTTTCCCTCAGCAAGGATTCGTGGCTACCCAACCGCCCGACAGCCAGGTAGCCACCCCCCCTTCCCTTTCTGGTTCCTTTGATTACCAGATCCTTATGCTGCACTTCGATCCTAACCCGTCCGTCAATCTTCACCTTCAAACTCGGTCTCGCCAGTACTCCAAGCCTCCTGCTCAGTCTGCTCCCGAGCCTCCTTCTTCAGGTTCTCCAGAGCCTCTTTCGTCACCCAGTGGCCCCTTACATATCCCTCAACCAAAATTTGAGGTTCATACCAAGATACCTAAGGGCCCACTACGTCAAAACGCTGCTCCCATTCGAGCTGCCCATTCGTATAGCATAGTAGATGATTTGGCGCAATCTCCTACCGCCATTTCCACACTAGAACTTCTCCAGTCGTGCCCTTCCCAAAAGAAGGCTCTACTATCTACCGTGGGCGTTGTAGATCCTGCTGACGACCAAATGATTGTTTTCGACGCCACTCAATCGGACCATCCTCCTCTCCCTCCTTCCGTCGCCTTCCAAATCCCAGTCAAAATCTGGAACGCCAACGTGTCCCGGTGTATCATTGATGAGGGGGCATCCACCTGCGTGATGTCCGCTTCGGTTTGGAAGCAACTCGGATCCCCTGAACTGGCCCCTTCCATGATCACCCTTCGAGCGTGGGACGGTCATGCCTCCCAGCCCATTGGCCTGTTTCGAAATTGTCCTATCACCCTCGCCGGTAAGACTGTTTGCGTTGATGTCGAAGTCATCGACGCCCTGCTAGATTACAACATTCTACTGGGGCGAAGCTACACCTATGCTATGTCTGCTGTCCCATCCGCGGTTTTCTGCAAGATGTCTTTCCCCCATAATGGAAAGATAGTCACCATTGACCAGTTGACATATCATGAGCCAAAATATCAGACCTCACCTAAGACGACCATCTCTTATGTAGCCAACAAGCAAACCGTTGATTCCTTGACCAGTGTCTGCCCCGGCGTTTACAAAGATTCCTCCCTGCTTGGAACTTTCCCTAACCTTTCTCCTGCTCCTATCACTGATCCCAGCTTATCAAATATTTGCATGATGCAATCGTCTCAGGCTGCTCTTAAGCGGCCTGCCTCGGCTAGTCAGCAACCTCCCCCTTGCGCTCCGCACCCCGCTCCTAGCCATTCCTCTCAGCCAGCTGGACCTCCTCCTTCTGGCCCTCCCCCTACAGCTGGTATCCCCGAACCCCTTTATCCTCCTGGAACGGTTCCCCCTGGCTTTAACCACCTCGGAGCCGTCCCTCCTGGTCATTACCCTGCTAGACAGATACCTTTCCTGGCTCCCCCTCCCGGAGTATTTTCTGTCCCCGTCCTGGCCACCCTCTCTCTCCCTAACCTGACCCTCGGCATACCCGTCTGGTACATTGAACCTCCAGCCGCTACCCCTCCCAGTCACCCCAAACCTTACCTTGCTTTGACACTGGTTCAACCGGTCCCCCTCACCTCCTCCGGGCCCCCAGCACCTCCACAGGACCTTACCCCTGTGGTGCCAGCCCCCGGAAAGAAAGGCAAAGCTCGTAAGGGGGCAACCCATCAGGACCAGGCCGCCCGACAACTCTTACCCCTCCGCGACCACCAAAGCCCGCCATCCAATGCGCTTTGTGTGATATCGTCAGTCACGCCACTCATATGTGTCCTAAATTGCCACACCTCAAGATTCTGGTCAATGAGACGTTTCCCGACTCTGACATCCCAGAAGTCTACGTCACTATCCCAGACTCTATCCCGAAACTCAAAAACTTGCGCACAAACCACCCTTGTGCCTTGTGTGATTTTCACGGCCATTACACCCACCTCTGTCCCCGCCTTGACGAGTATCGTTCCTCCTTGGACATGTACCACCAATTCAAGGCCACTTCGATAGGACCAGAGGACCTTCCTACTCCCATTCACATTCCTCCTCCCACTATCGAGCCAACGGAGCCGTCAACCACCATTTTGTACCTGTCATCATCCTTGCGAGATAGTTCACCTGCCCTTCAACCTGCCGATCGTCTCGGCTCCTCAGCCGACCTTGGATCTGTTGATATCACGCATTTGAGCCCTTCTCCTCCTGATGACCCGTCACACATCACTACTTCCTCGGGTGACCCGTCTTCCTCCAGTCTTCCCATCTTCCAATCCGATGAAGACATTATGGAAGCCATGACCAACCCGGACTTTCCCTGGGACGATATGCACCATCGCGCATACTTCCTCCCACAGCAGTCCCATGACCAATTTGCTGTGGAAACCAAAGACTTCATCCCCAATGCTGTCGATTGGTTCAAAAACCCCATCCCTGCCCCTGATGCTTTTGAAGAAGGAAACATGGCCAACATCTCTCCTACCATCAAAATTGACATTTAAGTCACCCCAGGTGTCCAGGAACATATCACCTTAGGTGCTCAATGCACCCCGGAAGAAATCAAAGCTTACACCAAGATTTTCAATGAATTCCGTGATATTTTCGCCTGGTCCTATTCTGAAATGCCTGGACTCGATCCTGCCATTGTCGAACACCATATCGATACATGGTCGGACGCCAAACCAGTCCGTCAAAAGTTGAGACCCATTCATCCTTCCAGACGTGACGCTATCAAAGCCGAAATCGACAAGCTTAAGCAGGCTGGTTTCATTTACCCCATTGAATACACCACTTGGGTGTCCAACCCAGTTCCCGTTCTTAAGAAACAAGGCACCATCTGTGTCTGCACGGACTTTCGCGACTTGAACCGAGCTTGTCCCAAAGACAAATTCCCCACACCGTTCATTGACCAAATCATTGATGAGTGTGCGGGGCATGAGGTTCTATCCTTTATGGATGGTTTCTCCGGATACAACCAAATTGCTATCCGTCCTGCCGATCAACTCAAAACCGCGTTCATTAGTCCGTGGGGAACTTTTGCTTACCGGGTCATGCCTTTCGGCCTCAAAAACGCCGGTGCCACTTTTCAACGGGCCATGTCTTATTGTTTCCATGACTTAGCTCACATTATCCTTGCTTATTTGGATGACCTCACCGCGCGTTCCAAGCATCGGGCGCAGCACCTCCACGATCTGCGTACCATTTTCCTCCGATGTCGCAAGTATAATATCTGCCTTAACCCGTTGAAATGCATTTTTTGCATTCCCGCCGGCCGTCTCTTAGGCTTCATCGTGTCTAAGGATGGTATCACTCTTGACCCTTTGAAAGTTCAAGCCATTCTTGAACTTCCCATTCCTTGTACCCTCCGCTAGCTTCAAAGTCTCCAAGGCAAAGCTAATTTTCTTCGCCGGTTCGTCCTTGACTACGCCACCACTGCACATGGGTTCCTCAGACTCCTCCGATCTTCTATCCCTTTCGTTTTGGATTCCTATGCTCACGAGTCTTTCGATGCCCTCAAGCAGGCTCTCACATCCGCTCCCTTGATTCGCCCTCCCGATTTTGATCGGGACATCATCCTGTATATCTCCGCTTCCACCTATTCGGTCGCTGGAGTCCTTATCCAGGAAGATGACAATGGTATCGAGCATGTGATCTATTACATCAGTAAGAACCTTGTAGGACCCCCTGTTTCCTACTCACTCGAAGAAAAATTAGCGCTAGCTGTAGTGTTCTCAGTCCAAAAACTTCGTCATTATATCCTCATGCGCTCCACCAAGGTTGTGACTAATTCCAACCCCTTGGCTTTCCTATTGAGTCGTCGTATCCTCACTGGGAAATACACCCGTTGGGTCGTTATTCTCCAAGAATTCGACCTTGAATTCGTCACACCAAAAATTAAGAAAGGCTTAGCCCTCGCCGAGCTCATTTCTGAATTACCTACCGGAGCGCCAGATACCCCAGTTAATGATGACTTTCCTGATGAACACTTATTTGCCATTACTGCCGACGACCCATGGTATGGCGACATTCTTACTTACTTGCGAACACAAAATTTCGCCCTTCACCTTGATCGTGAGGCTCGCCGACGCATCCGACACCAAGCCCCCCGATACCTCCTTATCGGCGACGACCTCTATCGTCGTGGGGTTGACACCGTCCTTCGTCGTTGCCTCACACACGCTGAAGCTGAACAAGTCCTTAATGCCTGCCATAGCGGCGCTTGCGGTGGCCACCTCTCCGGTCTCGCTACTGCCCAGAAAGTCATGCGCGCTGGGTATTTTTGGCCTTCTCTTTTTACTGATTGCAATTTATGCTACCAAACGACCATTCCAATTGCCAATCCAAACCAATCTACACCCGCACCTGTGGACCCAATCCTGGTGTGGACCCTAACACTGCCAACCAGCAACAGGGCACTCAGCCCAAGCCGGACAGGCCGCTTCGCACAAGTAAGCCTTGTTCGTGTTGTGGTGTTTATGGTCATCACACCCACGATTGTCCCCTATTACCCCAGATGCGGCAGATGTGGGAGTCTCAAGCCACTTTGCGCGGACAGCACGCCTCCCCTCATGCTCCTCCTAATGTGGCCACTACCCAGCCAGCTGTGTTTACTGATCCTTTCCCTCAGCAAGGATTCGTGGCTACCCAACCGCTCGACAGCCAGGTAGCCACCCCCCTTCCCTTTCTGGTTCCTCTGATTACCATATCCTTATGATGCACTCCGATCCTAACCCGTCCGTCGATCTTCACCTTCAAACTCGGTCTCACCAGTACTCCAAGCCTCCTGCTCAGTTTGCTCCCAAGCCTCCTTCTTCAAGTTCTCCAGAGCCTCTTTCGTCACCCAGTGGCCCCTTACATATCCCTCAACCAAAAGTTGAGGTTCATACCAAGATACCTAAGGGCCCACTACGTCGAAACGCTGCTCCCAGTCGAGCTGCCCATTCGTATAGCATAGTAGATGATTTGGTGCAATCTCCTGCCGACATTTCCACACTGGAGCTCCTCCAGTCGTGCCCTTCCCAAAAGAAGGCTCTACTATCTACCGTGGGTGCTATAGATCCTGCTGATGACCAAATGATTGTTTTCTACGTCACTCAATCGGACCATCCTCCTCTCCCTCCTTCCGTCGCCTTCCAAATCCCAGTCAAAATCTGGAACGCCAATGTGTCCCGATGTATCATTGATGAGGGGGCATCCACATGTGTGATGTCTGCTTCGGTTTGGAAGAAAATCGGATCTTCTGAACTGGCCCCTTCCACGATCACCCTTCGAGCGTGGGACGGTCATGCCTCCCAGCCCATTGGCCTGTTTCGTAATTGTCCTATCACCCTCGCCGGTAAGACTGTTTGCGTTGACGTCGAAGTCATCGACGCCCCGCTAGATTACAACATTCTATTGGGGCGAAGCTACACCTATGCTATGTCTTTTGTCCCATCCGCGGTCTTTCGCAAGATGTCTTTCCCCCATAATGGAAAGATAGTCACCATTGACCAGTTGACATATCATGAGCCAAAATCTCAGACCTCCCCTGAGACGACTATCTCTTCTGTAGCCAACAAGCAAACCGTTGATTCCTTGACCAGTGTCTCCCCCGGCGTTTACAAAGATTCCTCCCTGCTTGGAACTTTCACTAACCTTCCCCCCCCCCTCCTATCACTGATCCCAGCTTATCGAATATTTGCATGATGCAATCGTCTCAGGCTACTCTTAAGCGGCCTGCCTCGGCTAGTCAGCAACCCCCCCCTTGCCCTCCACACCCCGCTACTAGCCATTCCTCTCATCCAGCCGGACCTCCTCCTTCTGGCCCTCCCCCTACAGCTGGTATCCCCGAACCCCTTTATCCTCCTGGAACGATTCCCCCTGGCCTTCACCACCTCGGAGCCGTCCCTCCTGGTCATTACCCTGCTGGGCAGATACCTTTCCTGGTTCCCCCTCCCGGAGTATTTTCTGTCCCCGTCATGGCCACCCTCTCTCTCCCTAACCTGACCCTCGGCATACCCGTCTGGTACATTGACCCTCCAGCCGCTACCCCTCCCGGTCACCCCAAACCTTACCTTGCTTTGACACCGGTTCAACCGGTCCCCCTCATCTCCTCCAGGCCCCCAGCACCTCCACACGACCCTACCCCTGTGGTGCCAGCCCCCGGAAAGAAAGGAAAAGCTCGTAAGGGGGCAACCCATTAGGACCAGGCCGCCCCGACAACTCCTACCCCTCCGCGACCACCAAAGCCTGCCATCCAATGCGCTTTGTGTGATATTCCCGGTCACGCCACCCATATGTGTCCTGAATTTCCGCACCTCAAGATTCTGGTCAACGAGACGTTTCCCGACTCTGACATCCCAGAAGTCTACGTCACTATCCCAGACTCTATCCCGAAACTCAAAACCTTGCGCACAAACCACCCTTGTGCCTTGTGCGATTTCCACGGCCATTACACCCACCTCTGTCCCCACCTTGACGAGTATCGTTCCTCCTTGGACATGTACCGCCAATTCAAGGCCACTTCGATAGGACCAGAGGACCTTCCTACTCCCATTCACATTCCTCCTCCCGCTATCGAGCCAACGGAGCCGTCAACCACCATTTGTACCTGTCATCATCCTTGCGAGATAGTTCACCTGCCCTTCAACCTGCCGATCCTCTCGGCTCCTCAGCCGACCTTGGATCTGTTGATATCACGCATCTGAGCCCTTCTCCTCCTGATGACCCGTCACACATCACTACTTCCTCGGGTGACCCCTCTTCCTCCAGTCTTCTCATCTTCCAATCCGATGAAGACATTATGGAAGCCATGACCAACCCGGACTTTCCCTAGGACGATATGCACCATCGCGCATACTTCCTCCCACAGCAGTCCCATGACCAATTTGCTGTGGAAACCAAAGACTTCATCCCCAATGCTGTTGATTGGTTCAAAAACCCCATCCTTGCCCCTGATGCTTTCGAAGAAGGAAACATGGCCAACATCTCTCCTACCATCAAAATTGACATTTCAGTCACCCCAGGTATCCAGGAATATATCACCTTAGGTGCTCAATGCACCCCAGAAGAAATCGAAGCTTACACCAAGCTTTTCAAAGAATTTTGCGATATTTTCGCCTGGTCCTATTCTGAAATGCCCAGACTCGATCCCGCCATTGTCGAACACCATATCGATACATGGCCGGATGCCAAACCAGTCCGTCAAAAGTTGAGACCCATTCATCCTTCCAAACGTGACGCTATCAAAGCCGAAATCGACAAGCTTAAGCAGGCTGGTTTCATTTACCCCATTGAATACACCACTTGGGTGTCCAACCCAGTTCCCGTTCTCAAGAAAAAAGGCACCATCCGTGTCTGCACGGACTTTCGCGACTTGAACCAAGCTTGTCCCAAATACAACTTCCCCACACCGTTCATTGACCAAATCATTGACGAGTGTGCGGGGCATGAGGTTCTATCCTTTATGGATGGTTTCTCCGGATACAACCAAATTGCTATCCGTCCTGCCGATCAACTCAAAACCGCGTTCATTAGTCCGTGGGGAACTTTTGCTTACCGGGTCATGCCGTTCGGCCTCAAAAACGTTGGCGCCACTTTTCAACGAGCCATGTCTTATTGTTTCCATGACTTAGCTCACATTATCCTTGCTTATTTAGATGACCTCACTGCGCGTTCTAAGCATCGGGCACAGCACCTCCACGATCTATGTACCATTTTTCTCTGATGTCGAAAGTATAATATCCGCCTTAACCCGTTGAAATGCGTCTTTTGCGTCCCTGCCGGCCGTCTCTTAGGCTTCATCGTGTCTAAGGATGGTATCACTCTTGACCCTTTGAAAGTTCAAGCCATTCTTGAACTTCCCATTCCACGTACCCTCCGCCAGCTCCAAAGTCTCCAAGGCAAAGCTAATTTTCTTCGACGGTTCGTCCCTGACTACGCCACCACTGCACATGGGTTCCTTAGACTCCTCCGATCTTCTATCCCTTTCATTTGGGATTCCTATGCTCATGAGTCTTTCGATGCCCTCAAGCAGGCTCTCACATCCGCTCCCTTGATCCGCCCTCCCGACTTTGATCGGGACTTCATCCTGTATATCTCCGCTTCCACCTATTTGGTCACTGGAGTCCTTATCCAGGAAGATGAAAATGGTATCGAGCATGTAATCTATTACGTCAGTAAGAACCTTGTAGGACCACCTGTTTCCTACTCACTCGAAGAAAAATTAGCACTGGCTGTAGTGTTCTCAGTCCAAAAACTTCATCATTATATCCTCATGCGCTCCACCAAGGTTGTGACTAATTCCAACCCCTTGGCTTTCCTATTGAGTCGTCGTATCCTCACTGGGAAATACACTCGTTGGGTCGTTATTCTCCAAGAATTCGACCTCGAATTCGTCACACCAAAGAGTAAGAAAGGCTTAGCCCTCGCTGAGCTCATTTCTGAATTACCTACCGGAGTGCCAGACACCCCAGTTAATGATGACTTTCCTGATGAACACTTATTTGCCATTACTGCCGACGACCCATGGTATGGCAACATTCTTACTTACTTGCGAACCCAAAAGTTCGCCCTTCACCTTGATCGTGAGGCTCGCCGACGCATCCGACACCAAGCCCCCCGATACCTCCTTATCGGTGACGACCTATATCGTCGCGGGGTTGACACCGTCCTTCGTCGTTTCCTCACACACGCTGAATTTGAACAGGTCCTTAATGCCTGCCATAGAGGCGCTTGCGGTGGCCACCTCTCCAGTCTCGCTACTGCCCAGAAAGTCATGCGCGCTGGGTATTTTTGGCCTTCTCTTTTTAGTGATTGCATTGAGGCAGTCAAACACTGTCCCAATTGCCAACATTTCGCCCCTAAGGCGCGAGCTCCACCAGCTCCCCTCCATCCGGTCGTCTCAACCGGCCCCTTCTGTAAATGGGCCATCGACTTTATGGAGTGTCGCCCGCCATCCATTGGTAACCATAAGTATATCATCGTGGCGGTCGACTATTTCACCAAATGGGTCGAGGCCATGCCAACTTTCAACAACACGGCAGCTACCGCGGCCCTATTTTTCTTTAACCATGTTATAGCTCGATTCGGGGTTCCCAAACAACTAGTCTCTAACCATGGCAAACATTTTGAAGATGAGATATGGCGTGAGCTATCCTCACTGTTGGGTTTTGAGCACCAATATTCCTCCTCCTATTACCCCCAAGGTAATGGCCAAGTTGAAGCAGTCAAAAAAATCCTCAAAACTATGCTTCAACAAATGGTGAATAAGCACAAAACCAACTGGCATCTCATTCTCTTCCCTGCTTTGTGGGCCTATCGAAATTCTGTTAAAACCGCCACCGGGTTTACTCCTTTCCACCTGGTTTTTGGAGAGGAGGCAGTCTTACCGATCGAGTGTGAAATTCCTTCTCTACATCTAGCCGTTGAACTTATCCCTGACACCCAACCTCTAGAACAACGACTTATCATGCTCGAGCGCGCTTCCGAAGACCACCGTGTTGCCTTGCAAACCATGGAAGCGGCCAAAAAGTGCACCAAAGCTCAGTATGACTGAAAAGTCCAGCCTCGCACTTTTCACGAAGGCGACCTTGTTCTTGTATATGACCAGGCCCATGATGTCCTTGGTCATGGGAATTTTGACTCATTATGGCTAGGCCCTTACATCATTAGTAAGGATCTCGGTAAGGGGGCATACCTCTTAGAGGATTTCAAAGGCCACCCCCTTCCTAATCCTCACAATGCACTTTATCTTAAGAAATATTACCCTTAGCATTTCCCTTCTGAAATGCATGTTTTATTTTCTTTTAGATAGCCAGCATCTGTTTTTTCATGCTTATGATTTGCTGCTTCACCCGGACCCATTTTTTCCAAGAAGGGCCACTCCACCTCCGCTTTAAATTGAATTTTATCACTTACAACACTTGTATCTGGGGCATCACTTCGCCCCCATACTTGTCCATGTTCGTGATGATTTTCGTCATGAGTTCCCACCTTGAACTCATGTTTTCATGGTCCCCCATTGGGCCTTTACTGTGTGGCAGCACTATTGCGTCGCCTTTGTTTAGAGCATCCAAGTTGAGTCATCATTGCATCCATGGAGTCTATACCGCATCCCTTTGTACCCCATTATAGCCCTCCATCCTTCATTGCTTGGTCTCTCTCTTGTGTCGCATACTATGAACTTCAGTCCCCCTGTCCCCGATCCCTTATGATATTGTGTCAGTCGCTGCCATGTCATTCATGCCCTTTATGCTCTAACAAAGGAATTCGTCCATTCGCTACTCAGTCCTTTCCATTTCACTATCATCATTAGTGTCAGTCTGTCCGTCGCTCTACTCTTTTCTCTCGTGCCTTAGTTGAGGGTCTCTCATTGCCTCAACTACGGCGGACCTCCTTCTGTCGACATCAGCTCATTCATTCCAGAAGCTAGGTCTAGAGGGTGGTGTACCTTGGTTCCAGCTTCCACTCTTGTTCGGTGCCTCGGATCAGGCAAAGGGATATCTCCTTTCCCTTTGGCTTGATTGTTTCTCCAGCTCCTTTCAGCATGATCAAGATTCGTATACTTGATGGTCTAGTGATCCAGCAGCAGCTCTTGATGATTCCCGGGTGTGTGTGAGATGTTTCAACCCTCATGAGGGGGTGGCCCTGCAGGTAGCCCCCCACATGCCCGGATGACCTCTTCTTTGCAGCCTTTGATGCAGCTCCAGATATTTGATGATGTTGGCCGTAGCCACTTGCAGCGCCTCTTCGACTTGCATGTATCAGTCAGATTTTGTGAGCCCTTCCCCATTTACAGGGGGCATTTGGGTTGTATTTGTATCTCATGTACTCAGATATTATTGTACAAGTCCTGGCTGTTATCCTAGGCACAACATGTATGTGGGATTCCTCATTGTATTTTTATCTGGCTCATGATTATGCCAGCTGTACTTTATGGTTCAGTCCCTTGTTTACTGGACACACTATTATTTTGTACTTTGTCTCGGCGGGCATAGGTATGCCTCCCCCGCCGCCTTCAGCACAGGTACCCTCTCATAAAAAGAGACTTTTTGCACCTGCGAGTCTCGTCTCCTCAGGGTCTAGTCCTTCAGCACACTATCTGCCTCACATTTCTCTCTCTGACATCCCTTTTGTTGTCTAGTGATTGTGTTCTTACAACGTACTTCGGTCATACGATTTGCTCCTGACACTCGCACGCTGGGGGGCAATTTGTTACACCATTTTTTGGTCATCTAACCTATTATCATTAGATGGACCCAAGTACACCATGTAAGACCAATTTTACCCTAAGTAAAATTGCCTTCACTATGTTAAAACAGGAACCCCCAAAAGGAAATATTAAACAAACCTATATTTGTTTGATTTTCCTCATGGAATAATTAATTAAACCATAATTTAATTATTATTCCCAGTCATGTTTAACCCAAAATCAAAGAAATTAATTAGATAAACCTTTGTTTATCTTATTATTTTCTAGGAATAATTATTTAAACCTTATTTAGATAATATTCCTTGTTAAATATGACCAAATCACCCACAAATAATTAAATAAATCACTATTTATTTAATTATCTTTCAACCACTTCCTTAAATAATTAAATAAATCATTATTTATTTGATTATCTTCTAACCGCTTCCTTAAAAGATAAATAAATCATTTATTTATTTATTTTTGACAAATTAAGGGATTTGACCCAAGTCAAATACCTTTTCCCTCCAACAAATATAATAAAATATTCCATAAAAAGTGGATCTAGATCTGGTTAACCCATGCACCAAGATCTAGAATGACCAAATATTTTGTTATAAATAGGAGGGTTTTTCCTACCATTCCTCACCTTTTGTTGCCTATTAGATCACTCTGGATCTACACACTTGGTCACCATTTTCTGCCATTTGCTCCCATTGAGCTCTACTCTTTGCATTGGGTTTTCTACATCAACTAGAGAGAGAAATCTTAGATCTGAAGTGCTGAGGACTTCCAAGAACCCATCCCACTGAGGGGAATTGGATACTCCTTCTGGTTTTCCTCACAGGTGCCCCATTAATACAAAAATTCTTTCAAAATTGTTCTTGTCTTGTCTATTGGTATATGGAGCAAACCCTTATTTTTACTGCTTAATGTCTTTCCATGCATAGATCTGGTGTTTTGCAGCTCTTTTCTTGTCTAACTAATCGTAGATCTGAAGATATTGGCAGCCACTTTTGTTGTTAGGGCTATTAGTTATGCGTAGCTAAAGTGGTCCTTTTTCGTACACTTCGACAAAGGATTCATACTAACAAATGGCGACTCCACACGGGTTTTAAATTACGATCGCTGTCGTTTTTCATATTCCTGCATATCCAGCTACTTCAGACCCTAGGGTTTCTTTTCAGCTATTTATTTTTCCTATTTTTATGTTTTTTTTCTCACATAAAACCCTAAAACATTAAAATTTCTAACTTCCGTGTGTTTCTGGCCCTATTGCGCAGGTAAGCGACACCAGCCGCAACTGAGACGACAACTTTTCTGAAAATCTGCCGCCGAGACAACCGAAACGGGGGGTCGCACTTTTTGGCCCATAACCTGCGACCTGGACCTCCAGGTCGCACTTTTCTGCCCATTTTCTGCGACCTGCACTGAAAACAGGTCAGAAACTGCGACCTGCCAGTTTTTCAGTGATTTTTCTGCAATTTTTCTGGGTTCTGCTGCAGCTTCTGTCAGGGTTTTCCAGCCTCTGTCTCAGCCTGCTTTGACCAAGTTCTGATCTATTTTTACTCATCTAAGTGGGAACCTAGCCCCCTAGGGCTTTAGTACCCTCCACTTTTTGTGGAAGAGTTTTAGCTGTTTCAGCCGTCTGTTTTTCAGAGCTTCAGCCTCCTTTTTTCCAGATCTGTTACCTCCCTTTCAGATCCATTGAAATCAGCCTTTCTTCCTTTCAAATCACCTCTTGTCGTTTTGTTTGGACCTACTTTCTGGGCCTCCCCCTTGCCCCCTCCGTTTTTTGCTGATTTCCTTCCTTTTTCCAGCCACCTTGCCTCTGTCTCTTGGCTGTGATCTGCACCTCTTTTCAGCAGCTTTATCCTCTAGATCCCTGTCCCTTTCGACCCTAGATCTATTGACCTCTTTTTATGTGTGTTTTGACTAGATTTTTTCCCTCTTTTAGAGTAGTTTTGAGAGACCCACCTTTTTGGGTTAGATTGATGCATAGTTAGTTGTTAAATGTTCTGTCCTTTCAGCAATCTATATTGTTCTACGCAGATTTCTTTTCAGTTACGCAGCACACTTTTTCTTGCTCTCAAAACGAAAAGGGTTTAAAAATTAAAATTAACGCACGCCACACACTGACCCTAAGCGAAGAAGCGCCTGGTTAACACCGCCCGGCAAAGACTCTAAAATCAATTGTCACTGCACCTTTTCTGCCCTTGACCGTAATTGATTCTGTCCCCTTGTTGCCCCTGTCGGTTTCCTTCTTCCTGTCATCATTGCGCCCCCAAGGTGCCTTTCCCGGAGACTTCTTGGCCTTCACCCTCAGTTTCCGGTTGATCGACCTGCTCCGCACCGCCGTCGTCGAGCCAGTCCACCTTCGAGTCCACACTCCGACTCCTCTCCTGATTCATCGGGTCCTCCTTCTCCTCCTGGTTCTCCCCCTGTCACCTTCACTATGTCTGGTCCAGGGCCTAACACTAGCGGTTCTCCCGGCCCTAATGCCGGCCCTACTACTAGTGGAACCGCCATAGGAACTACCCCGACCACCCCTGTGCTGCCGTACATTGCAGGCCTCAGCCTCCCCGATTTCCATTAGTTGATCAATGACCCCATTCACCACAATGCTAATTGGCCTGCTATGCCAACCAAGCTCCCCTCTGACATCCCTAAGTTTGAGGGCCTTAATGGCGAAGATCCAACCAATCATGTCCGATCTTTCCACATGTGGTGTTCCTCCAATTCCATTACCGATGACTCCATCCGTCTTCGTTTTTTCCAACGCACGCTTACCGGCGAAGCTTCTAAATGGTATGTCGAACAAGCCACCTCTACCCATACCACCTTTGAGACTCTTGCCCAAGCCTTTTTGTCGTACTTCCAGCTCCCTCTCCGATACGATACTGGCACGGAGCTCTTGACTTCCTTCAAGCAATCCTCTTCAACATGCCTTTCTGCCCATGTTCAGGAATGGAGAAGAAGACGGAGCTTATGTCGAGCCCCTCCCTTCGAAGATCGGGTTTACATGGACTGGTTCCTTCGCACCCTTACCGCTCCCATCGGCAAAGATGTCGCCTGTCACTTTCCTCAAAATGAAGAAGCCGCCCTCCAAATAGCCTTGAAATATGACCTGATCTACGCTCAATCTGGTTATGTTTATACCGTTCTTCCTGACCTCCCCAGGCCCGGTGGCGCTAACACCCCGAGGGCATCTCATTCTGCCGACGGTATCGTTGGAACCCTTTCCCATCCATACGCTCAACCTCCTATGGGCTATGGTCTCCCTCAGGGAGGGACCAGCTCCTCCAGCACTCTTCCCCCTCCCGGTAGCATGTATCCAGGATACGGCATGCCTCCTCCTTTTGCCCAACCTCCTGCTTACCTCAATGTTGCCCAACCTACCCATTACCCTTATCCGCAGCCTGGTGCACCAGCTCCTCCAGCATATGCGCTTCCTCCTCCCTTGCCTCCTCAACCCCAGCACCAGCACCTACAACCCCCTCCAGGGCAAGTATTTGCACAGCAGGGCGCGACTAATCCCCCTTCTTCTCAAAGAAGGCGGAGAGGCAATCCAAACCAATCTGCCCCTGGTACCCGTGGACCCAATCCTGGTGTGGACCCTAACACTGCCAACCAGCAACAGGGCACTCAGCCCAAGCCGGACAAGCCGCTTCGCACAAGTAAGCCTTGTTCGTGTTGCGGTGTTTATGGTCATTACACCCACGATTGTCCCCTATTACCCCAGATGCGGCAGATGTGGGAGTCTCAAGCCACATTGCGCGGACAGCACGCCTCCCCTCATGCTCCTCCTAATGTGGCCACTACCCAGCCAGTTGTGTTTACTGATCCTTTCCCTCCGCAAGGATTCGTCGCTACCCAACCGCCCGACAGCCAGGTAGCCACCCCCCCTTCCCTTTATGGTTCCTCTGATTACCAGATCCTTATGATGCACTCCGATCCTAACCCGTCCGTCAATCTTCACCTTCAAACTCGGTCTCGCCAGTACTCCAAGCCTCCTGCTCAGTCTGCTCCCGAGCCTCCTTCTTCAGGTTCTCCAGAGCCTCTTTCGTCACCCAGTGGCCCCTTACATATCCCTCAACCAAAAGTTGAGGTTCATACCAAGATACCTAAGGGCCCACTACGTCGAAACGTTGCTCCCAGTCGAGCTGCCCATTCGTATAGCATAGTAGATGATTTGGCGCAATCTCCTGCCACCATTTCCACACTGGAACTCCTCCAGTCATGCCCTTCCCAAAAGAAGGCTCTACTATCTGCCGTGGGCGCTGTAGATCCTGCTGACGACCAAATGATTGTTTTCGACGCCACTCAATTGGACCATCCTCCTCTCCCTCCTTCCGTCGCCTTCCAAATCCCAGTCAAAATCCGGAACGCCAACGTTTCCCGGTGCATAATTGATGAGGGGGCATCCACCTGCGTGATGTCCGCTTCGGTTTGGAAGCAACTCGGATCCCCTGAGTTGGCCCCTTCCATGATCACCCTTCGAGCGTGGGACGGCCATGCCTCCCAGCCCATTGGCCTGTTTCGTAATTGTCCTATCACCCTCGCCGGTAAGACTGTTTGCGTTGACGTCGAAGTCATCGACGCCCCGCTAGACTACAACATTCTATTGGGGCGAAGCTACACCTATGCTATGTCTGCTGTCCCATCCGCGGTTTTCTGCAAGATGTCTTTCCCCATAATGGAAAGATAGTCACCATTGACCAGTTGACATATCATGAGCCAAAATCTCAGACCTCACCTGAGACGACCATCTCTTCTGTAGCCAACAAGCAAACCGTCGATTCCTTGACCAGTGTCTGCCCCAACGTTTACAAAGATTCCTCCCTGCTTGGAACTTTCCCTAACCTTCCTCCTGCTCCTATCACTGATCCCAGCTTATCGAATATTTGTATGATGCAATCGTCTCAGGCTGCTCTTAAGTGGCCTGCCTCGGCTAGTCAGCAACCTCCCCCTTGCCCTCCGCACCCCGCTCCTAGCCATTCCTCTCAGCCAGCCGGACCTCCTCCTTTCGGCCCTCCCCCTACAGCTGGTATCCCCGAACCCCTTTATCCTCCTGGAATGGTTCCCCCTAGCCTTAACCACCTCGGAGCCGTCCCTCCCGGTCATTTCCCTGCTGGGAAGATACCTTTCTTGGCTCCCCCTCCCGGAGAATTTTCTGTCCCCGTCATGGCCACCCTTTCTCTCCCTAACCTGACCCTCGGCATACCTATCTGGTACATCGACCCTCCAGCCGCTACCGCTCCCGGTCACCCCAAACCTTACCTTGCTTTGACACTAGTTCAACCGGTCCCCCTCACCTCTTCCGGGCCCCCAGCACCTCCACAGGACCTTACCCCTGTGGTGCCAGCTTCCGGAAAGAAAGGCAAAGCTCATAAGGGGGCAACCCATCAGGACCAGGCCGCCCTGACAACTCCTACCTCTCCGCGACCACCAAAGCCCGCCATCCAATGCGCTTTGTGTGATATCGTCGGTCACGCCACCCATATGTGTCCTGAATTGCCGCACCTCAAGATTCTGGTCAACGAGACGTTTCCCGACTCTGACATCCCAGAAGTCTACGTCACTATCCCAGACTCTATCCCGAAACTCAAAAACTTGCGCACAAACCACCCTTGTGCCTTGTGCGATTTTCACGGCCATTACACCCACCTCTGTCCCCGCCTTGACGAGTATCGTTCCTCCTTGGACATGTACCACCAATTCAAGGCCACTTCGATAGGACCAGAGGACCTTCCTACTCCCATTCACATTCCTCCTCCCACTATCGAGCCAACGGAGCCGTCAACCACCATTTTGTACCTGTCATCATCCTTGCGAGATAGTTCACCTGCCCTTCAACCTGCCGATCGTCTCGGCTCCTCAGCCGACCTTGGATCTGTTGATATCACGCATTTGAGCCCTTCTCCTCCTGATGACCCGTCACACATCACTACTTCCTCGGGTGACCCGTCTTCCTCCAGTCTTCCCATCTTCCAATCCGATGAAGACATTATGGAAGCCATGACCAACCCGGACTTTCCCTGGGACGATATGCACCATCGCGCATACTTCCTCCCACAGCAGTCCCATGACCAATTTGCTGTGGAAACCAAAGACTTCATCCCCAATGCTATTGATTGGTTCAAAAACCCCATCCCTGCCCCTGATGCTTTCGAAGAAGGAAACATGGCCAACATCTCTCCTACCATCAAAATTGACATTTCAGTCACCCCAGGTATCCAGGAATATATCACCTTAGGTGCTCAATGCACCCCGGAAGAAATCGAAGCTTACACCAAGATTTTCAAAGAATTTTGCGATATTTTCGCCTGGTCCTATTCTGAAATGCCCGGACTCGATCCCGCCATTGTCGAACACCATATCGATACATGGCCGGATGCCAAACCAGTCTGTCAAAAGTTGAGACCCATTCATCCTTCCAAACGTGACGCTATCAAAGCCGAAATCGACAAGCTTAAGCAGGCTGGTTTCATTTACCCCATTGAATACACCACTTGGGTGTCCAACCCAGTTCCCGTTCTCAAGAAACAAGGCACCATCCGTGTCTGCACGGACTTTCGCGACTTGAACCAAGCTTGTCCCAAATACAACTTCCCCACACCGTTCATTGACCAAATCATTGACGAGTGTGCGGGGCATGAGGTTCTATCCTTTATGGATGGTTTCTCCAGATACAACCAAATTGCTATCCGTCCTGCCGATCAACTCAAAACCGCGGTCATTAGTCCGTGGGGAACTTTTGCTTACCGGATCATGCCTTTCGGCCTCAAAAACGTCGGCGCCACTTTTCAACGAGCCATGTCTTATTGTTTCCATGACTTAGCTCACATTATCCTTGCTTATTTGGACGACCTCACTGCGGGTTCTAAGCATCGGGCGCAGCACCTCCACGATATGCGTACCATTTTCCTCCGATGTCGCAAGTATAATATCCTTAACCCGTTGAAATGCGTCTTTTGCGTTCCTGCCGGCTATCTCTTAGGCTTCATCGTGTCTAAGGATGGTATCACTCTTGACCCTTTGAAAGTTCAAGCCATTCTTGAACTTCCCATTCCACGTACCCTCCGCCAGCTCCAAAGTCTCCAAGGCAAAGCTAATTTTCTTCGACAGTTCGTCCCTGACTACGCCACCACTGTACATGGGTTCCTTAGACTCCTCCGATCTTCTATCCCTTTCATTTGGGATTACTATGTTCATGAGTCTTTCGATGCCCTCAAGCAGGCTCTCACATCCGCTCCCTTGATCCGCCCTCCCGACTTTGATCGGGACTTCATCCTGTATATCTTCGCTTCCACCTATTCGGTCGCTGGAGTCCTTATCCAGGAAGATGAAAATGGTATCGAGCATGTTAATCTATTACGTCAGTAAGAACCTTGTAGGACCCCCTGTTTCCTACTCACTCGAAGAAAAATTGGCACTGGCTGTAGTGTTCTCAGTCCAAAAACTTCGTCATTATATCCTCATGCGCTCCACCAAGGTTGTGACTAATTCCAACCCCTTGGCTTTCCTATTGAGTCGTCGTATCCTCACTAGGAAATACGCTCGTTGGGTCGTTATTCTCCAAGAATTCGACCTCGAATTCGTCACACCAAAAAGTAAGAAAGGCTTAGCCCTCGCTGAGCTCATTTTCGAATTACCTACCGGAGCGCCAGACACCCCAGTTAATGACGACTTTCCTGATGAACACTTATTTTCCATTACTGCCGACGACCCATGGTATGGCGACATTCTTACTTACTTGCGAACCCAAAATTTCGCCCTTCACCTTGATCGTGAGGCTCGCTGACGCATCCGACACCAAGCCCCCCGATACCTCCTTATCGGTGACGACCTATATCGTCGTGGGGTTGACACCGTCTTTCGTCATTGCCTCACACACGCTGAAGCTGAACAGGTCCTTAATGCCTGCCATAGCGGCGCTTGCGATGGCCACCTTTCTGGTCTCGCTACTGCCCAGAAAGTCATGCGCGCTGGGTATTTTTGGCCTTCTCTCTTTAGTGATTGCATTGAGGCAGTCAAACACTGTCCCAATTGCCAATCCAAACCAATCTACACCCGGTACCCATGGACCCAATCCTGGTGTGGACCCTAACACTGCCAACCAGCAACAGGGCACTCAGCCCAAGCCGAACAGGCCGCTTCGCACAAATAAGCCTTGTTCGTGTTGCGGTGTTTATGGTCATTACACCCACGATTGTCCCCTCTTACCCCAGATGCGGCAGATGTGGGAGTCTCAAGCCACATTGCGCGGACAACACGCCTCTCCTCATGCTCCTCCTAATGTGGCCACTACCCAGCCAGCTGTGTTTACTGATCCTTTCCCTCAGCAAGGATTCGTGGCTACCCAACCGCCCGACAGCCAGGTAGCCACCCCCCCTTCCCTTTCTGGTTCCTCTGATTACCAGATCCTTATGATGCACTCCAATCCTAACCCGTCCGTCGATCTTCACCTTCAAACTCGGTCTCGCCAGTACTCCAAGCCTCCTGCTCAGTCTGCTCCCGAGCCTCCTTCTTCAGGTTCTCCAGAGCCTCTTTCATCACCCAGTGGCCCCTTACATATCCCTCAACCAAAAGTTGAGGTTCATACCAAGATACCTAAGGGACCACTACGTCGAAACGCTGCTCCCAGTCGAGCTGCCCATTCGTATAGCATAGTAGATGATTTGGCACAATCTCCTGCCGCCATTTCCACACTGGAACTCCTCTAGTCGTGCCCTTCCCAAAAGAAGGCTCTACTATCTACCGTGGGCGCTGTAGATCCTGCTGACGACCAAATGATTTTTTTCGACGCCACTCAATTGGACCATCCTCCTCCCCCTCCTTCCGTCGCCTTCCAAATCCCAGTCAAAATCCGGAACCCCAACGTGTCCCGGTGTATCATTGATGAGGGGGCATCCACCTGCGTGATGTCCGCTTCGGTTTGGAAGCAACTCGGATCCCCTGAACTGGCCCCTTCCACGATATCACCCTTCGAGCGTGGGACGATCATGCCTCCCAGCCCATTGGCCTGTTTCGTAATTGTCCTATCACCCTCGCCGATAAGACTGTTTGCGTTGACGTCGAAGTCATCGACGCCCCGCTAGATTACAACATTATATTGGGTCGAAGCTACACCTATGCTATGTCTTCCGTCCCATCCACGGTCTTTCGCAAGATGTCTTTCCCCCATAATGGAAAGATAGTCACCATTGACCAGTTGACATATCATGAACCAAAATCTCAGACCTCCTCTGAGACGACCATCTCTTCTATGGCAAACAAGCAAACCGTCGATTCCTTGACCAGTGTCTCCCCTGGCGTTTACAAAGATTCCTCCCTTCTTGGAACTTTCCTTCCCCCTTCTCCTGTCACCGATCCCAGCTTATCGAATTTTTGCATGATGCAATCGTCTCAGGTTGCCCTTACGCGGCCTGCCTCGGCTAGTCAGCAACCTCCCCCTCGCCCTCCGTACCCCGCTCCTAGCCATTCATCTCAGCCAGTCGGACCTCCTCCTTCTGGCCCTCCCCCTACAGCTGGTATCCCTAATACCCTTTATCCTCCTGGCTCGGTTCCCCCAGGCCTTAACCATCTCGGAGCCGTCCCTCCCGGTCATTACCCTACTGGACAGATACCTTTCCTGGCTCCCCCTCCCGGAGTATTTTCTGTCCCCATCATGGCCACCCTCTCTCTCCCTAACCTGACCCTTGGTATACCCGTCTGGTACATTGACCCTCCAGCCGCTACCCCCCCCCCCCCGGTCACCCCAAACCTTACCTTGCTTTGACACCAGTTCAACCGGTCCCCCTCATTTCCTCCGGGCCACCAGCACCTCCACAGGACCCTACCCCTGTGGCGCCAGCCCCTGGAAAGAAAGGAAAAGCTCGTAAGGGGGCAACCCATCAGGACCAGGCCCCCCCGACAACCCCTACCCCTCCTTGACCGCCAAAACCCGCTGTCCAATGCGCTTTGTGCGATATTGTCGGTCACGCCACCCATATGTGTCCTGAATTTCCGCACCTCAAGATTCTGGTTAATGAGACGTTTCCCGAGTCTGACATCCCCGAGGTCTACGTCACTATCCTGGACTCTATCCCGAAACTCAAAACTCTGCGCACAAACCACCCTTGTGCTTTGTGCGATTTCCACGGCCATTACACCCACCTTTGTCCCCGCCTTGACGAGTATCGTTCCTTTTTAGACATGTACCGCCAATTCAAGGCCACTTCGATAGGACCAGAGGATCTTCCTACTCCCATTCACATTCCTCCTCCCACTATTGAACCAACAGAGTCGTCAATCACCATTCTGTACATGTCATCATCCTTGCGAGATAGTTCACCTACCCTTCAACCTATAGATACTCTCGGCTCCTCAGCCGACCTTGGATCTGTTGATATTGCACATCTGAGCCCTTCTCCTCCTGATGACCCGTCACACATCACTACCTCCTTGGGTGACCTTTCTTCCTCCAGTCTTCCCATCTTCCAGTCCGATGAAGACATTATGGAAGCCATGACCAACCCAGACTTTCCATGGGACGATATGCACCATCGCGCATACTTCCTCCCACAGCAGTCCCATGACCAATTTGCTGTGGAAACCAAAGACTTCATCCCCAATGCAGTCGATTGGTTCAAAAACCCCATCCTTGCCCCTGATGCTTTCGAAGAAGGAAGCATGGCCAATATCTCTCCTACCATCAAAATCGACATTTTTGTCACACCAGGTATCGAAGAATATATCACCTTGGGCGCTCATTGCACCCCGGAAGAAATCGAAGCTTACACCAAGATTTTCAAAGAATTCTGTGATATTTTCACCTGGTCCTATTCTAAAATTCCCGGACTCGATCCCACCATTGTCAAACACCATATCGACACATGGCCTGATGCCAAACCGGTCCGTCAAAAGTTGAGACCCATTCATCCTTCCAGACATGACGCTATTAAAGCCGAAATCGATAAGCTCAAGCAGGCTGGTTTCATTTACCCCATTGAATAAACCACTTGGGTATCCAACCCAGTTCCCGTTCTCAAGAAACAAGGCACCATCCGTGTCTGCACAGAATTTCGCGACTTGAACCAAGCTTGTCCCAAAGACAACTTCCCCACACCGTTCATTGACCAAATCATTGACAAGTGTGCGGGGCATGAGGTTCTATCCTTTATGGATGGTTTCTCCGGATACAACCAAATTTCTATCCGTCCTGCCGATCAACTCAAAACCGCGTTCATTAGTCCGTGGGGAACTTTTGCTTACCGGGTCATGCCTTTCGGCCTAAAAAACGCCGGCGCCACTTTTCAACGGGCCATGTCTTATTGTTTCCATGACTTAGCTCACATTATCCTTGCTTATTTAGACGACCTCACTGTGCGTTCTAAGCATCGGGCGCAACACCTCCACGATCTGCGTACCATTTTCCTCTGATGTCGCAAGTATAATATCCGCCTTAACCCGTTGAAATGCGTCTTTTTCGTTCCTGCCAGCCGTCTCTTAGGCTTCATCGTGTCTAAAAATGGTATCACTCTTAACCCTTTGAAATTTCAAGCCATTCTTGAACTTCCCATTCCATGTACCCTCCGCCAGCTCCAAAGTCTCCAAGGCAAAGCTAATTTTCTTCGACGGTTCGTCCCTGACTACGCCACCACTGCACATGGGTTCCTTAGACTCCTCTGATCTTCTATCCCTTTCATTTGGGATTCCTATGCTCATGAGTCTTTCGATGCCCTCAAGCAGGCTCTCACATCCGCTCCCTTGATCCGCCCTCCCGACTTTGATCGGGACTTCATCCTGTATATCTCCGCTTCCACCTATTTGGTCACTGGAGTCCTTATCCAGGAAGATGAAAATGGTATCGAGCATGTAATCTATTACGTCAGTAAGAACCTTGTAGGACCACCTGTTTCCTACTCACTCGAAGAAAAATTAGCACTGGCTGTAGTGTTCTCAGTCCAAAAACTTCATCATTATATCCTCATGCGCTCCACCAAGGTTGTGACTAATTCCAACCCCTTGGCTTTCCTATTGAGTCGTCGTATCCTCACTGGGAAATACACTCGTTGGGTCGTTATTCTCCAAGAATTCGACCTCGAATTCGTCACACCAAAGAGTAAGAAAGGCTTAGCCCTCGCTGAGCTCATTTCTGAATTACCTACCGGAGTGCCAGACACCCCAGTTAATGATGACTTTCCTGATGAACACTTATTTGCCATTACTGCCGACGACCCATGGTATGGCAACATTCTTACTTACTTGCGAACCCAAAAGTTCGCCCTTCACCTTGATCGTGAGGCTCGCCGACGCATCCGACACCAAGCCCCCCGATACCTCCTTATCGGTGACGACCTATATCGTCGCGGGGTTGACACCGTCCTTCGTCGTTTCCTCACACACGCTGAATTTGAACAGGTCCTTAATGCCTGCCATAGAGGCGCTTGCGGTGGCCACCTCTCCAGTCTCGCTACTGCCCAGAAAGTCATGCGCGCTGGGTATTTTTGGCCTTCTCTTTTTAGTGATTGCATTGAGGCAGTCAAACACTGTCCCAATTGCCAACATTTCGCCCCTAAGGCGCGAGCTCCACCAGCTCCCCTCCATCCGGTCGTCTCAACCGGCCCCTTCTGTAAATGGGCCATCGACTTTATGGAGTGTCGCCCGCCATCCATTGGTAACCATAAGTATATCATCGTGGCGGTCGACTATTTCACCAAATGGGTCGAGGCCATGCCAACTTTCAACAACACGGCAGCTACCGCGGCCCTATTTTTCTTTAACCATGTTATAGCTCGATTCGGGGTTCCCAAACAACTAGTCTCTAACCATGGCAAACATTTTGAAGATGAGATATGGCGTGAGCTATCCTCACTGTTGGGTTTTGAGCACCAATATTCCTCCTCCTATTACCCCCAAGGTAATGGCCAAGTTGAAGCAGTCAAAAAAATCCTCAAAACTATGCTTCAACAAATGGTGAATAAGCACAAAACCAACTGGCATCTCATTCTCTTCCCTGCTTTGTGGGCCTATCGAAATTCTGTTAAAACCGCCACCGGGTTTACTCCTTTCCACCTGGTTTTTGGAGAGGAGGCAGTCTTACCGATCGAGTGTGAAATTCCTTCTCTACATCTAGCCGTTGAACTTATCCCTGACACCCAACCTCTAGAACAACGACTTATCATGCTCGAGCGCGCTTCCGAAGACCACCGTGTTGCCTTGCAAACCATGGAAGCGGCCAAAAAGTGCACCAAAGCTCAGTATGACTGAAAAGTCCAGCCTCGCACTTTTCACGAAGGCGACCTTGTTCTTGTATATGACCAGGCCCATGATGTCCTTGGTCATGGGAATTTTGACTCATTATGGCTAGGCCCTTACATCATTAGTAAGGATCTCGGTAAGGGGGCATACCTCTTAGAGGATTTCAAAGGCCACCCCCTTCCTAATCCTCACAATGCACTTTATCTTAAGAAATATTACCCTTAGCATTTCCCTTCTGAAATGCATGTTTTATTTTCTTTTAGATAGCCAGCATCTGTTTTTTCATGCTTATGATTTGCTGCTTCACCCGGACCCATTTTTTCCAAGAAGGGCCACTCCACCTCCGCTTTAAATTGAATTTTATCACTTACAACACTTGTATCTGGGGCATCACTTCGCCCCCATACTTGTCCATGTTCGTGATGATTTTCGTCATGAGTTCCCACCTTGAACTCATGTTTTCATGGTCCCCCATTGGGCCTTTACTGTGTGGCAGCACTATTGCGTCGCCTTTGTTTAGAGCATCCAAGTTGAGTCATCATTGCATCCATGGAGTCTATACCGCATCCCTTTGTACCCCATTATAGCCCTCCATCCTTCATTGCTTGGTCTCTCTCTTGTGTCGCATACTATGAACTTCAGTCCCCCTGTCCCCGATCCCTTATGATATTGTGTCAGTCGCTGCCATGTCATTCATGCCCTTTATGCTCTAACAAAGGAATTCGTCCATTCGCTACTCAGTCCTTTCCATTTCACCATCATCATTAGTGTCAGTCTGTCCGTCGCTCTACTATTTTCTCTCGTGCCTTCATTGACGATCTCTCATTGCCTCACCTATGGCGGACCTCCTTCTGTCGACATCAGCTCATTCATTCCAGAAGCCAGGTCTAGAGGGCAGTGTACCTTTGTTCCAGCTTCCACTCTTGTTCCTAAGTGTCTTCGATCGGTGAAAAGGACATTCTCCTTTCCTTTGCTTGATTGTTTCTCCGTTCTCCTTTTCAAGATGATCGAGATTCGAGATACTTGATGGTCCAAAGGATCCACAGTTGTGCCCCTCTTGATGATTCCTGTGTGTAGAGATGTTTCCCAACCTCATGAGGGGTGCTCCCGCAGTAGCCCCCCACATGCCCGATGACCTCTTCATTGGTGCCTCTTCGATGCAGCCTCCGTATATTTGATGATGTTGGCCGTAGGCACTTGCAGCCGCCTTCGACTCGCATGTATCGCCGTATTTTAGAGCCCCCCGCTTTTACGGGGCATTTGGGTTGTATTTGTATCTCATGTACTCGTATATTATTGTACTAGTCCTGGCTGTTATCCCAGGCACAGCATGTATGTGAGACTCTTCATTGTATTCTTATCTGGCTCTTGATTATGCCAGCTGTACTCTATGGTTCGGTCCCTTGTTTACTGGACACACTATTCTTTTGTACTTTGTCTCGCCGGGCATAGGTATGCCTCCCCCGCCGCCTTCAGCACAGGTACCCTCTCATAAAAAGAGACTTGTTGCACCTGCGAGTCTCGTCTCCTCAGGGTCTAGTCCTTCAGCACACTATCTACCTCACATTTCTCTCTCCGACATCCCTTTTGTTGTCTAGTGATTGTGTTCTTACAACGTACTTCGGTCATACGATTTGCTCCTGACACTCGCACGCTGGGGGGCAATTTGTTACACCATTTTTTGGTCATCTAACTTATTATCATTAGATGGACCCAAGTACACCATGTAAGACCAGTTTTACCCTAAGTAAAACCACTTTCACTATGTTAAAACAGGAAACCCCAAAAGGAAATATTAAACAAACCCATATTCGTTTGATTTTCCTCATGGAATAATTAATTAAACCATAATTTAATTATTATTCCCAGTCATGTTTAACCCAAAATCAAAGAAATTAATTAGATAAACTTTTATTTATCTTATTATTTTCTAGGAATAATCATTTAAACCTTATTTAGATGATATTCCTTGTTAAATATGACCAAATCACCCACAAATAATTAAATAAATCAATATTTATTTAATTATCTTTCAACCACCTCCTTAAATAATTAAATAAATCATTATTTATTTGATTATCTTCTAACCACTTCCTTAAAAAGATAAATAAATCATTTATTTATTTATTTTTAACAAATTAAGGGATTTGACCCAAGTCAAATACCTTTTCCTCCAACAAATATAATAAAACATTCCATAAAAAGTGGATCTAGATCTGGTTAACCCATGCACCAAGATCTAGAATGACCCAATATTTTGTTATAAATAGGAGGGTTTTTCCTACCATTCTTCACCTTTTGTTGCCTATTAGATCACTCTGGATCTATACACTTGGTCACCATTTTCTGCCATTTGCTCCCATTGAGCTCTACTCTTTGCATTGGGTTTTCTACATCAACTAGAAAGAGAAATCTTAGATCTGAAGTGTTGAGGACTTCCAAGAACCCATCCCACTGAGGGGAATTGGATACTCCTTCTGGTTTTCCTCACAGGTGCCCCATTAATACAAAAATTCTTTCAAAAATTTTTCTTGTCTTGTCTATTGGTATATGGAGCAAACCCTTGGTTTTACTGCTTAATTTCTTTCCATACATAGATCTGGTATTTTGCAGCTATTTTCTTGTCTAACTAATCGCAGATCTGAAGATATTGGCAGCCACTTTTGTTGTTAGGGCTATTAGTTATGCGTAGCTAAAGTGGTCCTTTTTCGTACACTTCGACAAAGGATTCATACTAACACTAGGAGCTGGTTTGAATACGATCAACTGGGAAGGTGATAAATATGAGGTTCATTCCTCTCATTGATGGCAGGCAAAAGCACATGATCCATGTCAATGCACTACACTTGGTCCAACAAGCAAAACAAAATGGGCTTTTCATTCCCAAGTGATTTTACTCATGCAATAGAGGTCCTTACTTCAGTAACAAGCTATGATATCAAATTCATTGTGTAGGAAACAAAAATTCATTGTTAAGCTTAATGTTTCCCACCTCAAATCATTGGAGCGTAGGAAAATTACTCAGCAAATGTGGAACTTACTTCCCTTTTCTATTGCCAGTGTCGAGTGGAATTTGTGGTGGGAATGTGGAACTTACTTCCATGTTCTATTTCCCGTGTCGAGTGGAATTTGTGGTGGGAATGTGGAACTTACTTCCCTATTCTATTGCCCGTGTCGAGTGAAATTTGTGGTGGGAATGTGGAACTTATTTCCTCGTCTTGGCCTTAACCCCAGATCTATCCCTTCTTGAAACATGATAATATCCAAGGAAAGATGGTCTCCCTATAAAATTCTACAAGGGTTTCTGAGACACCATTGGGAAACCTTTTAAACGTATGCTTGGAAGCTCTTCATCTAGAACCACTTGCAGAGCAAACTAATGCAGGCATATTCAATATAAAGTTATAAACCACAACTTGTAGAATGGTTTTTGGACTCTAGAGACCATTTAGAGCCTCACAGATTATGTATTTTGTTGCTAATATGTGTTGCACTTAGTGCAATTTTGATATATTCACTCTTAAATGGTATATAGATGAGCAAACTTTGCAAAGTTCATCTCTAATGGTTTGGAATCTTAAAAATATTTTTTATTAAAAATTAATATTTTTATGTATTTTTTTTAATCCGGTTCATTGAATCTGAGTCTATCTGAGTCTGAGTCGAAACCCGATTTGATAGGTGGCCAAGTTGAAGATTGTTCCCAAGTTTTAAAACTAGGATATTAACTAATCACTGAAAAGTACAATATGACCTCACGGTAATTGTAGTAGCATTCTAAGAACTGTTGTAACAATGTGCCCAGTGGAATATCCATGGCAGTTTACCGATCATCCATGGAGTAGTACAACCCAATAAATGTGTCAACCAAATGACATCTTGTCAAAAATATTCACAAACTTTTCAGAGGAATTGAAAGTCTAGTTCTAGTGCTACGAATATTCATTTATTGTCCATTTGAAATAAGCATCAAATTGATGATAAAATAAATTTGTTGGAATTTTTCAGATAAATCATAAATTTGGAAGCATTCCCTATTTTTTTGCAAAGAAAGAAGGGACATCATGCACCAAACTAACAATGTAAATGGCATCTGCAGATAGGATGTATCAAACATAAAGCAAGAATTGAAAGCCAAGCAAGTCTGACAATAATACCTTTCCAGATGCATTTCGAATAGGTGCTGTGTGAAGAAGATTCCAGAGAGAAATGTTATCCTTCCTGCACGATAAGAACATCTATTAGTTCAAAAAGTTTTGTGAGCTATAGACTAGTTCTTTAAGAAACTAAACGAACTGATAACTTATGCCACAATATTAAAATACTAATTGTCTGCTTCTAAAAGAGGTTTGCTCACTCTCAACATAAGCATACCTATAATTTAGGATCCGCACTGTACAACATTGTTCTGCTACAATACTTTGCCGTATCTGCAACTAATATCTGTTAAAAAAATGAAATGAAAAGTAACATGGCACGTGCTCTAGGAAGCACATAAAAGATGGATACATCATTGTTGAATATTATGAGGACATAGTTAAAACAAAGCGAAGTGCAAGCTATGACTTCCAAAACTCAATGCTTGAAACACCAGGAACCCATACGAGAATTCAATGAAATGAAAAACGTTATAACACAAGTAACTCACCTGCGCTACAGCCGCATTTTCTATGTCTCGACCCTGCAAAAATAGGCAGTTCCGCCCTAAAACTTCATCTCTAGAATAGCCTGCAAAATGTTTCACAGTTTTTATACCATTAGTTTATAGTCTATCCCCCATTCTTAATTCCTGGCATGTTCTTCATAATGGAAACCTCTTTGACATATTACCTTTTACCCTTACCCAATACTCTTTTTATATCCTTAACACACCAAAGACACATGCAGAACCAACAAATTTCAAAAATGGTCTGAATACAAAAGACGAGCTTTATAGTAATGATGCCAAATTTAAAAAAATAAAAATAAAATAAGTTCCTTTAGTTACAAAGCTTAGAGATAGCATTAATATTTAATAGGGCTAAAGGACTTTTGTCATGGGAAACACATACAGCAGAAAAAAATAAAAATCGATGGGGATATGGGAGAAGAAAATCCTGTCACATTTGGAAAACAAAGAAACAAATGTCCAAGGAGAGGCAGATGCAAATTTTCAAGATCACCCACCCACGCAACGAATGTAGACTCTTAACCCAACATATCAACAAGCAGAAAATCCAGCATCAGGACATTTATGGCAGATAGAGACAAACGTATGGATGGCAACACACTCAAGAACAAACCCATACAGCAGACCGACATAGGTATGCAGATTCAACAATATCTCTAAACCATCCTCAAGTGGCCGCAGAATGTTCCAAACATTGTATATACTCAGAAGCAGTGAATTAAATTACTAACAGTGCAGCAAAGAGGAGAACTCAGAAACTTGTCAGCGCAACGGATCCACTCACAGAAATATTTCTATATCAGCAGCAGTGAGACACAAGTTTTATATGCAGTGAAGAATTATTTGCTGGTGTGCATAATTTTGCAAGCTTAAATTTTGATCAAGAAGAAAAGGAATTATTTTTTCAGCATAAATTATATTTACAGCGGATGGGCATAAATCTGAACTTTGACAATAGACCATATTTCAGCATACTGAGCAAATGTATACGAAGCATGGCAACAGCATATATTTATAAAAGCATAAACATAAGACAGTAGAAGATGTAATATTTTTTTTATTTTGCAACAGTCCTTCAAAGATATGACGTTGTTCCTTCAGCCTCCAATTATGTAATAAATCCCTCTTTAAACATAAAGGAGATATAAGTAATTTGAATGTCTGCAATTCTATGTTTGTTGAGGTGGAAAAAGGAACCCTGCTCTGTTTTATGGAGGAATACAGTTTTAAAAAATCTGATCATGGGTAATAAGCAGACTTAAATTTGGGAACCATAAGAAGATATATAATCTTTTTGGAATAAAATGGTGATTTTGGAGGAATGAGCACTTTTTAAGATATCTGGTTGGGAGTGATAAGATGCTGAATACAGATTTTTCTCCATAAATACAAGGAAATATTGCTAGTGTTCAAAAAAAAAATTGTCAGACTCCCATACATTGAATGGGAAAAATTCTCCAGCTCGGAAACAGAGGGTGGAGAGGGATTATTTCATACATGACCCGTGGGAGATTGTCAATGGAGAAACACCAGAAGATCTGAGGCAATGATCAACCAATTATAAGAACAAAAATGCCCTGCTTCTCATAACTGTTGAACCCCAGGATGACATTATTCAAAACATTAGATGATAAATTGTGTTGTCCAAACCTGGTGTAATTTAAGAAGCTTATATGAAACACCAAATGAACTTATGGTTTTAAGACAAATTTAAAGATTTCTGAAAGAAATTAAGAACATGTCCAAAAAATGCATCAACTTGAAAATGAATTGTCAATGCTTAAGACCACCATCGAAGACATGGAGCTTGTAACCATTTTATTGAACAACCCTCCATACATGTACCATAATTTTGTGACCTTGTTATGCGTTTCTTCTAGAATTGAAGTGCCATCATTCACAGAATTAGTAGGATTGCTTATCCAAAAAGATAAAACATTGAAGAAAGATGAGGACCAAACAAACATTCACAGGAAAACACAATGGTTGTGGCAGGGTTTGAGGTAGAGTCAGGAACAATAGCTAGCAATAAAATCAAATAAGTAATTCACGAAATACAAAAGGTAATTATCAAACCAACAAGCCTAAATATTGTAATTATTGTGGAAAGAATAATATGTAGAAGAGGAATGATTTCTGACAAAACAGAGGAATAAAGCTAGGGGCAAATGTAAAGGCAAAGGTGGTAGACATAGAGGCAATTTTGCAAAGAATAATAAAACTATGAAGTTGAATGAGCCTAAAACAGACTAAAAAGAACTAGATGCTTTTCAGTGTCTCAAAAGGGATGCAACACAGAGGAGTAAAACTAGAGCTGGATGTAATGGAAAAGGTGGCAGACATAGGCGCAATTTTGCAGAGTAATGAAACTACAAATTTGAATGAACCTAGAACGGAAAATATTTTTATGTTCGCAAAATAGGAAGTAGAAGCTTCTCAATGTCTGTGGTCACTGGTATCTTAATTTTGGAGCTTCCAAAAATGTAACTGGGAGGAAAGTTTTCAAAAATTGATAAATGTGAAAATAAAGTTGATAATTATATTAAGCGATAACAGAATATGTCATGTATGAGGTAAAGGAGAAATACCAACAAGAATTTAAAGGAACAGTAATAAAAGCATTAAAATATCCTTTATGTCCTTTGTTTCAAAGGAAAATTTTCTTTTTCATTTTCTAGAAGAAGCAATGTTTGATCAAAGAGGAATAATAATATTGTGGCCATAGGTACACAGTTTCCAGTAATTTTTTTTTTAAACAAGAACTGGAAAATTTTATTATAATATAAAAGTTGTGAAGTCAACAGGGGAAGTACAGCAAAAGAGACAACCAGTGTCCTGCCCCTGAGGAGAGATTAAACAAAATATTCTTCTTACTAGACCATAAAATTCCCATTTTGACCCAAATACATGGCTATGGAATGTTTTGATAATGCTCATATCCATCTACTATTAATTGCCCCAATTTTTCACATGTGCCAAGATTTCTTGTGTGTCCACCTGTTCATTGTTGACACATAGGACATGAAACCATTGCACCATTCAAAACTTCCTTTGAGGGTTCTAATTCGAAAAAAAGTGAGCCAACTTATTGTCCTTTGGAGTTGTACCATGAATCATATGCCTGATGATGATTGTGGAATCCCAAAATACTAATAACTTTCGTATGCCACATTGGTGTGTTAATGACAGACCTTGGAGCATGGCACATGCTTCTGCCTGGTTGTTTGTCATATGACCAAACTCCATGTAAGCGATTTTGTGCATGCGCTTGAGGCCGAACACTCTTATCTCCCACAACACCATCTCTTTCGAAGTGTACGATTCATAAGGGCGCCACTCCACTTTCATCCAATATCCTAACTGGAGGTATTTGGCTCTAAACACGGCATGATGCAGTAACTTGAAAATAATGGGACTTGTAGGTTTCTTCCAAACACTGCCCCATAAGACTAATTACCTCCTCCTTTCTGCCTACTTCGGTTCTTGGTTGTGCTAAGCAACAGACAGATTTGGTGTTCCACACAGTAGTTTCCAAGCTTGTAAGACCATGTATACCTTATAATTCTTGTTCTAGGTCTAAATTCCAATCGAGTCCTTCCCACTGGGGTTTAGAGGAGTACCCATCCTTAGCATAGACCAGATCAACACTCTAGCCTAAACCAAGCCCATATCATAAGATTCTTTCATTTGACCTTCAATATTAGGAAACTATTTCTCTCTCTCTCTCTCTCTCTCTCTCTCTCTCTGGTCATGGCTCCCACGTGCCTCCCATGGTCACCAGCTAGGTCCTCCAAACCTTGGACACTCTCAAGAAAACATCACTAGATATTCTATCAGTGCCTTCGCAACAATGGATGCAGTGAGAGACTTTCCTTCTCACTCTACATATCCTCATCTCATCTTACAGACAGACAGTTGATTTTTCTTTCTTGCACTCTTCCTGTCATTGCATTATTTAAATCACATATTTGTTTTATGCTTTCTGAGTAGCCTAGTGCACCCCTACAACTTAGTGTCACCGATTGTGTTTCCTTTTCCCATTTAGTAATTTACATATATTTTTGGTAGCTGTTGAACATTAATAAAATTATATTATCTATCTTCTCATCTATAACTCTCAATCAATCACCTACTAGTTCTGGTAATTTTGAGCATGTTTTTGTCTTGATATTATGCTATATGAGCTATCTCCCATTCAATAAAGTTTAAACATCATTGCACAAAGAAAAAATAACTTTTTTTCTAAAAACATCTGTAAGGCCACGTATACTAGAGGACGCATATCATAAATGAGAGTGTACAACAAGACAGAAATGAAAAGGGACAAGGTACACTTATATCTGTACAATTTACTAGGGTTGCAAATAGTGAATGATATAACTCATCTAACTCTTTCATATTTTGGGAACGAGGAACAAATTTCAAGGATTTCATATACCTCATGGCAATGAGCTTTTCACTTAAGTCTTTAACTAATGAACAACATAATCATGCAAAACGAAGCATCCTAAAACAAGTAATATTTCAACTTCTAAAATTAAACATTTCTATCATTTCATGTGTTCAACAAAGATAGAAATATACCAACATTTTGAAAGGGACAAAAAAATAATAACATGAATACAAGAGACCTATGCTTCAATTCCATCAGTCTTACAAATTGATATAACAAACAAGATCTGGTAAGGTTTCCAAAAACATAGATCACTGAAGAACGCTATGATTTAATATTCATACCCAGTGGCTGGAACTGACAGAATCATACAGTCTAGAAAGCAGAGACACAGAAACAAAAATTACATTAAAGTGAATAGAAAATCAAAAGAAGCCAATTAAACAAATAAACTCTATGCATACATTGAAAGCATATGTCAATGGTGGTATCGTACAGAGAACAAACTAAAACATAATAACCATAATATGAAATTATGCATATTTTGTTTCGACTTTCATGCATACACACACACACACACAAATTCCATATCAAATAAAAAGTGGGGATGCATCATGTGCAATTAAAAACAGTTTCCCCACAGCATAAGGGACATGCATCATTTCTATTACTGTAATTCAAAAGAGAAAAGAATCCTCATGTGCTTTGTTGTATTTGCAAATGCCAAATACTCTAGCAATGCCACAAACAATTTCTAAGTATAGGGATGTTTATCTTCTCAGACCAAGTCACAGTTATTCCTTGCTTTCTATGTCAACCAGAATTAAGGAAACAAGTTTTGGACATGGTACAAGTTTCAGAAATAGTGCTTCCAACTTTGAGGAAACATGGAAATGCCATATCTATCTCTAGATGTATGATTAGGAAGGAACTTTTTATTTGTATGGTATGCATATAGGTGTGGAGTATGAGCTTCCAAAATAACTTCTATCTGTTGTCATATAGATTATTACTTTTGTTTTTACAGATATGAAACAAAATTTAGACACTGGAATCTGCTGGAAGATGTCTAAGAAAACTTTCACAGAGGTTTCCTACACATTTTTGTGTCAAGTCCATAATGGCAATGATTATGATAATGAAACAATCCCTAAGCCAAAATTTTCTGTTGAAATAATATTATACCCAACATTGAAATTTTGTGAAGCCCCATTTTAGCTACAAGTATTTGTTCTCACCATATATGTTTGAAGTTTGAACCTTCATTCATGGCAACAAAATAAATGCATATAAAGCAGAGACTAATGTATAATCATGACTTACCATATCGGAAGAAAGAGTGGCCTGTAGCTCGATTTCTTTCTACAAGATTTGCTTTGCCCTGCTCTTGCGTCTATCAATCCAGCTATCTGAAGCGATCAATAAGGGCATGGATGAAGGAAGAGGTCTGCAGACTCTAGTCTCACTGCTGGGTCTATAGGTATGCTAGTGGACTAATAAACAGGTTATGCTTTGACTACTTAATCAAGTTCAATTTCTGGTGGCAGATCAACAGAAACTGCGACTAGAGATGGACCGAGATCCAACCACCTCTACCCCTATGGTACCTAGGTAACCGGGCTGCTTATCTGGTTCTTCAACTGTCTTTGTCTTCCCTTCTGCTGTCTTTCTAGCTGCCTTTTACTCTCAAACTGGAGGATCTCCTGCCTCAGATGCTGGTAGTGAAACTGGCATTGTAACTGGATTTGCTACTAGCTCTATCATGGGGACTTCACCAAGCTCCACTTTTCCAGTATTGGCAACTCCATCCAGCCAATCAACAATTTTTTTCCAGCTGTATCTCAGATCTCTGCTATATACGAACTATGGGAGGCCCTAACGGACCAGAGAGGGACGGACCAGAGAGAGTCGGCCTCGCTCAGCCAGCAAGAACTTAGAAAATCGGTGTGCACAAAGCCCAGCCACCTCTCCGAACCACTGAAAACTGAAAAAATGGGGCGAATGCCATAGAAATCTGGAAAATCGGGGGCGAATGCCATGGAAACCTGGAAAATCGGGGGTGAATTTCATGTTTCCTGTTTTTTGCGCCCTTTTTTTGGTGAGCTAATGTTAAATAATTAATTATTTTTAAAATATTTTTTGGGCTAACTTTATTAAACTATAAAAAATGGGTTTTATATAAAAAATTCTCCCTAATAAAATTTAAAATCCCTTCAAATTCGCCTTTGGGCTAAAATTCGCCCCTAAAATTTTCCCTGCAAGTACTCAGTACTGTCTCCAAAAGTTACACACAAACTAGCTCAGTTTTGAACAAGTCACAGGTTCAAAACTCATCCACTATTTGCCTGCCTCTACTGCGTAATCCAAGTTGGTGTAATGAGAGATCCAAGTTCGAATCTCCTTGGTTTCAACTGCGCAATCCTCATGGGAAATCTCCTCCAATGCTTGTGCAAATCTCATGCACAACTAATGTCGCAACTAATAGCAAACTCGCCCTTTCATCTACCTCTTCCACTGGTCTTCACTGAACTGTCCATGCACTGTAGTAAACTGATGTGTTCTTGAGTTGAATAATGAGTTAATAATTAGTGAATTAAATAATATTTAATTCACTCCACTCATCTCTAGTGTATTAGCCATTTAAACTAAATACAACTAGTTCAACTAAGTTAAACAGAACACAACTCCACCAACTGTCTCATCAACTCCACCAAACTCCGCCACTTGAGTTCTAACTGAAGTCAACCATGCATGAGCTCACCAAACCCCTAGGAATAGCGTAATTCCTTCTGTCAGGTGCATGGGCCACATCCGTAGCTCCAATTGAAGTGTTGTAAGAGAATAAACTGAAGTTTATAGTCCAAATATTATTAAGGGCTAATAATATTTGACTGACCTATTTTTAGACAGGCAGTCTAAAAATAGACTTCGACCTGTATGTCTAAAAATAGAGGTCCATCTATTTTTACCAACTCGACCAATCATCCAAGAATAGCATACTGCAACTCCTAGACCATGCTCCATATGTCTAAAAATAGACATAGTCTAAAAATAGACTTTGCGCCAAAAATAGCCTGCGGGCCCACTTAGTGAAGGCGACTTCATTTCACTAAGCTCCATCATCTTGTTGCATTTTCAACATTTAACTCCATTAACTGAGTTAAACTGAATAACAACTCCATGAACTACTATTCCAACTCTGTCATAACTTTGCCACTTCAGTTCTAACTGAGTCCTCCATGCATGAACCACCAGTAAACCCTAGCAATTGCATAATTCCTTCAGCCCACTGATTTTCCAAATCTGTACACTAAAATTAAGTGCTCCAAGAGAATAATTTGATGTTTATTATCGGATTATTATTAAGAGCTAATAATAATCGACACTTCTATTTTTAGATCAGCGATCTATAAATATACTTGGCCCAGTATTCTAAAAATAGAATTTCATCTATTTTTCCAACTTGACCAACCATCCACAAATAACATCCTGCAAATTCTGAAATATGATCACCATGTCTAAAAATAGACTTACACCTAAAAATAGCCTGCGAGCTCACTTAGTGAAGGTGACTGATTTTCACTAAGCTCATCATCTTGTTGAATCTCAACAATTTATTTACCAAATCTCTTCTTTCTCAAGCACTAGGATATGTGCTCAATTTATAAATCAGCTGAAGGTAGCTTCGCAATCAATGACTTTCTAATAATAGGAAATACATGTTCCCAAGCATAGAGGTGTTAAATGGACACATGGATTCAAATTTTGACACATATGGACTCTTTTAGAAGGCACTGGCCATGTGGAGATTTCAAAACAATGAGAATTTCACTCCCAATTGACCAACACACTCTTGAATGTCGAGAAGTGCTTTGCAAAGCACCCTTGAATGGAGGTAACTGCATATGCAAAGCAGTTAGTCCCTTGAGAGGCCATGTTGGTGAGCTCATAGGTGATATAACATGTACTTCAAATCTTGGAAACCTTGCAATGGAAGTCATGGATAGTTTGTTCTTATTCTTTGTCTTAGGGCATGCAACAACTAAAATGATAGGGGATGGTAGACCCTGTTTCATTGGTTTTGGGGATGATGTCCAGTTTAACCAGGTCATTGGGAATGGTGCCCAAATTGACCTATAACATAAAGGACAGGATAAATAATATGGAAAAATAGAGGTTTCCTAAGATTGCTTCAAACTTTAGTCAAAAACACATGTTGTTCAAGCTATGGGCTCTTGACCTTGTTGACTAATATGCTATCATGTTAATTCATAAAGTGGGTTTTAAAATTGTGAAAAATAAAATCAATATATTGTAATATTTGAGGGGGGGATATAGGCAATTAGGAGTTTTGTAAGTAGTGGGCTTATTAAAAGGAGTATACAGTAGAAAATGTTTCTTTTCATTGGAAAGATGTATTGGGAAGAGGATTCAACAAAACAATTTTAGGAAGTTTGTATCAATATCTAGTGAAATTATGGTATTATTTAATATTCTATGAATGAAGACGCTATGTTATAGGTTCATTGATTGAAGACCCATGGTTAAAATGTAGTTAGTATAGAGATTCCAAAATTAAGCTAAATGATTAGGAAATAAAGTGGTCACATTATAGAATAAAGATAATATTCAAAAATATTAATACATCTAAATTTAAGGAAACATTTGTGGCAGACATAAAAAAAATTGTGGATAAAAGAAAATTAAGATATTATAAGGGTGAGTGACTTCAACCCCAATTTAGAAGATGAAAAATATCTCTCTTTTGAACAATTTAAATAAGAAAATCAACATTGCTAAAATAAGAACAAAGTCGCACAAGCTCCATAATGAGATAGTGTGTTGAGTAATTCCCATAGCTTCTTAAATTTTCAACTCATGAAAACTATATTAATTTAGAAATGGTTTAAAAAACAAATTAATAGAGAAACAAAAACCAAATAAATCCTTCCCTTTTGTAAGGTTATGTAAACCAAATTTGACCTCATTGTATGTAAACTGTCATCACCATATATCACTTTCTAATTGTTATTTAAACATAATAATATTGTATCATAAATTATATAATAAATTGGTAAATCATATAAATATTGTTTATAACAATACAATATAATTAGATATTAATTATACATAATTAATAATCTTTAAATATTTAGATATTTCTTTGACTTCAATTGTTAGGAGTAGCAATAAATATATTAATGTGGTTGTTGTTATATATATGTGTGTGTGTGTGTGTGTGTGTGTGTGTGTGTGTGTGTGTGTGTGTGTGTGTGTGTGTGTGTTTTAATTGGAGCTATTTTTCATGGTTACAGAATGGTTTTATCTCCTCCACTCAAATTTTATTAAAATACTTAAATTTATATTGTAGTAAAATTGATATTATTAATAGTAATAGTAATATATTTATGACATATATTATAAGCTCAATTGGAATTATAATATTGAGAAAATGATAAATGTAGAGATCATTATTAATAATATTTTCCAGTGATCAAGGTTATTAGTTGTCTTTATAACACCAAGTGTATATACAACAACCAATAAGCCATATGGCTTAGCAAGATTCTAGACTCCACCAAGGTAGGGGACCCTATTCCTTGAGCCTTATTGATGTTATGAATATTAGTAGTGATATATTTGGGTATTGAGACCCCTCATAAGCTAAATTGGAATTATATCATAGAAAATTTGATAAATGTCTTTGAGTTTGAAAATCATATTATGTGCATGGAAACAAATCTAAGTCATTGATTAAAAAAAAAATGAGACTCTCGTCAATTGTGTTATGTTATATAGATCTGAGTTGTGGGGTTGTAATATATCGAGAGCATATACAAAAGCAATTTATAACCTACAATCCAAAGATTAAAGGAAATACTCCCTACCCTATTCTCTTGGCTGCCAACAAGTCTTTCCCCCATTGAAAGCATGATTATTACTAGACATCTTATGTATAAGAAGAAGTTATGCAACATGGAAGCCAAAAGATTTCCTAAAATCAATTTTAACTCTAACCAAAACTCCCACCTTTCGCTCAAGCAAGGATGCCATGAGGATGCCCAGGCTTAGATGGTCGATTGGGGGGTAAAAGAGGAGATCATCTTGCTGAATAAGGATAATATTAAAATATTATTACTTCCAAATTTAAGGAGAGTTTGTGGGGCTATAAGGAGTTAGAGGGAAAAATGAAACTAAAATATTATAGGAAGGTGATCAACCCCAATCTTGAAAACCAAAATTATCTTTCTATCTTGACTAGTGTTAAGAAAAAAATGAATATTACTAAGATAAAAAATAGTTCTCATGAACTCTATAGTGAAAGTGGTGTTAGTCAATTCTCAAAACACCATGGCATGAGAGAGTCTGTCTCTAATGGGATACTAAGAGGGTTGAAGATGAAAATAACTTTTTCCTAGATTACTCATCTTAGGGGGATACTAAGAGGGTTGAAGATGAAAATTACTTTTTTCTAGATTGCTCATCTTAGGGTTGAAAATGAAACACACTTCTTCTTAGATTGCACATCTTGATATTGGATCCATTTTTTAAAATGTTTGTGACAAATACCTACCTTATTGGATTTTAAATCAACAAAATAATGGTGATTTGGGAATGTTTCTCTCACTTCTTTTCAAGCATAAAAATAAGACGTTAAAGATTCATCTCTTACTTTCTTAAAGTTTTGTAAACTATAAACATCTTAGTAAACTTTAACGATCAATATCATTATAATAAGAAGTTTTTCTTATAAGATAATCTTTATTATTTTAAATTGTAAAAATAATTTTTTACTAGATATAATTATTTCATAATCCTTAACTTAAAAAGGTGCTTTAACACAATTACATTACATCAGAAAATACAATTATTTTATAAATATCACAAACAAATAAAAAAACTAAAATTATATATATATATATATATATATATATATATATATATATATATATATATATATAATTTACTATTTTCCTTATAATCTCATTTTTATATTATTATAATAATATTTTATATATAAAAAAAACACCTCACGATGAAAATAACATTCCAACTAATGATATATAATATTTTGAATTTGGCATATTAAACACTACCTAAATAACTTAATCATGCGTAATTACAAAGTCAAACTCTGAAAGAAAAAATATATTTCATAATCGAGTACAACAATCTGTGGACCTAAAATCATTTTTAACACTGAAAACAGATTTGAATTTTACACGATTCTCTAATATCTTATCATAAAATAATCGCATATCAAAATCATTTAATCTTCACCTTCTCATATCTATCCTAAAATAATTAAATATGAAAAAATCATAATAAAATCTTCGCCCTTATTATTACACCATTTATTTTAAACTTCAAACCACTAGTCAGCGTCCACATTTAATGATATGTAACTGAATAGTATTGCAAAGATACCTATATGGATTCCAGTTATTATATAATTGCAGAAGCAATGACAACATTTGAAGTTTGAAACCCTATAATATATAATATTGTTGATTTAAAAAAAAATGAAAATTAAAATGATCAATATCAATTTGATAAATCGCTCTTACTTTTCCTAAAAGATTTAAAACTATTTTAAACGGTTATATATAATATCAAAATAACAGTGATCCATTAAAAATTGTAGTACACCATCACAATGACATCGTTTGAGCACTAAAATATTTATATATACAGAATACAATATAAAAAATAATAATAATATTTTAATTTTTATTCTTTTTAATTGTTGATATAGAGTGGTGAATTGAATATTTTTGGAATATTTTGAAATCAACTATAAAGAAAGAGAGAGGAGGTGGATTGTTTAAGGAGTTGTTTTTAAGTGTGATTTTTTGGAGTTTATGGTGGATTTCTAGTCAGACTGCAGTAGAAAAAATTGTGGTTAAATCTTGATTCTTTGATGAAAACGAGTCTATCATTTCAAGTTTTCTTATGGTATCGATTCTAGCACTGTGGGTTATGATTCCACAAACTAAACCCAGTCTCGCATCCAATGCAAAAACTAAACAATTTTGTTGTCTACATGTAACTTTAATTCATGAAACAAAGTCAATAGATCTATGCATCAAGTCATCAATGCATTAAATCACCATGCCACACACATAGAATTATATAAAGTAGAAATCAAATTTCATTAACCAAACCCACTAAACTATTACATAACATCTCTTGGTGCCTTGGCTGGCCAGATTTTCATTCTAATTACTGTCTCTTTTCAATGCCCAAACGCTACAATTTATAGAGGAAATTACAATATTGTGAATCATTTCAAGATCCTTGATCTTCTCCATTAAACTCTCAACATGATCCTCTCCACAAAGCTCTCAACATTAGTTTTTTTACAAAACTCTCGACATAATCCCTAAGATCCCTCACAAATCTGATTTTTCAAGCTTTTTAACAAATTCCTTTCCTTTTGATGTGTTTTTTCATTTTCGCCTTCAAGAAGTTGTTTTTGCTAATTTTTTTCAAATGATGGTTGGATGATCCTGCTTCAGATTCCCAAGGTACAAAAACTTATGACCTCCTAGTCATATGCTTTCTAGTCTTCTCGTAAGAGCTTCAACTTGTGAGTTGCAACATGCCTCACAAGTCTCTCCACCTTGCTACATGATACCTCACCAAAATTTCTCCCGAGTTTGGGCTTTTGGCATCTTCCTGGTTCTTTCCTCTAGAACCGTTTGAGCACTTCTTGCTCTAGGCCATTGCAAATCTTCTCACCTTCCTCTGGTGTCACCTGCACAGAGAAAGAATATTCTGCGCACTGATACAACATTATGAAAACGAATTCTTGGGTCTATCATTTCAAGTTTTCTTATGATATCGATCCTAGGACTTGTGGGTTATAATTCCACAAACTAAGCTCATCCTCTCATCCACTGCAAAAACTAAAAAGTTTTGTTGCCTACACGGAACTTTAATTCATGAAATAAAGTCAATAGATCTATGCAACAAGTCATCAGTGCATTAAATCACCATGCCACACACATAGAATTATATAAAGTAGAAATCAAATTCCATTAACTAAACCCACTAAACTATTACAAACATCTATTGGCTTCTTGGCTGGCCAGATTTTCATTCTAATGGTCACCTCTTTTCAATGCCCAAAGGGTACAATTTATAGAGGAAATTACACTATTGTGAATAATTTCAAGATCCATGATCTTCTCCATAAAACTCTCAACATGATCCTTTCCACAAAGCTCTCAACATGGGTTTTTTTTAACAACACTGTCAACATAATCCCTAACATCCCTCACAAATCTGATTTTTCAAGATTTTTAACAAATCCCTTGCCTTTTGATGTGTTTTTTTCATTTTAGTGAAGTTGCTTTTGCTAATTTTTTTCGAATGATGTTTCCCTGCATCATTTGTGTTGTTTAAACTAGTTTTTTTGACTGGATATAAGGATTCAGCACCCTGAAAAATCAGGGGGCACTTAGATTGTGCAGGGTTCATCCATCAAACTTAGGATTTCAATGAATTCCTAGAGAATTCTTGACAGATTAGATCAGAAAATTGACAGGATAATTTTTCAAAAAGTTGCACTAAAAACAGGACAAATTAGATCAGAAAATTGACAGGAAAACTTTTCAAAAAATGGCACTAAAAACAACTGGATTGTTGAATCTCACTCCTGATTATCAAATTCCAGAATATTATCCATATAAAAATGCCCTACACTTGCACATAAAAAAATATATTTTATTTTTTATATATAGAGTGGTGAATTGAAGATTTTAGAAATATTTTAAAATTAACCATCAAGAAAGAAGTCAATTGTTTAACCTCACTCTTAATTATCAAATTCCAAAATACCATCCACATAAAGATCCCCTGGTTAAAAAAAAAACATACAAAGCCTCAAACAATCTATTTATGGAGTTGAAGATTTGTTCCTCTGGTCTGAGAGAAGACATGCAAGCCTCAATCAATCTTTATTCCTCTGGTTCTTCGTCGTCTCCAGAGGACTGGTACCAGATCATGATAAGAACAATCAAAAGCACGATGATCACACCAACAGGAGACCCCCCTGCCCTATGGATGGAGGATGGATCCCCGCCACCACCGAAGAATGCAGAAACGCTGTTAGTTTTGGGGGATGACAGCCACCTTATGATCAAGATCAACACCACGGGCGCTACCATCACCATCACTGGACTTATCTCGATCGCAAAGTCCAATAAACTGCTCTGCTCTGCGAGCCAAGATGGCACCACAAGGATCATGGCCACTACAACTAGCAGGAGAAGGGCATACGGTGGAGAAGAAGGATATGCAGTGGCAGTCGCCATGGCTTGAACCTCTTTCCTCAAAATATATACCTAGCAGATCATCAATAAGTACTCAGAGCCAGAGCCTGCAGAGGATCATATTATGGAGCAGATCATTGCAGGGGACAGCGATTATATGAGCAATTTCTCCGAGGATCTAGCGCACATTGGAGGACATTATTAGTTTTATCACGCGCAAGCGCATATTTTGACATTAGCAAAAGACAGATTTCGCATAACGACAATATCTCGTGTGTGATGACATTTACACTTTTCATTTTTATAATGTAATATAGGTTCGATGTCTATGGGTTTTGGATAAATGGTGATCTGGAGTTGGTAATTTTTAATGTGAAGTTACTGGGTCAATTCTCCATCTTATCAAGTTTGAAAAAAAAATTGCAATATAGTATATAATGTAATATAGTAAGTTTATAATGTAATATAGTAGATTGTGTTAGACTAGTCTTGGGTTTAATTTTAAGAGACATGTTTGGCATCTTATGAGAAGTGATATTGTTAGAAGTTATTTGTGTGGTGGCATTTTAAGGAACATGTTTGGCATCTTAGGAGAAGTGATATTGTTAGAAGTTCTTGGTGGATTTATTAAGATTACTCCAACTTATTACCATATCATCATAAATTCATCGTGGATAATATGTTTTTACCCTTTTTAAATTTCCTTATACAATTTTCAGTCAAATTATTATTTTTTTGTTATTTTGAGTACATAAATAGATCAAGAGCGTTGATAAATTTCTTAGACTCCAAGTTTATACAAATTTAAGAATTTAAATTTTTCATTCCAACAAATTTTGACTAGATTTTAACTAAATATATTCCAAGAGAGCAAAAGTCTTAAAAGTTTAGACTTTATGAAATTCAATTTATAAGTATGATTAACTTGTTGTTTTTTTTATTTATGAATTACTATTAATTTAAGTATTATTTATTATAAATTATTTTATGATTTCTTAAAGCATAAGTAAAAATTCAATATGAGAATATTTATTATTAATTATTCCCCTATTGTGGGTGATCATGGATGATGTATGACAAACAACTAGGGGATAGGACATTTCGGATTGGGGAGAATCTATGCCAATTATTATTTAGCAACGTCTTAATGAAGGCTTTATATGCAATTGTTCAAGGAAGAAGTTGGTATTTTCACGCTTGTGGTCTTGAACAAAAACCAGTCTAATACCAAAATATAATTGCTGAGGAATTATGATAGATCAAAGTCCTCTGACGGTGAATAGTGGGAAATGTACTAAAACGTGGGGAATTATCTATAAGCTTGGGAAAAGAAACCAAATAGATGTTAGGTTATAGGTAATTTTTGTTTATATTTTGGGAGGCTTGTACGCATAAAATGCTTAGTGAGTTATCAACTTTGTTGGAACACATCGATATGGTGGTATTACTTTTTTCGTGATGTTTTAGAGGTGGGAGCAATGTATCTTTTTGCTACGAAAATTTTAGCTATTGGCCATGTTTTAGGACATTGGTGTTCAAATCACGCCAAAAGAAAGTGTGGGTGGTGTTCAAATCACGCTAAAAGAAAGTGTGGGTGGTAGATTTGGAAAATGATTCAACTAGAGATTTTGGCAGTTTTATTATGGCATTAGGTTTCAAATTGGTAGCTCATCATTTTCTCGAATCTAGGTTTCAGGTTAGTCCACGCCTTTTCAAGCTTGTTCTTGATTTTTCCTTTTGCAACTATAGTCTTTACTCTCATTTTGAGGTGGAAAACATCATACTTAAAGCCTTTTCCTTCTATGGTTTTACTCTCCCATTTACTCTTGGTTTATATCTCCTAAATTGCAGTTGTCTAGCGTGATCCTTATCGCTTTCGACTGTATTAAAGTTTAGTTTGAGTCTCTATTTGGGAGAAATTTTTGGGTTAATCCATCCCTCGTTCTAGCCTATAACAACTATATTTCTCCCTTAACTCCATCAACCCCTTCTTTTGGTTTGAACATGTTAAGCCTTTTCTCCAGTTGTGGTGGCATCCCTTCTTCTTAAAGTGCTGTCCAGGGCTTACTTTTAGACAACTCTTTTTCTCTTTGTTACCATGGTTAGACCAAGGCCCATAAGAAGTCAAAGGGGAAGAAGAAACCACTCACTACCCTCCAGCTTATGAGATCAACACTCTATTATACATTCAAAAATTATTTATGTGCACTCCACTCCACTTGAAATTAGGGCAAAGATCAGGGAGGCTAATAGGTAGGCCAGGATTGAGAGTAGATTCACTACCATTTCTAAAGTGGAGGATGAAGTTATGGGCTAGATACCAGACACCGAGAACAATAGGACTAGAAAAACTTGATAGAAGCAAACCATTGATATTTACTAGCAATTGAAAATAATTATGAACAAAGTTCTAGTGGAGAGCTTTGAAGCTCAACAAGAAATCCTACTTTGCATTGATGGGATGCAAAGGTAGATGAGGAAACTCACACATAGAGTCTCTTAATGGTGAAGAAGTTGGTAGATCAAGACTTTCAACCTATGAAGAAGAGGATGCTTACCCAGACACCATTTAAGTTGATCATCGTCTAAATAGATGATTTTTCAGATATTTTTTAGGCATATAGTGATGACAATAATGTTGCATTAGTACTTATAGATAGTAATATGTTTGTTAGCATATTTTTAATTTTAATTAGACACGGGGTGAATTATCCTTCCAATTTTATCATCAAATTTAAATGGTTTGTTCAAACTAAATCTTTGTTATTATTATACACAGGGGCTTCACTCAATAAACCACTAACATATCACTTGCGATCATAGCATATTAAACAATACCCTTAATTTGAGTACATATTGGAAAATACCCATAAAAATCACATTATTTAACCCCCTACCAATATAAACCTAATACACCTACCCAATTTAAATATCCCCTACTTTCATTATATATTGTAGGTATCCATTTTTTTATTAACATTTTTTATACCCCTTTATATTTTTTCATTAACTTTGAGCTCCATTTTTTATACTTGCCAATATAAAAAACTTTTATCCCCTATATATCCCTATTATATTATGTCATTTTTTCTTCATTATATATCCCCCAATATAAATTTACGTGTTATGATATTGCACTATTATACTACTATAATTTCTCTACTAACAAACCAATAATATATATCTTTTATCTATAAAATAATATAAATATTATGAATTATTATTTTTAAATGTGATTTTACTGAACAACTTCATCTAAATTTAATAGAACTTCCCAAAATTCACAAAACATAGTTAATAATATTCTTATTTACACTTAACCTCCTATCCAAATCGAAAAACATTTTATAATAATTATTTTATTACTAATATCATTTAAAATTGAACGAAAACTTTAAAAGATTATCTCGAGAGAAAATTTCTATGCAATTTTCATATTATTATTACACCGAAGGTGTTATCTATTGTGGAGTTTTTTGTAGCGACACTATAGAGATTCATCGTTTTGACATAATATGAACAGTGTCGTGCTACGTCATGATTCATTGTACGTTGTGTAACCACCGACGCCAAGAAGTAGATCATTGCAGGAGCTCATGACTTCTGTTGCACGCTCAAGGCCTCCTGCCCTGCCAGTAAAGGGAATCCATGGCCGCTTGAGATCGTTGGTTTTTTAGAAAATTGCTTGCAGGAAATGCCCAAAATACTCGAACACAACAAGCAAACGAGCACAGAAATGAGGAACTGCACCATAATGTTGGCCTTCTTCCCCATCAGCCCGAAGCCCCGACAGAATTCTCTTCAATCGGCTGCTCTGGTGCGAAGATGGCATAGACGAGGGCAAGAGATCAACGAGACCTGCGCCCAATTTTCTAAGAAGACCCTGCAGTGCACTGCTGGCAGAAGTGAGGTTTTCGTTAAATTGCACACCTGTTCTGTGAGATCCATGTACACTGCACCATAATGCACAACTATGGCACATGACGAGGGCAACACATCGCATAGATGAGTCAAGGCCCGGGCTGCAAGAAGCATTATATCCGCATTACTCTCGTGGTTGAGAAGACTCACGAGCGGACGCATTATTCCTGTGCAGGGGTGTAGTGGTGAGATCAACGCAACGATGGTGGAGTAATGAATTGCAAACACAAGGAATCCAAATTAAGAGTTAACCCCCTGAATTAAGAGTTAATTAGGAGAAGAGGTGTAAAGTTTGTCCATATGATTGTTGCGGAAGTTTGATTTGACTCCGCGAAAGGGAATTGTGAATTCAATTGTGTTTTGACCCCTGATGAGGGCGCAATTGAGTTAACCTTGGCCATTTCTTGCGTGTGGTTGAATTAGAATCAACTCTGCGAGGAAACCTCCTCTTTCCTCCATGCCTGTCCTTAGATACACACGTTTGCTAAATAGATTGACTATAGTTGTCCTGGGTGAATTTCCATAAATCTCTGTCTCTCCTCGAATGCTTATCCTCGGTGAATAAGTAGAACGCGTTGTTCTGGATTGGAGTGGGCGAACAGAGGCTTTGTCGGAGAACAACGTTGTTCTGGTTTGGAGTGGGCGAACAGAGGCTCTGTCGGAGAACAACCGGAAGTTGGATTTTGTACGCTCAAGGAGCATTGAACTCTACCTGTGATGAAAATAAGGTCGATTCATTGTTAACGAAGCAAGATTGTCGGGTCTTATCAACTGTGGAAGGTAGTGGAGTTAACGGGCTTGAACTTTAAAGCGGAACCCTGAAGACTGCACAGTAAAGATGGTTTTAAGATAGGATTCCGGTGTATCGCGCAACCACAAAGGTGGTAAGCTGTAATTGAAAAAATAACGCGATATGTGCCTTTGATCGACGTGTGGCTAAACGTGGGTTCCAAAAACCACTCTCATCATGAATTAACAATTGTGCAATTACCTCGCGCGATATTCAGTTTGAATCGTCGGATCGTCAAGGCCAGTACGACATTCCATCAGTCATTGATGGACAAAGGAAGTTAACTGGTCAATAGGCCCACATGTATTGTGTTAATCGCGGGCATAAATCTTAATGGGTTCAGGGTCAAACCCTTGTGGACCGAAATGTATTTACAAACCATAGTTGTATTTTTATTCGTTTATTTTTATATTTTTCATTTTATTCGTTTTTATTTTTATTTTTATCTATTTATTTATTTATTTTATATTTATATTTTCTATGTTTTATATATTTATTTTTTATTTATATTTATATTTTTTAATATTTTTATTCTTTTTTTAAGCTTAAATAAAATTACTTATAAAATAAGGTAACTGATGGATATAATTATTAAAGGTAAAATAGATCTTTATATATTTAAACTATAAATAGTATTTCATTATTCTTAACATTTAATTTATTCCAAAATGTCAATTGTTAATCTCAATCAAAACACGTACAATGAGGCCAAACTCTTTGATACGCACAAGAGTTAATGCAAAAGTCTACTCCTTCGGTGTTGTACCTTTGCACCCTTATAGACAAATGCTAATTATAAACGTTTACATTCAATAATAATTCGGACACCTCGAAATTGTGTCGGCCCATTGCTTAATGTTTAAATCCGTGTTAGCGCTAAGTCGGTGTCATTGTATTATAGTGCCCATCCCTCTTACCTCTAAGAAGTCGCTTGATATTTAAGATGGCAGTTGATTTTGACTTTAATGAAAATCGTTTGGTGGATAGTGGTTGGGTTTTGTTTATTTTGGAGGTTCGTACATTATTTATTCACATTGATAAGGATGAAATAAAGTTAAATGGGATTTAAAAACAAGGAAGTTGAGAAAAACATGTAACTTATATTTATATTATAAGATATATTATTTAAATTTAATATAGGAAGAGAAAAATTAATTAAAAATTTTATTATTTTATAAAATACAATTTTTGGAAAATTACAGAGGACTTATGTGTTTGGAACTAATCAATGTTTTTCATCATCAAATTTCTTGATGATGAACTATACTTAGTAGCGTCGATTCGTTTCGAACTACTAAATATAGTTTATCATCAAATTTTTCGATGATGAATTATACTTAGTAGTGTGGATCCTCAAATATCGAATGTGATTTTCCGAAAGAATTTTCTTAATAATTTGCTATGAATCACAGAAGTTTGCATTCTCAAATATCATCTTATAATTAAAAAAAATTTATAAACTGAAAATTTATTTATTAATTTGATAAATTTAGGAGAAATGTTATGTCAAATCAACTTAAATAAATAGGAAAAAAGAAAGGATATTTTACTAGCATTGTAGAGGATATTTTATCACTAGCATAGATTCATGTTAACCATGGACATGGATCAATATTTTTGAGGTGCAAACTTATTTTAGAGTGCAAAACTAGAAGAAATGTTTATAGCTCTAAACATTTGATATCTTGGCACCTCATGGATTCATGGTTGCTAACCTTGGAGGGGGGTCAGATATTTTGATGTGCAAACCTCTTTTAGAGTGTAAAATTAGAAGAAATGTTTACACCTCTAGAGATTTGATATATTGACACTTGATATATTCATGGTTAATATGGATCAATGCTAGTCTTACACACACACGCTCACCATGTATCAGTCACACACCATGTAGCAGTCACACACTCACCATGTATCAACTCTACTAAACATGGAAGGAATTATACATCTCCTTCATTTAAAGCAACACATTGGTAAAATGTTAGGCTAAAACTATTTATTTTCATTTTTTTTTGTATAATATGTGCATAGTTGACATTGAAATATTTTACTCTACATCGCCATTGAGATATTTTATTTAAGTCCTACATTGTTTACATTAAAATATTTTTTCTTATTAATATATTTTTAAACATAGAACCCCGCAATGGAATAAAATATATTAAATTATTTCTAATATTGATATTTTTTAAATGTTATTCAACTCTACATTAAGCATGAAAGGGATTAATATCCTCCCTCTTCCCTTCAATTACAAAGCATCTATCAACAATAAGAAAAAATATTTGGCTCTCCATATATGTATGATGTTGAAATATTTATTCAATGTATGCATATTGAAATATTTATTTATAATCTGCATTGATTTTTTTTTGTTATTAATATTTTTTAAATGCTACATATCAATTTCCTATTAAGAATTGAATAAGTTAAACCTTTCACTCATGATAAAGTGAAAATATGAGATTTTTTTTTTTAATTTCAATTATTTTATGTTTTTCTATATAAAGTTGGTATAAAATTATGTTATTTAATATGGACATTGAAATATCTTATTTATAGTTGACATTAGAATATGATCATAAAATGAAGTGGACTTCTCATTCATATAGGATTATAATACCAATATAGATCTATCTTAACTCTAGATCTACCAAGTGCCAATGGGGATTAAATCTCTCAAGATTCAAACATTTTGTGTGAAAAACTAGAGGAAAGATTAGCACCTCCAGAAATTTGATTCCTCTAATCACTTGGTAGATCCTTAGTTTAAATATATCTATGTTGGTTCTTAATAATATCATTTAAATTATAAATTTCAAATATATATATATATATATATATATAGGAAATATTTTTAGTGCTCCTGAGGATAGAGGGTTTAAATATATCTCAGAAGTATTTATAACCTTTTTGTTTTTAGATTTAATTAAAGAAATGTTATAAAATTAAATTAAAATATTTATAAAATATTGTGATTATGAAATGAGTTATGGTTTTGGGGCATGTACTATTGATAATTCATGGCATTGGCCAATGATATTGTAACAAAACCAATTTATAATTTAATATTAGCCATGGTAAAGTGGGGGTGAATATACATGGTTAAGAAAGCTTATTGCAAGTATTAATTTTTTATGTGTTTATTAATTGAATTTAAATATAGTTGTGAAACATTATTTTAATTTGTATGGTAAAACAGATGTTAATTTATAGCTACTATCTAATGTGATATAAATATTGTGATTTTTTTTTATTTAAAACATTGTTCATAGTTTTATTAATTAAAAAAAAATTACAATATAACAAATTAAATTTTATTATTTTTAATACTTTTAACTATCATTAATTAATCCAACATTTAATTGTTTACACTCATTTACTAACATTACATCTCCCACATACTGGGATTTATATTACTTTTAGCCTTTTATTATTTTTTAATTAAGGGGACATGGAAATGTTTACAAACATTTACACCACTACAACACCACCCCTATTCTCGACTCTAGAGTGCCTCTCGAAGAGAGAGAGAGAGAGAGAGAGAGAGAGAGAGAGAGATTAATTTCATCCTTAACTACTCACTACTTTTCAACATGAGGGAGATGTTTAACTCCTCCATACTTAATATAGAGGCTATACATGGCATTCAAAATAATATTGATATTGCATCCCACTATAAAGGAGATGAATAATTCCTCTTGTGCTCACTTAAAGTTGACATGTGATATTTAAAAAATAAATATTAATAACAAAACTATATTCCTATGACAACCATAGATAAAACAATTTAATTTCTATATCAAGTAACATGATTTCTAATATTTCATTGATTTAGGTAATTATAATAGTTTCGTAACCTTGTCTGATAGTGGCTTGCAAGGTGTAGTTGAAAATTAGCCATTCAAATTACACCAATGTGCCAAAAGCTTAGAGAGTTCAGAGAGGATTTTGAAGCACCATGAAAGTTGTAGAGAAAGAGACACATAGTACCTATCAATAGTACTAAAAAGACCAACGTACCACCACCTATCAAAACTAGCGAATTAGAAAAACAAGAAAACCAAATTCATCATAAAACTAAGTAGATGTGGAGATGTTCACCTCAATGGAGTTGGTGTACCCCTCACTACAACCACTTGCATCAGAGTAGAATCTACCTATCTTTCAAGGCATTTAAGATGATCCCCCATGTATTTTTGGTGGAGTACCATCTTTTCCATTATCAACCTAATCTCCTATTTGGTTTCATTCCTTTCCATAATAAATATTACAAGTAGAATTTTCATCCTTCATTAGAGGTCAATAGTTAACATGTGTTAATTTTACCTTTCCTTGAGATGCCCTCGATTAGTCACCCACTCAAAAATGTACGTTAACATCTATACATTAGAAAGGAAACCAAGATCAACCACCATGTCTATCTTGAGCTCTCAGAGCTCTTGATGGACTAATCCAAGGAAATGTTCAGGAAAGACATGCTTTCAAGACTTAGACCTAGAACAAGCATATGAATATCACACCCACCATGACTACCACTCCCTCATTTGCTCCACACTCTTTGCTAGACCATATTTTCTTACCTAGGTGACTAGACCAACCTTCCTCTTGAAGCAATATACCACATGCCTCTAAACATAAGAAGAATAATGTCCTAAATAACTTGCACTCTCTCATAGTGAAGGTGGCAAGGAAGGGGAGGCTCACACATAGACAACAGATGCAGAAGGAACCAAAATAGAAAAAATAGTGATAGGGGAAATAATAACCAATATCACATCATAAAGGATTTATATGATTTCATATTCCAATTGATGTTGAGGGAAATGAAATTCTCAAGTCGAACCAACATCAAGAATGATGGAGAATTCACTACATCTAACACCCTTCTATTGTCCCACCTTACGAATTGCAAACCTTCCTTATGGCCGAGTCTCATTCCTTGTCCTTTCCCCTTAAATCCCTAAACACCAAGCCTCAAACATGCTACAAATTTATTGTGTAGCTTGCAACACGTCACCCATGTTCAATGTGTGGGGTGACAATTGCGTTTTTTCATCCCATCTCACCTGATCTAAGGGAATTTTATATTAAATTTATATAGAGAGAGATAAATTAATTGAAAGTGTGTGTTTGTGTGTGTGTGTGTGTGTGTGTAAATATTTATATTTTTACTTTCCGGTATGAGGAAGATGTGTAATTCCTTTACTATTAAAATATATTTCAATATTAACTATAAATAAAGTATTTCAATGCATCTTATGTAGAATAACTTTATCAACTGGATATATATAGAGAGATAAAAAATAATTGAAAGTAAGAGATGTATTTTCCACTTGTGTGTGTGTGTGTGTGTGTGTGTGTGAGAGAGAGAGAGAGAGAGATTTCCTTTGTAGCATTCAAAAAAATATTAACAACAAAAAAAAAATCATTATGTGTGTGAAGAGAAGGAAAGGGAGTTCCTATTGCGTGACTATAAGCATTTTAATTATAGGTTTTAACCTTGTACGTTGAATTACTACAAACAAATTATTAATAAAACATAAAATATGAAATAACAAAAACACACATTAACATAGAGAATTTTATCCTAGAAACACAAAACTAGAAAAACCAACAAGATTTTTTCAATATATATTATTATGTACCATATTACAATACAATATATATCCCACAAAATCCATGAACCACTAATATATTTACCCTAGATTATAATACAACCATAGTTCCTTAATGAAACTACAAAACCATAGGAAAAATGACCATGCACCACACAACCACTTTTAGCAAAATCCATATGTATAAAACCATCAAAAAATGGATGCAAAAAACCACTCATTTTTTTTTTTGTTTCCCCTGCATAGGAGGGTTGGTTCCCCATTCTGAACCCTCTGATAGGGGGGGATTCCACCTCCCCTGCAACCCCCCTACTACTCATTGTGTATTTTTACAACACATGGGGATAGTCATGCAAATAATATAACACATACCCATTATTCTCCCACTTGTTTTCCTTGCACACGGGGTCATAGGAGTACATGATCGAAAATCTAGGGAAATAATTTCCATTGTTTCTATACCAAGAGAATTTCTCATTACTCACATATTTTGTTAATAAATCTTCAACATTCTTCAAAATGTCTAATTTTTCCAGTAGTAACTTCTTTTCTTCAGTCATATCTCTCGCGAAGTGATATTGAACATTAATATGCTTTGTCTTCGAATGATAAGTTGGGTTATTTTCTAAGAAGATTGCACTCTAACTTGAAAATATATCTGTTGTAGTGTGTTTTGTGCATGTATGTATGAAATCACACCAACTTAAGGGGTGTGGTTTACCCCGTTAAGATATTGGTAACATGCAGAAAGAAGTGGAGTCAATAAGCATACTATATAGAGGAAAAAGCATGCAAATGTAAACTAAAAACTAAACTAAAACTAAACATAAATAAACATAAGCTCTGAACGAGTCAAACAATAACAATAATGCAAACGGTGGCTCTAGGCCCCTCTTATTGAGCATTGGTAGTAAGAAGAGTGAAACTTTACCCTCTTGCCAAAGGGCCCCTAGACAATGGTTCTAGGTCCCGATGCAAGGATTTTGTATCCAAAGCTTGCCTCGGTGCAATCTTCCTCTCTCTCTACTGTGCGGACTGAACTTGTTGGGTGGCCAACAATTGAGTCCCCTCTATCTTCAGCTCCAGGTCACACACTGCTGGTATTGCTTCGGAAATTCTGGCCAGCATAACAATGTGATCACCTATTCTTCATCTCAGGGTGGTCTTATATAGGAGATTTCAAATCCTCCCTTCCCTCTCTTGGTACATGGAGGATGGTGACCCAAGAGAGGGGTATGATTCCTTTGTGTGCTCCAAATATTCCATTGTATGCTCACATAGTGTCTAAGGAGGCATTGGTGGCTGTCCTTACGCAGCTACAAGTAAGGCATCACTTGTCCTTTGATTTGTGTGGTCCCGGATAGTGACATTTCGCCACTCTCAGGAATACGTGCATATCAGGCAAAAAGGCGCGTAGAAGGCACTCTTCACGAAGGATTATACACGCAAATAACATTTAGGACTAGTTCAAATTTGATTTTCTCAGACCTTAGAGATTTTTAAATACTTTCTAGATTCTGTAATGTCTTCTAGCCCTGTAAATCCTTTGGCCTAACATTAATTAATTCCATCCTCTGCTATACGATTTTCCAGTGTTAACAGTTGCCCCATAATGTGTGAGGTCTAGGAAGAACTGTATAGTCGAAATACATTATAGTTTATTTTCTGTATAGTGTGTAGAGAGAGAGAGAGATGCATGAAGCCTTGGAATTGAAAACACCCTACACCGTTTCCAAGAATGATCATGGCCTAAGGGATCCCTGTAAGCAAATACAATTTACAATACATATAAAAAATTTCAATGAGGCAGGCATGTCCCATGCTCGTGATGTTGTGGCTAGTTAAACAAAATTGATAGATATATGGTTTGTCTATATCACTAATATGGTAGTGACATTGGCGGTTGTTAACGACGACTGTTGATGCCCTCAGGGGCGTTTTTTCTTTGACAATAGGTGGAATGTGGTACCCATATGCGTAAATTTGGTATGGCATATAGCTGCGCATGGTATGCATATGTACTGGCTGGGACCTTCCTGTGTAAGCATTGTTGATAAAGACACTTATGGAGGCACAGGTCTTCGACGGTTTTGATCAAAGTGCAATGGTTGTAAGGTATGATACCATCTTGACATGACAACTTTTTTCATAGTAAAATTTCAGGAGGATCGATGACATCTATGGAAAATGATGTCTCCCACAGTGCCACCCGAGGATGCCCCTTTGTATAGAGAGGGGTGATCCAAGGTACTGCTTCCTTTTTGGAATATAGGTGTTGAAGTCAACAAAAAGGAAGCCTCAACCGAACGAGGGGTCACCGATATGAGGGATTAGGGACCTGGATGTGGTGGGTTTAACATAGGCATGTTGGCAAGGGGTGACTAAAAACTGATGATGGGGATTCAGTGGCCCGAGGTCGGAGCATACTTAAGCAGCTTGGCGGCAATCATAGTTATTTCTGAAGGGGAAATCCCTGGAGTCAATAGGACTTCTAGGGCGGGTGTAAACCAGCTATGAATGTCATGATGGTTTGTGCGTGGGGGTGAAATACTCTGACCAAGGGTGTTTAGGGACTACTTCCATGGGAGAAAAGATGAAATGAGAGGGTGAAGGGACGAAGTGCACCATTTGCGGTCTTTGTACACTTACCAAAAGAATAAAATAATGGGGTTTGGTTTGTACAAAAAATAGAGATGGGTGCCCCAAAACATGAAAGTGTTCACTCACTGATGGTGTGAAGAAGGTGTTTTTTTTAGGGTGGGGGTCCCATTGGTTGGTCTCATGTGCGGGATTGATGAAGTGAATGAAAAAGTATCACAGATGGGATTATGTTGGTGGGGGTATGGTGGGCCAAATGCGAGGTGCAGTGGTGCGCTCTTTATTTGCTTGTATAACTTGGTCGTTCAGGAAGGGGGTTTTGGTTTGTATGGTAAACTTGACCTTATGCATGATGAATGGATGGGCACAAGGTGCTTCTCAAACTGAAGTGGTATGGCCATGGCATCACTTATGTTGTGATATATGGTCTACTATGGGCGACGGGTGCCATGGGAAGGGAGGTGCTACCAACCAACGTAGATGTTTATCATGTGTAGGGTGAGGTGATGATAAGCATGGTCGAATATTAATACCCTATGGTTTATTTCTGATGGAGAAATGATGTCAGGATACAGAGAGTTTTCTAGGACTCTATCATGCTAGGGGTAGAATGATACCTACTCTAGAACTTTTAGGAGATAACGTTGTGGATGGCTTGCGAGCTTTTCTTGCAAAAATGACTACCTCAAGTGAAAGCATCTTCTTTATCAAATATTATTGAAAGTCATGAGCTTTAAAAAGGAAGATGAGAGAGGGCATACCTACCGGCGCTGAAAAATCATTTTTTCGGGAATGCAAATGTGTGGCATCGCTTCTATTCATCATGGAGTGCTGATTGTGGTGCAACTTACGGTTCGGAGAATGGACCTTCTGATCTCTCGTACGGTCCTCTGAATTTTTTGAAAAGGGCGATATATAGGTGGATATGGCCCTAATTCAATTCATTTGTACTTGTTGAGTTTTTGAGAGGTCAGAGGATTCTGTGTAGCATTTCTTGCCATTGCGGTCAGCCAGAGCACTAGGGACTAGCAATACTATGCCCAGGTAACCTCCATGATGTCTTGTACTTTAATTTTTATAGTTTGATGGTGCCGAAGTCCGTACAGACTGGATTTGTATGGATTCTGGGTGACTTTTGCCATAGATTGCACGGGCGATCTGGGAAAAGGTGTGCTTTCCTTGCGCGCAATTGTAGGGGACAGGCGGGCGAGAGCACATTGTTCCTCACTTTTAGCATGCTTGTATAAAATATAGGCGCGTGCTAAGTGTGCCTGTTTGAGGGATAGGCGTGCAAGGCCGAGATGAAAAAATATTTTGGTTTTTGTCTATTGTTTTCGGATTTTTCTCTGTACTAGTGGGTACCTTTTTTGATGACAGGTTATTGTGGAGGGAGCAGGATTGGCCCGAGCTCTATGCTGATCTAGCTGCTGATGCTAGGGCGCGCCATCAACTAGCGCTATGGGGTCTCCTGAAGTTGCGGAAAACGAGCTGCTTCGGTCGCAGGACCAACTACTATGATACATTATCCAGCATTGGTGCAGGAGGCACAACATGTTCGTGTTGCGTGTGACACATCTAGTTATCCATCTTGAGACAGATGTTTACTTTGTGATTGGGTTTCTACCTTAGGGTGAGGCACTAAGGTATCCACTCCCTTCCGGGAGGGTGGACTTGGAGAGATTCCGGAGACGCCACTGTGGTGGGGCTCCTCTTACAGAGGGATGCATCAGCATTGCATCAGTTACAGATTTGGCTGAGCAGTGTGCTTTGACGGTGATTGTATGACTGGCCGGGTAGATTTCTCCACATCGAGCATCAGGCTCGCAGGTTGGAGTTCTGCGCCGGCTGAGGTCCGGGCATTTTTTCGATTTTTCCCATTTCTATTTTAACGAGATGGTGTCGCAACTGAACAAGGTCCGATGTGGATTTAATTCATTTTCATACACCATTATTTTGTGCAGCATCATGTATGAGAGGGTAGTGCTACTGAGGCCGGTAGTGGCAGTGCCTCCTAGGGGGCCACTGGAGCCTTGTATGAGGAGGTGGGCTTCGGTGATGTCGCGAGGCGATGGTGGCATGGTGTGGCGTTATTGGAACACCATGAAAGAGGCCTGGTTTGAGGCAAATCCATAGATGTTTTTTCCATACCTGTATGCGGGAATGGATTTCCAGGGCGATCCAGACATGGGTCTCCCTCATGGTTATGTTTGGGGGCCAGTAGGTACATTTTGTGTGCTTTCTGCATTTAGTTGAGTATGTATGCACTTATGTGTTTTGCTAGTGACATTGACATCATTTTGGTTACGCGTGTAGATGTTGGTGAGGTGGGTAGCCCCGTGGCTCAGCTGGTGGGCCACGATCCTCCATGACGACCCAGGGGTGGTCAGGGAGGAGGTGATGCAAGTGGACTAAGTGGTGGTGTTGGCGGACCTGGTGGTGGTGCTGGCCATTTTGGGAGGGTAGCAGCTTGGCTGCTGGAGAGATTATGACCGAGCAAGCTCGTGCTGATGCAACATAGGCTCGCATTGCAAAATTGACAGATCAGGTGTCAGTTCTTGAGGATTTCCAGGGTCGAGTGGACCTCTTGACCCAGGGGGTGCCTGCTCAAGGTTTTGTAATATGCCCAATTTGTCCTAAGCTAATGGGAATATTCAATTTTGTTTTTCTTTTCTATTTCAGGAATAAATTGTAAAGGAGGATCATAAAACTCCTAAAAACAGTAAATAAATCAATGCCACATGTGAACAAAGCTAAATCCAGGCTATGTAAATGAGCACCCTTAGGTGTGAAAGGGGTTGAAACCTTTGACTGGGTCAGCCATGAAAAAATCAATAGCGCTTTCTTGGAGGAGTGGCCATCAATGATGCACAACGTAGTTTTAGAGGGAGATGGTTCATGTGAAAGGAGCCATTTCAATTAAGGTGGTTTAGGGTTTGCAAGCTCTCAACTTATAAAAGGAAGAGGATGGCATCATGGAAAGGTTGTTGATGTGATTACATTTTTCAGAGTATATTGGATGTTTAGACATATCTCATTCTCCTTGTTGTTTAGCATAAGGATTTCCTATTTAGGAATCCCATCTCTTTCCTTGAGAGGCATCTTGGAAGAGTCTTGCATTTCTTGTCCACTATCAGGCTAAAGTGACTTCTTCTTGACTACTGGCAGATCCTGACAGAGAGTTTCGTTTTATGTTGCCTTGAAGTGAAGTAGATCTCCGTCTAGACATTCTAGTGCCTCTTTTGATGAGAAATCTTGTTCCATTAGCAGAATGGGCTAAAGATCATTTGTTTGTGAAACCAACAAAAAGAGAAGAAAAGAGATATCAACGCCTTGGAAATGAGCCACTTCGAGGGGGCAACCTCCAATACATTACATAAATGAACAATTCTTGGATGATACAATTTACAAAACCTCCTTTCTATATATAGGAGTCCATGGGGCCATAATGTAATCCTGGTGGGGCCACAATGTAATCCTAGCCGACCTAACAATAATAATTTAAGGGCACAATAATCACAATATGGGAATTTCACAAAGACATTAATAACAACAAAGAAGGTTACACTATGTAATAATAAAAGACTATGCTAGTAATATGAGACCTAACATGCCCTCGTAAAAAGTATTGTCCTCATGTGATAGCTACAGGTATACCTTGTAAAATTCTCATCTCCCATGTAGAATCTTAGGTGATAAGTTCTTCACTTGATAAAAAACTATTGAAATTGACAGAGGTTAACATTTGTGAGTTCTTAGGTTTTCACGTGTTCACTTGATTATGATATATTTTCCTTCCTCATCAAGTTACGGCAATATTTTTTGTACCCGGAAAATTTTCACCTATAACTTCTTTAAGCATGAGCAGAAAATTAGATGCACTGTGAAAAGTATGAAAATTTAAAATGATGATTAATTATCCACCGAGACTATCCTGATCACATACAATTCGAATTTATATGCAACACATAATCTCTTCCACTCAGATCATCAAACATGCGGAAATAAAACAAGCGATAACACATCAAATCATCATACACATTAACACAGTATGTATGGGGAAAGCTTATAGCTGAAAAACCCGCAGCTATTGTGTATATTATAATGGAGAAATCATGTAACAAAATCAGTACAATACTCCTCACAAGTACTCAGTACTTTCTCATAAAGTTACACACAAACTAGCTCAGTTTTGAATAGGTTACTGGTTCAAAACTCACCGCCAATTTCCTTGCCTCTATTGTGCAATCCAGGCCTATCTATATAGAGATCCAAGGTTCTAATCTCCTTGGCTTGACAGCGCAATCATCATGGGAAATTCCTCCAAGTGTGGTGCAAATCTCATGCACAACCGATGTCGCCACTGATAGCTAACTCCACCCTTTCATCTACCTCTTTCACTGGTCTCCACTGAACTGATCATGCACTGTAGTGAACTGATGTGTTCTTGAGTTGAATAATGAGTTACTAATTAATGAATTAAATAATATTTAATTCACTCCACTCATAACTAGCTGATTAGCTAGTTAAACTAATCTCAACCAGTTCAACTAAATTAAACCGAACACAACTCCACTAGCTGTCTCATTAACTCCACCAAACTTCTGCCACTGAAGTCCTAACTGAAGTCAACCATGCATGTGCTCACCAAACCCTTGGGAATAGCATAATTCCTCTTTCATATGCATGAGCCACTTCCAAGGCTCGAACTGAAGTGCTCCAAGAGAGTAAACTGTTGTTTATAGTCTAAATATTATTAAGGGTAAATAATATTTGACTTCCCTATTTTTAGGATAGGCAGTCTAAAAATAGACTTCGACCTATCGACCTATAGGTCACAAAAATAGAGTCCCATCTATTTTTACCAACATTACCAATACTCCAAGAATAACATACTGCAACCCCTGGACCATGCTCCATATGTCTAAAAATAGACATAGTCTAAAAATAGACTTTGCGCCAAAAATAGCCTGCGGGCCCACTTAGTGAAGGCGACTTCATTTCACTAAGCTCCATCATCTTGTTGCATTTTCAACACTCCCTCTCAAGAAGATATGGATTATCTGCAACCCCTATCCTGCCTCTGTGGAATTCGAACTTGCTCCTGGTGAGCGCCTTCGTCAAGATGTCAGCATCCCGATCCTCCGTGGGAACATATGAAAGTAACATGATTCTCCGCTGAACACAATCTCTGATATGATGGTACCTGATGTCGATGTGTTTGGATCTATCATGAAATACTGGATTAGCCGAGAGTTTAATGCAACTCTGGTTATCACAGTAGATCACTACTCAGATCATCACACATGCGGAAATAAAACAAGCGATAACACATCAATTCATCATACACATTAACACAGTATGTATGGGGAAAGCTTATTGTTGAAAACCCCGCAGCTATTGTGTATATTTTAATGGAGAAAACATGTAACAACTCAGTACAATACTCCTCACAAGTACTCAGTATTATCTCAGTATGATGGTACCTGATGTCGATGTGTTTGGGTCTATCATGAAATAATGGATTAGCCGAGAGTTTAATGCAACTCTGGTTATCACAATAAATCACTGTAGGCTCCAAATGCAACCCGAACAATCCAACGAGGATCTTCCTCATCCAAATAGCCTTGCATGCAGCCAAGCTTGCTGCCATGTACTCGGCCTCTGTTGAACTGAGTGCCACGGATCTCTGAGTGTCGATAGACAAAGGGCATCCACTACCTCCGCTGAAGTAGCATCCTCCTTCCTCCAACCACCAAGAAGAGGAGTGTCAACAGGCTTGCAGCCTTGCATGTTGAACCTCTCCAGAATCTCCCGGGCATACTTGCCCCGAGAAACAAACAGTCCTCCACTGCGCTGCCAAATCTCCAATCCCAGGAAATAATGAAGGATGCCCAAGTCCTTCATCTCGAACTCTCGTGCAAGATCCTCCTTGCATGAAAGTATCAACTGCTCATCGCCAGTCAAAATCAGATCATCTACATACAATACGATGATCAACAGCTTCCCCTCCACCACAATCTGGTACAGGTTAGGATCCGCCTCACTCTTGGTGAATCCAAGCCCGGTGAAGTAGCTGTCTATGCGAGTGTACCAAGCACGAGGTGCTTGCTTCAGCCCGTACAGTGCTCTCTTGAGTCGGCACACATGCGACTCACTGCTGAAGATCTCGAAACCTTCAGGCTGCTCTATGTACACCTCCTCCTCAATGACTCCATTGAGGAAAGCAGTCTTCACATCCATCTGATGAATGTGCCACCCCATCTGCGCTGAGAGAGCAAGGATCGTTCGTATGGAAGAGTACCTTGCGACAGGTGCAAAAGTCTCCTCATAATCGATCCCCTCGATTTGTGAGAAGCCACGGGCGACAAATCTCGCCTTGTACTTCTCCACATTCCCGTCAGCCGCCTGCGTCACTTTGTAGATCCATCGCGAACCCACCACTGATTTCCCCTTCAGTCTTGGGACAATCTCCCATGCACTGTTTCTAACGATCGAATCATATTCTTCGATCATGGCATCAACCCATGCGGGTTCCTCCACAGCTTCCTCAAAAGAGGATGGCTCCATCACGACACATTGACTCACAAGAGCCATGTATCCAGTGTACCGATCCGATGACTGCCTCTGTCTGCGCTGTGCTGTAGGTGGTCCTACAACCTTCTCTGCATCTCGAGCCAGTCGCTCAGCTTCTGTAGTGCGCATGCGCCCTCTGATGGTTGGCGCCGCATGGGTGGTTTCTTCCACCTCCTGAACTTCCTCTTGTGGCTGATCCACATCCGGAAGCTCCTCCTTAGGAACTAACAGCTCCTCATCTGCATGCAAGTGTAGCTCCCTCTCAAGCGAACACTGCATGGCTTTCTCCTCCTGAAATTTTATATCCCATCGCACAACAGTCTTGCGACTGTCTGGCACATACACCCGGTAGTTGTGAGGTGTATCAGTGTACCCCACAAATATTCCAACCTCAGCAGTTGGATCCAGCTTCCTTCTCGCATCCTTCGTCACATGCATGTAGACAGGAGAACCAAAGATCCGTAAATGGGAAATATCAGGCCTCTTGCCAGAATAAGCCTCCTCCGGTGTACTCATGCCAAGAACCTTGTGAGGACAACGGTTCTGCACATACACTGTTGTATTGCATGCCTCAGCCCACAAGTGAAGGGGTAGGCCCTGATCATGCAACATCGCCCGTGCAGCACCCACGATCGTTCTGTTCTTCCGCCCAGCCACCCCGTTCTGCTGTGGGTTATGGGGTGCGATGAGCTCTCTCCGAATCCCTTCTGCGCTGCAGAACTCCTTGAATTCAGCCGAGATGAATTCACCACCATTGTTGCTCCTTAGAGCAATCACCTTCTTCCCCGACTCCTTCTCGACCAGTGCTTTAAACTCACAGAACTTCGCGAATGTATCGCTCTTCTTCTGCATGAAGAAGATCCATCACTTTCGAGAGAAATCATCAACAAAGATCACATAATACCTGTGCTTTGCTGTCGAAGCAACTGAGAAAGGACCACACACGTCTGTGTGAACTCTCTCAAGGATCGTCGTGGCACAACTATCCTTCTCGTGAAAGGTGGCTTTCACATACTTCCCCAAGGTACACCCCTTGCACTGATCTGACTGCGCAAGAGTGCCCTTAGGAAGCCCAGTAGAAATCTGCTGCAGGATCTTCAAAGCTCCATGGTGAAGGTGGCCCAATCTCCTGTGCCACAGTTTGCCCTCATCATCCCGGCTCACCACTTCTCCCGCCTTGCATGCCATTGATGCGCAGCCATCTACTTGCAACTGATAAAGGTTCTTGGTTTGAACCCCTATCTTCCGAGTCTCTCCAGTAGTCTTACTGCGCAGGAAGGATTTTCCTTCACTGAAGACCACCTCATACCCCTTATCCTCCAACATCGCCACAGAGATCAAGTTCTTATTCAATCCAGGTACATGCATAACATCCTTCAACACAAAGGGTTTACCAAACTCCCTCTGAAAGGATATGGTACCGATACCAGTCACATTGTATCTACCATCATCGCCCATCTCGATGTGCACACCCAAATCTTTGTCCTCCAGATCTGAGAACAAATCCCGATCTCCCGTCATATGAAATGACACACCGCTGTCCAAGAACCACATCGATCCCATCACACTTGAAACCAAGCATGCAATTAGTGAAAAGTCAAGCTCGAACTGTGAAGCCAAAGCTTCTCCATCTGCAGATCTTCCCGCTTGCTTGTTCTTCTTCTTCTTTGGACAATTGGTAGCATAATGTCCGTGATCATGGCAGTGAAAACACTTCACTTTCGCCATATCCTGCTTCTTTCCCTTTGCACCGAAATGAGAAGTTTTCTTACCCTTCCCCTTCTTTGCTTTGGCAACCAAAGCGCAATTTTCTTCATCAGCTCCCTTTTATGAAGATCCATCCCGAGTAGTCCTCCTTATCTCCTCCTACATGAGATCCGCCCAAAGGCACTCCCATCCTGGCAGCTTCTCCCGACCATTGACACTATCTTGATATGAGTGCCAAGCCTTCGAAAGACCAAGGAGAGCCAGGTCGACCATGTCCTCGTCTTTGACAGTCACCCCCACACTTCCCAGCTCATCTCTGCATTGAGTGAACTTCGTGAGGTATTTGGCGATACTGTCGCCCTTCTCCATCTTGATGTTCCCGAGCTTATCTTTGAGCGCCAGCTTCCTTTGGTCGCTCTTACTCTGGAATAGATCCGTCAAAGCTTTCCACATTAAATATGGAGAAGCCTTTCCATGCAGGCTGGATACAATATGATCCTTGACGCCCTCCAACAAGATCCTTCGACATTTCGCCATCTTCTTTTGCCAGGCTTCGACTTCAGCAGGATCGGTGGGCTTTTGGACATCCGTATCTACGAACTCCTTCAGTCCATTATCTTCTAATACTGCCTCCATGCGATCCTTCCATGCAACATAATTCGAACTGCCTTCAAGAGAATATTCGAGTCGCAAACCATTGAAAGACATTTTCAACTCCAGCACCAAGAAAACAAAACTGCTGCAAAATTCGAATTCCAACTCAAAGCTCAATCGCTCTGGATCTGTGAGAAAAAATTATTTCTAGCACAGAGATTGACTGCAGGGGCATTTACTGGATATATCACCTTTCAAAGAAAGGATGGATCCAGAGGCTACCTGGCCCGCATGCAAACTCTGTCTACCGAAATAAGTTTGTAATAACTGTGTTGATCAATCTCTACTTCAATAGCTCCGATACCATGTAGAAAATTGCTGAATAATGATTAATTATCCACCGAGACTATCCTGATCACATATCAATTCGAATTCATATGCAACACATAATCTCTTCCACTCAGATCATCACACATGCAGAAATAAAACAAGCGATCACACATCAATTCATCATACACATTAACACAGTATGTATGGGGAAAGCTTATTGCTGAAAACCCCACAGCTATTGTGTATATTATAATGGAGAAAACATGTAACAACTCAGTACAATACTCCTCACAAGTACTCAGTACTATCTCATGAAGTTACACACAAACTAGCTTGGTTTTGAACAAGTCACGGGTTCAAAACACATCCACTAATTGCCTGCCTCTATTGCGCAATCATGGCCTGTCTAAATAGAGATCCAAGGTTTGAATCTCCTTGGCTTGACAGCGCAATCATCATGGGAAATTTCCTCCAAGTGTGGTGCAAATCTCATGCACAACTGATGTCGCCACTGATAGCTAACTCCACCCTTTCATCTACCTCTTTCACTGGTCTCCACTGAACTGTCCATGCACTGTAGTGAACTGATGTGTTCTTGAGTTGAATAATGAGTTACTTATTAATGAATTAAATAATATTTAATTCACTCCACTCATTACTAGTTGATTAGCTAGTTAAACTAATCTCAACTAGTTCAACTAAGTTAAACCGAACACAACTCACCAACTGTCTCATCAACTCCACCAAACTTCTACCACTGAAGTCCTAACTGAAGTCAACCATGCATGAGCTCACCAAACCCTTAGGAATATCGTAATTCCTCTGTCAGATGCATGAGCCACTTTTGTAGCTCGAACTGAAGTGCTCCAAGAGAGTAAACTGTTGTTTAGAGTCCAAATATTATTAAGGGTAAATAATATTTGACTTCCCTATTTTTAGGATAGGCAGTCTAAAAATAGACTTCGACCTATAGGTCCAAAAATAGAGGTCCATCTATTTTTACCAACATGACCAATACTCCAAGAATAACATATTGCAACCCATGTACCATGCTCCATATGTCTAAAAATAGACATAGTCTAAAAATAGACTTTGTGCCAGAATTTGACTGCGGGCCCACTTAGTGAAGGCGACTTCATTTCACTAAGCTCCATCATCTTGCTGCATTTTCAACAAATCATCCATCTTTGATGCTTGCAATGTTCTCGGTCTTGGTCTGACTTGGTTATCAAGTTCACCCTTGACATCTTCTACATCTGCAGCATCCTTGTGTGGTTCAACCTGCAATGTTTGTAATGTGCTTGGTTCGGGTTCAAATTGTTCTTCAAGTTCTTTCTTCTCCTCAACCACATTCTCAACATTCTTCGGTCTAGCCATATACCTTCTTATAAGCTCACATTTCATCTCCTTAAAATCAAGCTTGACAAGCTTCCCTTGAAGCATGCGTTGCTCTTCAGCCAATTCCTTTAGCTCCTTTCCATAGCTGTCCAATGTCTTCATAAGTCGGTTGAATTCATCCCGGTTCATGTCGGATATACCTTCTACAAGTATTGCATAAAAGGTCTTCTTCAACTCACGAAACTCATCAACGATTTCATCCATTCTTCTCAAATATTTTACCAGCCTGCTTCCGAAGTCCTTCGGAATTAACTCTTCCATTCTAGCTCTAGCCCTGACAAATGCCTTGCTTCAGCTAAGGTCTCAAGAGAAACCCCAAATATATAAGTCAGCTTCAACAGTGTCTGCAACCCCTGCAACTCTATCCAGCTCTGATACCAACTGTCATGCCCCTACACCACGGGTGTCTTCCAACCATGTCTTGTAGGCAGGTGCGGCACTGCCGTACTTTTTCTTTTTCTAAATACTCAAGTACCTAGACTACGCCTATAGAAACATTCGTTAGTTATATTAAAAATTTTCTTTCAATGTGTGGAAATAAACATAAACATCAATATCAAACCACATGTATGCCCATACATACAAGGGAAGGTCAACTCCCTTTTAAAATGAGTCCGCCCGGATATTATGTTTCATAAAAATACAAGTTTACAACATCCAATCCAGTAGAAACCACTCCTGCTCCTTGGCACAGCTATTTGCCTTTTGGACAAGCTCTAAGGCTTTCCAATCATCAAACTAGCCTAGAACAATCATATACAATCAAGAGTTTCAACCTGCGGAAGTACTGCCCTAAACTACCCAAGTGTTGGTCACTCGGATCAATCAGTCGTTGCTCCAAATCAGTGCAAAGCGTTTTTTGAGCTGACCGTGTGTCCAATCCATCCCTCACCCATATGGTTGGATGCGTCTCGGAGTTACGCACCTTCTGGTTTTTACGGCACCTCAATCCGACACCCGACGCTCCCGGAATCGTGTTTTTAGTGCTGGGCCACTGCCGTTACTCGGCGCCCAGAACCGACTTGACTCGACCCGTCTGCCGTTCAGCTGCGCCCGACCCGACCTGGGGTGCAGCGTGCACGACTACGACCCGACTCGACCAAAGCTCGGTTCATCTTCGTTTCTGCGCCCAACGAGTTGTTGGCAACTCGTGTGCTACCCTTGACTTCTTGCTTGTTCGTCCTTGCTGCTTCTTCGAACATGGTTTCTTCACTCTCCAACGCCATCATATATATATGGACACCAAGTGAAGTGAGGGTCGCTCGTTTGCCACGAGCTGACCCACCCGTTTATTCATCCACCCACGAAGTGCCGTGTCGTGGGGTGTGGGGCGCTCGGCCGACCCAAGCCGACCCCCACGTTTGGTGTTCGCCCATGAAGTGTCGCGACGGCCCACGCCCAATATGTTGGCCGACCCACCAACTCATCCGTTGGTCTAGCTCGCCCAAGGTGCGCCCGTAGTGGTATAAACGTGTCTCGCCAATGCCGTGTTGACTCGCCTCTCCTCCAACTCACCCTCGTGACTCGCCTCGCTACACCCGCGCGCCTGTGACTCTCCGGTGCGTCATTATGCCCGTTACGTCGCACGGCGCCTGAACTCGCCCAAACGCCCAATCGACGCGCCCGTTCCACCGAACGTGCCCATGAAGTCTTGGGGCCTTACACATGAGGATTTAGAAATGTCAAATGCGGCATAAGAAATTATAATTTAATTTAATTTGTTATTCTTTCCTTTGAAACCGAAAACTATGACTTTTCATCCTCAAACCCTTAATTTAATAGTTTAATTGTGACACACTGAAAATATTCCAGGCTTCTCAAATGAAGACCATCCAAAAAAATATATATATTTATGAAAATTTGAACTTCCCCAAGCCCACTTCCAATATATACCACACCTATCTTCGTAATAATTAGAATTCATAATTATGTTCAAATTATAGAATAAAATTATACTATAAAATTAAAAGAACAAGAAAAAACATTAAATACTTTGCAATGTAAGTAAAATTTAAAACATAGTGAGTTGAGAGCTTGAGATAATGTCACATTGCATTGTAATAAAATTTTAAAACACATCTCGTTGTGGAAACACAAACAACATATGCACATCTATTTTCATAGCGCCAATGGTGTACGACCCACGAAAAAGTAAGAAAACATACACCAACAAACACAACGCACTAAGTGCAATGTTGTAGTTGTTTTGAATTTTCAATAAAAAATTAGTGTAGAGAGTTTTTAAACTCTCGTCCGAGAGTTTTTTTCTTATAAACCCAAAATTCTCCATTAGCGCGGCATTCTTCCTGTCGTTTTCGCGATTTTTGCACTGTATCTGTCGAATTACCCAAAATTCTCCATTCGCGTGGCATTCTGCCTGTCGTTTTCGGGAATTTTTGCACTGTAGCTGTCGAATTCTTGGACTGTAGCTGTCCTTTTCATGAATTCTTGGACTGTAGCTATCGTTTTCGCGAATTCTTGGACTGTAGCTGTTGTTTTGAAGAGCTATTTTCTTTGTCGCCGGGATCCAGGTAAATTTGGTGCTACTCTTTCAATAGTCATATGTCCACGAAAACCAATTAGTGTACAATTGTGACTCAAAACTATACTTGCAAATTTTCATGGTTCAAACAACATCAAAATATTGGGTACACCCGACTAAAAATAGAATGCACTAGTCCCAAACTGACAAATTCATTGTTGGCAGCAAGGAGAAACAAATCAAAAAAGGAAATTCCTCGTAACATATTTGCTTATGGTATTTTTGTTGCAGGGCACCTTCACATTTTCGACCTACTCTAAATAATAGATGATTTCACCCTTCATATGAAAAGTGTTCTTGAACTAGGCCAAATGATTTTGACTTCAAGGCTGCTCTTTCACCATAATCTAGCTCGGATACCAAGTAATCTCAGGAGATTGAACAAGTCGGTTTTATTTTCTTTTGTCTTTGTTACAACTTTTGAGTTGAAGTAGTGAAGCCCTAGTCATGGTATATCTTTGTGATACAGTGGGAATTCTGAGAGAGATTTGCTAGCTGTTTTTCCTATTACCTTGGAGACCTTATTGCATGAAATCTATCACTTTAATCATTAGGAAAGGCATTGTACTCAAAAGTAGAATCTAATCTAATGTTCATGTATTAGATAAGTCACGAGTGAAATTATAATCACCTTTGCAATGATGAATATAAGATTCAAATAATCCATTCTCATCTGACAGTGCTTAGGCTCTGATCATCACACAGCCCTCATGGTTAATAAATGGTGTCATGTAGTGCCATGCTCTGCAAGCATGTCCTTGTACTTATTCAAATGGTTTCAATGGTGTGCTCCTTGTAGATAGTGAGGGAATCTTCGTAGCCTTGACATGATTATATACTAAAAACAAATTAACAAAAAAAATTGATTATAGAATGAAAATATTTAATTGATAAGTGAAGATAAAGTCTTCATCTTGATTTTCTTGATGGTGGAGAAAGATGTATTTGAGTGATTCTCTTTAGATGATCTTCTTCAAGGGTAGGGATTAGATCTTGTTTGTAATGATGATAGAAATACTTCTTTTTGCCTCTTGTGCAGTCCCAGGAAAACTGGTTCTAGTCTTTAGATAATAATTACTGACTTCTTCTTTGCAAGGAGAAATAATTACATAGTCAACATGAAGACCGATCTAGCTATAATTTTCAACATGCCTATGCGTTCACACATAGTACCTATATAGTACTTATCCATTGGGTTGATGACGTTATTTATCATTCAAATCATTTGTTTTTTTGAATTTGTTTATGAGAGGCAGGCGAACCCTATAGAGACCATGAAAAATAGAAGGGACCCCTACGGAGACGTCTCCCCGCAGGAGAGTTACTGAATTTACATTGGTTGTTTAATGTCCCGGCTCAATTAGGTTATATTTATTGTTCGTTGTGAAAAGAATTGATTAATGTGGATTTTTCTTGCAGGTGGATGCACTCCATCCATTCGTTCTGATGGGAATTGAACAAGAGGTGCCCCAGGACATGTTCCCATTCGCCTTTATTCTTGGTGAGGGGCAAAAGGATAACAATATGCGGGGCTTGTAGTATTCATCCCTGAGTGGATACTTCTCCGGGTAAATCCTAATGCAATTTATTGTTTGATCATGTTTTTAATTTCAAACTTATTGTAGGTACTCCATGCCTTCAAATTCCTGATTTAATGTTTTGTATAGTGGCTCATAGACACATTCATTTACTGTGAGGACCATGGTATGAACGAGGGTCTTATGCATTAGATCAGTTCACTTAGTTAAAATGTTCAATTTTCACGTTATATTGATGTTGAACAAGTAGATTTTTTTTCCAAATGACTTGTTTAATGTAGAAAACAGTAGCATGCTCCATAGGTGCAAATATTGGAAGTAGCTTAACTGTGTAGTGAGAGACAAGAGGTAATGCAGCAGTATTCTCCCACAATTGGATACTTCTCGGTGTCCGTAAAGAATTTATTGTTTAAAATTGTATGTTTTAATTTCAAATTTATTGTGAGTACTCATGTGCAAAATTCGCACAATTTAATGTTTTGTCTGATGGATCATAGACACGTTCGTTCCTAAATCGAGGCATAGTATGGCAAACCCTTGAAGGAAGAATGGATTTTTTCAAGCGGGTATTTTCAAATTGCAAACAAGTTTTTTAAATACAATTTTTTTCTTATAAATTTTTAATTTTAACTCGTGCAATAATTTAACATGTGCAATTGGTGGTGTTAAGCCCTCCCATAGGGGTAAATTAGTAGGGTTCATGAGTTTGCTGAAATCGAACTATGATCGCACCCATCGATTGATATTCTGAGCAGATGCCTTGGAAGATACAATCTCCTTACTTGTTAGTGAGGCATTCCACGGATGCGCAATGATGCAAAGTGCAATCTCTCCTTTAGTCAAATTGTCTCCAAATTGTTTTACTGGTGGAGAGTTTGTCTAGGAACTGCTCGTGGGTTGGACCATCAACCCAAGTTTTGACATGATCGTAGGAGGAGGCATGTTGATTGGTATCACTCCTACAATGAAGTCAAAGGAAGGTCACTAAGGGCGGCCTTGTCACTATTTGACTTATGACGAAGACAAAAAACGTCGAAAATTTGGTCAGCCGTCCTAATATTACCCCATATTTATGAGAAGTTCTATTTTATGTATACGAAGTTCCCAAATAATGATGAGAGTGCATAATATTTGTTAGAATGTTGGTTTGCTCGATTCAGAGCACATGGACCTAACTATGCGAATCTTGGGTCCAAATTCTATGGAGAGTTTGGAAAAGGAATTCGTACATATGAACGACTGATGCTATGCGAGATGTTGGGTTTAGGCCTCAGTACCTAGTTTGGTAAGCTCGTACACCTAGGGTAGTTACACTTCCGGAGGATTTAGCCCTTATCTCAGTCTTTTGCATCAAAAATGAGGATGAATCTGAACATATTGCATACACTTTAGGAGGGGGTGGAAGATCGGCTTGGGACGGAAGCCAACCTTCATCTAGTCTTGATGAGGGTTCATTTGTGAGTGTCCCAGATGATGTGTTGAGGGGATATGGACCCGGAATGATCTTATTGGTATATGACCTCATGTAGAGACCACTAGACAATCCGGGACAAGCAAATGCACACCATGGGGCGGGTATGTACCTCAGTTTTGATCTCTTATGTTTTTGGTGTATACTTATACATTTAGTCTCAAAAAGCTGTGGCCTTGATATATTTATTTAAGCGATACGATTTACAACATTCCCTGAACAACATTGCCTTTCCCCTCGTGCCCAGTAAATGAATCGTGGACACGATCATGTCGAGTATACAGCCCATTACTCATTACTATCTATCTATATTTTGTATGTCAGGTAAATTAATTTATGTCACAAATTTGTTATTGAATTGAGTCTTAACATTATAGCATTTTCCAGGTTAGTGATACATGAAGGGCTGCTTGAAAAAGTTATTCCTTACGAGGTTCCGGTCGTGACAGGTATTGATACTTTCGTTAAGCATATTTTAGATGTTTATTATATTTCTTTTAATGCTTGTTGTGCTGGTTTCTACTTTGAGTACGGAGGATATTGACATGATGCGGGCGGGAGCCTCAAGGAGATCCACCTTGAGTCTCGGAGTCAGAGACTCTACATTAAACCATAGTGACACTCTTGCCTTTCTTGTTGCTATGGTATTCAAAAAATATACGAGTGTACGAGGAGATTCATATGTACATAAATTTATCTAGTTTTTGTATCTTTTCTTATTCAATCGAACTTTTTCCCAATTGTCTATGGAGAGTTATGGATAACTTTATTCGATTGCCTATAATGTCATATGACATATGCTTTAGTATGATTTTTTGCATTATGACATTTTGTCTTGCTTTCAGTCATATATTGACATATATTACTCTACATTGGTAAGTTTCCCATATTAGCAATAATGGGTATAACCCATTCCTATATACTCTCAAATTTGTGTATGGATTTCCTTTGTGCTGTAGTACCCAGTATAGTATTTCTGTACAATATTATAAGCTTGACCTCAATTTCATCATTTGTATATGAATTACAGTGCAATTTTTGAATATATGGGAAGTGCATCCATCTGATTCGAATACTAGCTTCTCTTCTCTATTCATATTGTCTATATTCATTGGAGTTTTGCATTGTATACAAAACAATAATATTCCCCTATATGTAGTTATTAGAATCCTATTCAAGAATGGTGTTGCGATTAGAATTGTTGCAATATCTCCACATCTAAAATATCAATGATCTTGATCATTTTAGGTAAATATTGATTTTCGCTACACCAATCCATTCTTCCAACAGTCAACATTCATTATATCGATCACAATTTGATCTTACGCTTTATGCGACTTCGATCCTTGTTGATTTCTAGAAGAATCAATTTTACTGGTATAGAAGTGGTGAGCATCATTAAGGAAAGTACAGGTATGTCGAAGACGAGACCTCCACTTCTGACAAGAATCACTGAAATTCAGGTTGACCATTGGACCTTTCATTAGCATAACAAGATCTGAGAAGCGAAAATGGTTGCGCGTAAGTACATGACTATTCAACATTAACTTGACTTGATGCATTAACGATTTATTGACTCTTATTTAAATTTGCATCTTGTAGATTTGACACAACTCACTTTGTCAATGGTGACTTGTTCTCCACTAATGCGGGGATGTTACTTTCAGGAGAAGCGTAATTAAGGAGAAGAAGAGTTGTATGCCTTACAAGAAAAACTTTAATACATTATGGAAGATGTGAGTTTCTTGTAAAAATGATCTGTGGATGATTTATTAGAGATGAACATTTATTTTAAACATTGTAACATCATGCATTTATTGTGATACGATGTGAAATAAGATTAATGAGAGATACTTTACCTTGCTTCTTTGTTAAATCAAGCATAAACGCTGTTCAGATCTGACTCAGTTCCTTATTCTTACTTTAGTATCATGCTCTTTATTGTAATTATCTCTCCGCGATTTGAATCTTTGTTTTATTTTTTAATTTTGATGATTCCGCCAACAATCCTCTTCTTTGACCGTAGGAAGTCAAAAGCTCATTGATGATCACAAGGCCACACTAGAAACAAAAGCCGAGTTTGAAGGCTGAGATTGAATACTTGTTTTAATCATATCGCGAAAAGAAAGAGGAAGCTGAATTGTTTGAGTAGCAAGAAAGTAAGCAGTTAAATGTGATCAGGCTTGGTGACAATATGATACAACTGAAGATTTATTGGAAAGGTTCCCAAATTTCTACAAATGAAGATTTAGTGGTATGATTAGTGAGATTTAAAATTGGCTATAAACCCTAATGAGATCAAATAAGAGGAATGCGATTGCGTAGCCTTGCTATTTACATTAATTAGTGAATTTAAAATTGGCTATAAGCCTAATAAATGATTATTATGTACTATCTCATGTCGCTCTTGCTAAGCGTGCTTGAAGAACAAAATTGAAAATATTTGATATATTTTGGAAATCGAGTTTGTGTTACAATATGGATTTCTTTTATTGATTGAAAAATCTGTGTAGTGATGAACCTCATATTAATATTTATTATTATCCATTTTATTTATGACAATTTGTTAATTATCATAAAATAAGGTGGCTAAATATATATTTTTTCTTGTTTATTATACATTTTCCTCTTGTGTTGAAATCAATTATAGTCTTTTACAAATCATTATGCCCATCTTTGGAAAATAATGTGCTTTCTTGTAGTGGTGCTAATGCATGAATATTCACGAAAATCTAAAGCGGAGTTGATATGTGGATGAGGCGGTAACACATGTCTAAATTCGGCTAGAAGAAGGCAATAAAGCGAGTTGATTGGCGAAATGCACAATAAAGGCGGAGGTTTATGATGAGCAAATAAACGGTGGCGGATAGATTTTATTGAAACCACTTTAGTGGACAAGTTCTCTAGGCAAACCTCTACCATCTATCACTACAACCTTGTATGGAATCACTCCTATTGCTAACTATACGATGGTGGTGAGTATTCTTTAATATGCATCCTTTGCTCATCTAATTCACCTTGAATTAACATTTGCATTACCCAAGTTAGGTCCTGATAAAATCCAAAGAAATTCTGAAGTGCATGATAGAAACGTATTGAAAAACACTATCATAACATGGCATTTTCATCTCATTTCCAAAATAAACCAACTTTCAAATTAGAGACATGTTTCGAGACCATATCATATGTGTTCCACATTTCAACACGTATTTTTGGTATGGTACAACCATGTATAATGACACACAACATAGCCAAATATTTACTCTTAGTGCAAAGTTCAAGCAGATATCACTCTCAATTTATTGAAGCAACATGAGCCGAATCTTAACATTTTGAGGATATTCTGATACATTGTAGTCTAGAAGCTGAAACACATGCAAAAAAGAAGATCATGACTGTATGTCAATAGGAAATCTTTTCAGATGGTCACTCTTATAAAGGTGACAATGAGTATAAGGAGTATCTTCTATACTAACTAGGTGTTCATTTTATGTCTCTAGCTTGGAGATAGAGATTGTCTAAAACACATTGTCAGCTTCATATACTAGAAGGTGTTACCCACAATATTGCATTTCAAACACTTTAATCAATCGCCATCAATTCCATCATCAATTAGTTCCATCTAACAAAGGACACGATATATTTGACAAAATGGAACCTTAAAATCACCTTACTGGTCCAATTCAAGAAAAGACTTGACCATACTTGATATTGTTGTTGATCCTACATGATTAATAAATGGACCAACGAGTCCATAAAATAAGGGCATCATGGCAACAATAGAAATTAAACAACTAGAAATGTACGCAGAAGCTTGAATAATTGGCCATTAAATTCAAGATAGGAGAGAAAAATTCAATTTCCTTAGTCCATAAACTGTTAAATTATATTCAAGATGAGCACTAGATGATGAGATGAGACTTTTAAACAAGTAGAATAAATCCACCTGCATCGAGTAGAACATGTAGTTGTTATAGGTTATCTTACTCATGTCAAATTTGTGATCAATGTCTTGTGTACGAGGTGGGAAGCTCTTTGCTTGTTTGATTTTAATAATAGAGTTAGAATTTTCACGACACAATTATAGTGAATGTGTTTGCACATTCACAAATTTATGCCACATTCGCGTAATTACTAAAGTTTCTCATTTTTTAACTGCTGAGTTGTGGTTACAATATAGTTCCAATAGGTTGAAAAATGTTAATTCAATTGACATCTAGCACACAAGATTGAATGAAAAAGCGTTCTCTAAGTAGAACATTTTAAAAGTGGGTGTTTCCCATCTGATGTAACATTTAGTTGTAAAATTTTACATGGCCATTGTTTTAAAAGCTCATTAAATATCCCCATCATTTTTTGATGTAAAGAATCAAGATTAGTGAGATAGATTTTATATTAATAATATCTTTGTTTTGCAGGCTGACAAAGTCGAAGGAATTTTATTGTTATAGTCTTAGTTGAAGATATTCATACACTTTCTTCATCTTGAAGTTACTTTAAATTCCTAAGCATCTATAGTGTCATATCTTGTATGTATTTCTGCTTCTAATTTTCTTGTGAGAGACTAGCTTCCCCACACTACATTGCCATAGTAGTACTAGCATGATGAGATGTAAATGATTTTTTCCATACGACTATTACAACATTTATCACTTCAAAACAAGCATCCTGAATCTCATCTTGTATTTTCTTTGGTATTGTTGCCACCGACTTGACGGGAATAAATTAGGTGATACACAAACGTAGTGTTCTATTACAGCAGCAGAATAATTATTGATTTAGCTAAAGAGGACTCTTGCGTCCTAGTTTCATTTATTTTAAATTCAAATCACGAGACATTAAAGCTAAGGTGTAGGTTTTGGTCACATATGACATTGACACTTCAAAGCAACATTATATTGACTAGATAGAGTAGAAGGATTATAAGAGTATGGATCCATAGATTATTCTTTAATCAACCTCCCAAATATTATTAAACTTTTAATATAAATTATTTACACTGACTAATTACACTCTTAATGCCTTGGGATATATAATCTCAAAAAAGTTACACTGCTAAGGTGTTGTCTTTGCTTGTGTCACCTTGTCACTAACAAATGGGTGTTGTTTATGATTTGCAGTTTGAGGGCTAGGTTGCAAGGTAGCCTTGATCCCTCATCTCTCTTGTCAATGGCTTTGAAAGGCCCCAAAGCAGGTGGAGCCAGTGTTTAGTTAACATTTCATGTCATTGTCATGTTCTAGAATCCAGAGACTTCTTCTGGAGTAGCCTCTGTTTATGCTTTCTGAGGAATATTTATGCAGGGATAAATTATTCAACCAATGATGTAGAGTTCTTATTTTACATGGTTAAGGAATGTTTTAGATTGTGACATTCATGAAGTTGTTTTTGCGGATCTCAACATTCCTTGTTGTAACGTGAACTTCATTTATCATTTGATCAGCCTCATTATAATTTTCAGAATGACTGGATGATATTCATGAAAGTCCCATTTTCTTGCTTTCGTACAAAAATTAAAATGGTCGTTAACTATAAAGTTGCTCTATGTCCGGCGTATGTCGGTTGCCCCTTACCTTAACCTGGCGGAAAATCGAAATTCCAACAAAGTCCTTTTTGTATTTTCCAATAGTAATTCAGTTAAATTTATTTAAGTTACATGTGTTATGATATGGAAAATAATGAGACATTTTCTCCATCAAATACTTTAATTTGATATTTCAAAGGTTAGCTCGGAATATACTAATAATCTTGTCTTTAGGATCTTCTTGAGCGCCAGGACTAGATACAATATCACAAATTCAGTTTGGCATCTATTCCCATTAGTTACCTCTTCTGTATCAATTAAGACCACGAATGTGCATTTAAAACACCAAAAAGGGTACATACGTGAGGATTTTCTTCCTTTCCATACTCATAACTTGCCATTTTTAGTATTCCAAAGCAAAACAAGCTCATAAGAAGTTATCTGCGGAAGAAACCTGCCGGTTCAGTACTAGCGTTCTCATGTAGGAAATCCTTCCGCGAAGGGTCGAGCCATATTTGTCAATATATATGGTAGGTCGAACCAAGCCATTCTTCACAAGTTTATTAAGCCGAGAAGATACAAGTGGCCTCATTGAAAAGTAAGTCAAGAGACGTTGAAGCATAGACTATGAAAAATTGAGTTCGAATAATGCAGTCCCGAACAAAGACATTCCAAGGTTTCTTTGATAGCACCAAACAAGGGAATCCCCGCATTGTGGTGTTGGGCGATTATTGTTAATCAAGATAACCATTGCCTCCTCAAATATCTATAAATTTGTACCATGCACCATGTATGTCAGATACCTATCAATCACAAACATGAAAAATTGTGGAATTAATGTACTGGAAACACAACCAACCTTTATTATTACCAACAACTTTTATATAGTAGCAGATATGTAGATAAAATTTCAGAAACTTTAAGACAAACTGCTTCTCCAACATGATGGCACATTCTTAACTATAACATTTCACTTTCGGAATTGCTCCCCTAATCATCGCCTTTGGGAATTGGAAGCAAAGGAATTTACAGGTGCAATAGCTTCATCAAAAGGACTTTGAAAATAACAAAGCTTCGCCAGATACGATGACATATAATGTGGCCTTTTTCCATGCGAGCATAGCTAACTTGGGTGCTTCTAGGTCATGAAAATGAATACTTGCCTTTGAAATGGGAAACTCTCTTGCATCTTTTTAAATGCAGTTAACGCTATGCGAAATGAATATACATAGGATGTAGGAAAATCTAATTTAGTTAAGATCATGGAGCATCTAACGAAAATAAAAGAAAAATAATTTTACTAGAAAGAAAGTGAGCTCAAACCCGTGAATTAAATAAATTAGCTAAGCAAACCACCACAGTGACTATCGTAGTGAGAATATCTTCTTCATCGAAACCAATCTTTGTATATGTCTGGCAATTTGAGAGGATAATGTCACGGCCTGCTTGATTGATACGATTGCAAACGGAACAAATGGAAGAATTATTTCATCAAGCAGACACGAATGAGAGCACCACCTTTCAACCCATCATTATGGACTTTAAAATAATAATTAAGTCAAGAATATGATAAATTACTCAGAATAAAAAAAATGATCAGACGAGGTATAAGATGGTTGAAATCCCATATGCAATCTTGACCTCTTGCTCACATTACACAATCTTGTAAACATGTGAGATGCTTAATTTGTCTGTATAAGTCGTTGAAATCCCACCATGGCTATTAATTATCTCTAGAAGAAAGCAAGGTAAAACAGCATGTATTCATTCAAATGGTGCAATCTCTTCAAGATATCTTCACATGAATGGCATGCACAACAACATTTCGGATCGTTGTTAAAAACTACTGTCTATTATCTTTGTAAACTGTCTAGCAATAGTAGTATCCATTGAAGCATGAAATATATAACAAGCAGCATACATTATATGATTTGTGGGAAAAAGCACGATACTTGGAATGAGCACAAACAACGGCAGTTGAAGCACATAACTAAAATGAACAAAACAAGATTCAAGAAACAAATAACAGTCTTGTCTTGACCCTCTTTATACTGATACAATATGTATTCATTCAAATAGTGCAATCTATAGGTATCGCTATGAATGGCATGCACAACAACATTTCCGGATGGATTTTGTTAAAGGCTTCCTGATCTTGAATCAAAACCTTGATGAATGCATCATAAATTATGTACCAACACTCACATCTAAGCATCCACATGTCAATTTATTTGTTCAAGCAATCCGATATAGTCTTAAACTATATATAGTCAATGCATTGTAGCAATTATATGTTCACAACATAGAATCAAAGTTCATTGTTCATCTTGAACAATGTGTTCCACTCATATGAAATGTGCCTGGTAGCAAATTTCAAAATGGCATCATGATCATCTACTCGATAACCTCCATTGTATTTATTTTTTTATACTCTTCACTTGCTAGCTTCTGATCGAGTTGCTATGACCAAGTGACTATATTGGAGACATAAATAGCCTACAGTACAGTAATCTTGAAAAATAATACCAATCTTTACATTTCTTTACTTCTTCAAAGAAATGTCCATTAACACCATTGGTAGATTAGTGTATGTATAATTTGATGGATCATTATACTCCGCAACATCGTGGGATTTAGACATAGTGCATCGTAATAAATAATAATGCACTTTTTCTTGATTATCTTCTGGTGCAATGACAGCAAAGACATCACCTTCTCTAACCATATCAGAGACACGATCATTATCATTGTCAATGATAGCCACTTCATTGTCCATTTCCTTGTCACTCACGTTTCCAAATGGGGGCAATGGTGTCAATTGTTCAAGTTTCCATGGTTGAACAAATTTCTTAATTTGGTTTTCACATTCATCGATGGACTCTGTCTGATCAATACATGCATAACAAAAGCAAGAGCACTTTCGTTTCTCAATGCAATGTATATTTGTCATGTCCCTACTCCTAATTGAGTGTAAACTTCTTGTTTTAGGGATTACACTGGCATTATATGGAAATGATCTATCAACATCACCCATTGTAACATTCCAAAAGTACCTGCTTGATAAAAACACACACATATGTATGAGTCAAATTTTGAAAAATATTATATATTTTTTTGATAACAAAATACGTGCACATATATGTATGTACACATATATATATTTACACATGTATAATATATTCTTAGTTAAATGTGTATGCTTACCTATGCACATGAGCCATCCTTGGGTTTGATACATGACTTAAATTGCCCTTGCACCAATTAACAACATCTAAAGAATTTGCAAGTCGGCAAGCAGAGTGATTCAATTGATACCTCCTAAGTGCACGTTTTACGCATGCCCCAGCACCATCGTGCTCTCCTTTTCCATGCCCTGTCTCAAAGAAATTCCATGTATGTCGAATGTTGATTTTCCTATGAAGACGAGACAACCAATAGAACGATCTTGCTGATTTAAATTGACCAGCACAACCATCTGACCATACCCAATGTTCTTTAAAAGTAACTCTTCGTTTCAACAAATCATTATAAATAACATTAAAACAATGTTGAACAAAACACATGTCATGTGTTCGATCATCACTGATGTAGAAATGGTACTCCTTAATCACCTCACGATTATTTTCATCGCTATCAAAACCATCCACAGCAAGCTCTGCATGTCTATACAAAATATGCACAAATATCGATACTTGGTCGGAATGATAATACTCACTTTGTATCTCCTTTTGTGGACTAAACGTGTAATTCTCAGCGAAATCAACCACTGATAATATTGTTCCTTTTGGGAACACCTCACGTGATTGCTTGAACTGTAAATCCTGCCATCGTGCTATATGACAATGCTTAATATATTTGTATATTTGACCCTGGACTTCTCCATAAAAGATGTCACTGGAATCTCTTCATCAAGTAAAGTGATCTTTTTTGATGTTGTGCTTGAATCTGCAACAGGAGTGTAAGTAACATATTCATATCTCTTCCAATTCAGACTGAGATTTGACAGTATGGGATCATTAGGATCAATGGGATACTTTTCATCATAGAGTGCCAAATGAGAACATTTGTCACATTTTCTTCCACCAACACATTCCTTTTTATAAAATAATTCATTATTCTCTCGTGGACATAATATCTTTGATAAAAATTCACTAACACTTGAAGGAGGAGGGTCATTTGACCAATATTTTATGCCAAAATTTACAAATGTCTCATACAATAATTCGAATTCTACATGGTATCGACAACAACATGTGTCTCGAACAGTGATAGGCCTAACATACCATGGTTTAAGCTTCACAAATGTGCTAAGGGAAATCTTCACATCAATATTACTCTCCATAAAGCTCTCGAATAATTCTACTTGACTGACTTGTGTTATATGTTTGGAATGAGATTCATAAACTCCCTTAGATATACGGCGTCGCAGTTGATCCTTTTCATTTGGCGACACACGAGAGTTCGAATCCCAAAACTCTTTTACCCTATCCCTCACACCATCAAGAAGTCTATCATGATATGGACGCCTGCAGATATTAGCCCAAGATGCTCCTTCATCATTCTCATCTATTTGAGTTCTAAATTTTGAATGCCTCCATAAACTTTTTCTTGATGTTTTAATCAATTTTGAAGTTGTTGACATCAACCGACTTGATGAAGTTCCTTTCGCAACTGCATCTGTTAAAAGTGCTCTACGAGCATTCTTTGCAACATTAGATCGCCCTTTGGCTAGTATGCCAAGCGCCGATGTCACATTATTTGTTACCATTTCATTTGCTAAAACCTCTTTTTCACTTTTAATGCCCAATAATTCCACAACATTTGTGAGAGATTTGTGCTTTATAAGTCCACGTAATAGTTGAGCTTGTGCTATGATAGATAAACCTTCAAAATTATGTTTCAATACAGATTTTACTTTATCTCGAACTGTCCTTTTAGCCATTGGTGGTCCCAATTCTTCAATTTTAGTTGCATCCATATTTTCTAGAAACTTGTAGTTGTATACAACATTATTGGAACTTCCAATTAATTGCAGTGAAATTGGATGTGTGGTTTCTTCTTCTTGTGGATTTGATGTTGTCCCTGCATAAAAAAACAATATTAAAACTTCTAATTTGAAATTGACATGTATACAAAATACAAAATTCAAATTGAAGAAACTAAATTGACTCACCAGTGACATTGATATCAATTATATTCTCGTTGACAAGTTCCTCAACATTTCTCATTTCCTCATCATTGTCATGTACCTCTACATCTATTTCACGATCCTCTACCTCCACATTTCTTTCATGCCTTAATCTTTCCCTTTCCTCTCGCCATTTTTTTTGTGATTTCTCATTTTTCTCCTTTAAATCTTTTCTTTTTCGATCGTACTTTGATATGCAATTCCTTTGGTTTCCCATGTTCACACAATTGGAAACCTAAAATCCAATTCTATTTGGACCAAATACCTAACAAAACATAAAGAGTTCAAACTAAGTACTTCATGCTTTCATAGATTGCAAGATTGCAAAAATACTCCATGTCTTCATAGAGACATTACATGCAAAAATATTTCATGCATGCACCCAAAAACATTTCAAAAAAAAAATTTGCACCCACAAAAACTGTCAAAAAATATTTCCCACCCAAAAAACTTGAAATTATTTTTTTTTGCCAACAAAAATTTTGTGCACAGAAAATAGATTGGAGCACCCTCACTAGATTGACAGTCACCCCTAAAATCCAAGCTCAAGAGGGAGAGCTAATTAGAAGGTTGGTAAGATAGATCAACCTTTGGTCATTTCCCCTGGCCAAAAAACCCCATTGGCTAGCACCTATAGCCTAGAAGTAACATAGCCAAAATTTTATATGTGGAAAATTCAATGAAAAATATAAGTAACATAGCGAAAATTTTATATGTGGCAAATTTACAAGCTACATATGTGCAAATTTCCAAACTACAGGGAAAGAATTCGGAACTAAGGGAAAGCCAAAATTTTATATGTGGAAAATTCAATGAAAAATATAAGTAACATAGCCAAAATTTTATATGTGGCAAATTTACAAGCTACATATGTGCAAATTTCCAAACTACAGGGAAAGAATTCGGAACTAAGGGAAAGCCAAAATTTTATATGTGGAAAATTCAATGAAAAATATAAGTAACATAGCCAAAATTTTATATGTGGAAAATTTACAAGCTACATATGTGCAAATTTCCAAATTACAGGGAAAGAATTCGGAACTACAGGGAAAGAATTCGGACCTCAGCAGTTTTCGTCGGAGCTGTGTGCAAACTTTCGCGCGAGAAAACTGTCGACCAAAAAATTGCGTCGATTTTTTATTGGAATATTATATATATAACATTCAATAAAACTCTCGGCCGAGAGTTTTATTTTAATAATATAACCAAAATTCTTCATTCGCGCGGCATTCTGCACTGGTTGTTTTCGCGAATCCCATTTCCCATCTCTGCTTCCCTCAGATTCTGGGCGTTTGAAAGAGTTCTCAAGGAATGAGAAGGCTCCCTGAAGGAAGGAGATTTTAAATTTGGAGAGTGGAGTCGCGGACGTCGTCTTTGTTGAGGAGAGGCAAGACTTGTGGGAGTGGTCGTGCTATTGGTTGGAATCTGGCTATAGTTTGATTATCTGGATGTAATAGATTTAGATGGTTAGGAATGAACTCTACTGATGGTTTTGAGATTGTTATGATAGTTTTTCTCATAGTCATTGCCATCTATATTCTTATTGCCATATATAACCAACACAAGTCGAATGATTAGCCAGGAGGTGTATATGTCACACCAACCCTCTTCATCACAGGAGTCATCAGAGGATTCAAACAATCTGGAATCTACGTGGTGTTTTTCAAGATGGAGTACTCTATGGAGAAAGTGGGTAGATACTCTAATCATATCTAGGCCCTGTAAAAATTTTGGTTTCCGATTATGTGAAAGGTGGTGGACTGTTCCTGGGTGTTATTGTTGTTGTTGTTGTCATTTTTAATGGCATACTATTTCTGCCTGGTTTTTCCCATTGCTCCTCTCCATCTTTGTATTTTCGGTGATACATTTCAGGTTAATTTCAATTTTTTTTCGGTATGACAGTCTGGAGTTATACTTCTAGGGGATGCAATTAGGATGTTGACAATTGAATGCAGCCTGATTGGTTGGTAAGGAGGTGTCAAATATTAATAACTTATGGCCGTTTGAACATGGAAGGGATTAGGCTCTGTACTTGGCATCTTTGAGTTTTTCGTAATCACATGGCTTTTCTTTCTCTCGAGGTTGTATGCAGACTACCTCTTTTATGTACACTGACAGTTACTAAATATGGGCTGCCAGACTATATTAGATTGAGTGCTCAGATGATCCGCTGGAATATTTACCCTATGGGACTGTCATGCCTCATTATGTGAACGGTTTTTTCATGAATATTTTATTGTAGTGGCGGCTTTTTGATTTCATCAGTCTATTAAGTCACTGACAAATTTTTTTTAAGTGACTGACAAATCTGTCTCTGGGTGGTCATTAGGATTTTGTCTACTCAGAAGATTAGGGGGAGGGTCCCCTTGGGATTAGACTTTCCTCTTTCGGATTCTTCCTATCCTCTTCATTTAGTCCTCTTTTAAGTACTCACCCACGGCATGAGGTGTGGTGGCACCTGATATCTGACACCTGATTGTGGGGTTATTTATTCCTCTTTTCCTTTTAGATGTACTTTGCCTATCTTGGATGATAGCGTGTTTTCTTCGCCCATATTAATCTTTTCCTTATCCTTCCTAAGTCGCGGAAAAATACCATTTGTTTTGGCTATTTCTCCATCTTTTTGGCCGAACTCCTGAGGAGTGTCCCCTGATGTAGCTGGCTTACAGAATCAATGTAATATTTTTTTAAAGTGACAACACTGATATATCACTGTACTTCTGACGGATTAGAACATCAGGCAGGGTTATTAACAGGCTTGGAACCCTTCACCTGGCAGTGAAGTTATGGATGTATTAAAATCAACACCGACTCAGGAGGAGCAGTCAATTGAACATGAGATTGATGATTTAATCATCAAAAGTGCTTTTGGTAACGGTGGATGTTTCCTGACAATAGCGATTTAGATAATCTTGTTTGAATTTGGCACAATTTATTTTTCTTATGTTGGTTTTTGTACACGAGCTGGCTTTCGTTTTGGTTGGATCCACAGTCATTATCAATACTGTGCACCTTTTGGAGCAGTCATGGGTTCACACTTGGTTTTCACAACATCTGAATGTCATAATTGTGCATCAGGAGAGCCGGTTTCTTCTAGCTATTTCTTTCATAACATCATAGTTTTTATTCTCATAAGATGCAATGGCTTATAGCTTTATCAAGGGCCAACATTAGACACATCAAGCGAGCCTGTTTTTGTCTATGATTATTATGTTTTTTCTTCAATCCTTATGAGTTCAGAAATAGATGGCAACATTTCCCCTTATTAAGGGCTGATCTGTTGATTTTTCTTTATCTGGACTCGCAATCTGTTTGGGATGTTATGCACCCATATTTGTATGATCCCCACATACTGTTCTCACTTCAAGACTCCTTTCTTAGAAGTTGTCACTTTGGAAACTGTTTACATGATGGGAATGTAATGTTTTGTTAAATGCACTATTAAATAAATGAATTTTCATTCCATGCTAAACAAGATACAAACATTATGGAAGGATTGACATTTCTTCCAATGAAGTAGAATAACTTGATAAATTGTGTGATGGTTATCATTGTTGATCAGATGTTAAAGAAGAGAATTTCTAGCATATGCTTTATAAGACCACTTGGGTAAATAGTGATTAACCCTCAAACCAACTATTAGATTCGTTTCTTTCCAATTTCTTGCTGCTGTGTTCTTGCTAGTTATGATAGGTGCTGAGTTTATTTAAATTAATTGTGAATCATCGGCCTTGATGACAAGCTAAAAATTTAAATTTCTGTAATTATTCATTTTTCTTATTATTGAATCTTGCTCACTTCCAAAAACCTTGTTTCTAAACTTATTGGTCCTTTATATTTTAACCAAGACCTTTCTCACAAGTAGGAAGCCATTATGAAGGGCAATTATTATAATTGTTTCATGTATCCATTCTCTCTGATTACTGTACTCCACTGTCTTTAGATAATAATTCGAAGCAAATTATAAGTGAAAATTTTGTCAACTTACTCACAAGTAGGAAGCCATTGTGAAGGGAAATTATTATAATTGTTTCATGTATCCATTCTTTTTTATTATTGTACTCCACTGTCTTTAGATAATAATTTGAAGCAAATTATAAGTGAAAATTTTGTCAACTTACTGGAGGCTTGTAAATCTACATTTCATTGGTATTTTAGTGATTTTTTGAAGGATCCCTTTTCTTTGATTACTGTACTGATTGGCTATGGAATATGAGAAAGCTAGAGAAGTAACACAATCTCAAAACTATGGAATATCACTTTTGGTGTCATCCACACTTTCTTGTATGTCTTATGGAAGAAAATGTAGAAATTTGATGAATAATAAATAATTATCCACCGAGACTATCTTGATCACATACAATTCGAACTTATATGCAACACATAATCTCTTCCACTCCAGATCAACTCAGATCATCAAGCATGCGGAAATAAAATCAAGCGAGAACACATCAAATCATCATACACATTAACACAGTGTGTATGGGGAAAGCTTATAGCTGAAAACCCCGCAGCTATTGTGTATATTATAATGGATAAATCAAGTAAAAAACTCAGTACAATACTCCTCACAAGTACTCAGTACTTTCTCATACAGTTACTCACAATCTAGCTTAGTTTTGAACAGGTTACTGGTTCAAAACTCCCCGCCAATTGCCTTGCCTCTATTGCTTGTTTCAATGCTATGGGCTGGCCTCTTTATATAGAAAAACCACCAGCCTGAACTGCGCAATCCTCATGGGCTTACTCCACCTATCTGTTGGAATTTTTAGAATTCCAAGCAAACAGTGGAGAGAATAGGCTCCACTTCACAACACAGAGAGATTAAAAAAAAATCTTTCCAACAGGAGACAGAGTTTCCCAGACTTTTAAAACAACTTCTATTTCTTTAAAAAACTTATACAAGTCTTCCTCTTAACAGAGGGATAACAAAAGTGGTTGACTGCTTCAGACGCAGTGCACAGAACTCTCTGTTCTCTCAAAACAATACTATGTCTCTAAAAAACAACACACTGCTGTGTATTTTCACTCCGCGCTGCTGTGCGAATGAAAATTACCATTACACAAGCTCGCGGGCCTTTTGGCTTTTATATACCGCATATAAAAAAAACTTTACATATATTTATATAAGACTTTAAACAAAGTCTATTTAAAATTAAATACATGCGGGCCCTGCTTTGAACGCACGGTCAAAACATTTAAATTCAATGTATAAAACAATTGGGTCCGCGATTTAAACAAACAATCGCACCAAACAAAAGTTTCGATTGCGATTGACCAACCGGGTGCGATGGTCATATAAAACATGGCTCATATAGCAATCGGGTCCGAACTTTAAACAAGTGCGATCGGACCTCATTCAAAAATGTTCCGATTGCCGATCATAAACATATGCGATTCGGCTTATTAACTCCAGCCTATTCCTGGATCGGGTCCACCACTCCAATCGCACCAAAAATACAAAGGCATGCGATCAATCGGAAGTTCTGATTGCGATTACAACGAACGCGATGGACTTATTAACTCCATCGTATGACACCATTGGGTATGCCAATTTCAATGGTGCAATCGGGCCCAACACTTAAGAGTTTCTGATTGCAATTGGAGAGCCGGATGCGATTGCCCATTCAACTGTGGCATATAATATCATCGGGTCCGGCCTTTGATCGGAGCACGAAACAAAAGCGCCCCGATTGAACCTTGCAATTGCGCTCATGCGATTCCATTGAGGTGTCGCCACGTGGTCAAGTGGACCCACGGGCCTCCGCAGCTGTGGAGTGCGATTTATAGAGAGTTCGGTTGTATGTTTTATATACAGCCGTTCCATTGCGGAACTCTGCCATATCAACAAGACACTTGAGTATTGTTACATTGCGATTTGTGATCAAATCGCAATCGCATCGCAGATCTCTTCATCAACAAGACACTGCTTCAAAATTAACGATGGTTGTTGAGGGCTTTAAAGCCCGAAATGACTGGTTTTTAATTTGTTCTGCTCCTCCGTAGTTCTGATCTACGACTTTCTCCATTTATTCTCCAAAAACAACTCTGCCCCATCACAAAATTAATTTCATCTGCGATCTGCGGCTGCACCCCATCAAAATTGAATTCATCCTTACGAATTTCTCCATGCTTCTGTGTGTGTTGCAAATAGCAACAGTATAGTCACAATTGATAGCTAACTCCACCCTTTCATCTACCTCTTTCACTGGTCTCCACTGAACTGATCATGCACTGTAGTGAACTGATGTGTTCTTGAGTTGAATAATGAGTTACTAATTAATGAATTAAATAATATTTAATTCACTCCACTAATAACTAATTGATTAGCTAGTTAAACTAATCTCAATCAGTTCAACTAAAATAAACAGAACACAACTCCACTAGCTGTCTCATTAACTCCTCCAAACTTCTGCCACTGAAGTCCAACTGAAGTCAACCATGCATGATGCCATCAAACACTTGGGAACCACGTGATTCCTCTGTCAGAGGCATGAGCCACTTCTGTAGCTCGAACTGAAGTGCTCCAAGAGAGTAAACTGCTGTTTATAGTCTAAATATTATTAAGGGTAAATAATATTTGACTTCCCTGTTTTAAGGAGAGGCGGTCTAAAAATAGACTTCGACCTCTTTGACCTCAAAAATAGAGTCTCATATATTTTTACCAACATGACACATACTTCAAGAATCTCAAACTGGAATCCCCGAACCATGCTCCGTATGTCTAAAAATAGACATAGTCTAAAAATAGATTTTGCGCCAGAATTTGCCTGCGGGCCCACTTAGTGAAGGCGACTTCATTTCACAAAGCTCCATCATCTTGCTGCATTTTCAACAGAAAATTCCACACAAATCACCCTGTTACACATGCAAAATATTAGGGCATGAAGAATTTGATGATAATACCTGTAAGCTCAGTTAATTTGGTGTCATCAATGATCCAATGTTGGGTGGAATGGTTCAAAACTCTTTTCCATCCTATTTCTGCAAGTAATCTCTGTATGAAAGAAAAGGGAAAGAACACAATGATGCTCTTTTGCAAAATGCACTACAAGCCTGGCTTTACCTCCCTTCACCTTTACATCCCAAACTACATACTCTAGTTTCCAAAATTGAGATTCTTAACTTTTACAAATCCCCATTGTTATAACTGCCTGTGTTGCAATCTTTAGTTATATCTCAAAGGAAGAAAGAGAACTTAGCACTGAAGATATATTCAATGAATAACTGTACCAGAAACATGAAGTAAAGACCAAACATCATGACTCATTTGAACCACATTAGGCCTCCAAAAACTTGAAGTAAAGACCAAACATCATGACTCATTTGAACCACATTTGATGGGACATTCTTGAAGCCAGATTCATAATGTCCTGAAAATCCTTTCCTCTCTTATGCTCACGAAGATCCTTTAACATTATTACAACTTGGTATTGTTTCTACTGCCCCTTATACCACAAAAGTAAATGTTGAGGTAGTATTTTGCTATATTTAATGTCACATAAGGCAAATATTTTCCTTCCTAGCACAACCATTTGGCCTATAAGATGGATTTGGCCTAATGATTAATAAATCTAATATCAAGAATTGTTTTTTCCATAAAGGTTTCCAGGTTAATTTAGGGTATCCATGTGTCCTATTTTAGTGTTGCTATTATCCTCTAATTCCTCTCTTTCATTTTATAATATAAAAAGGACATTTTTCTTTTCATATTCAATGTCATTCAAAAAATAAGTTAAAAAATAATTTATGGTTTAAGGTGGTCTATCTTCTTTAAATTCAAGTAATTTTACAATCCATGTGGTAAAACCAATCCTTTTGTAAAAGTCTATTGTTAGAGCACTCATTATTAAAAGGTGATCGCTAAAATTCTAATTTACTCATTTATTTAGTAATGGTACTAATCAACAAATAATAAGTCAAACACTAGTGGTCAAAATCAACTTCTTATCATTGGAATATTATAAAATAATTGTTGAATTTGTTAGTATCTATGTTGTTTTAATTCTTTATATTTATAATTAAAAGAACAAAAAAATCCTTTATATTAAATCTATGATTTATAATGGGGTTTACAACATGTAAGAAACAGAGTATGGAACTACGCCAAAAGAAGACTTGTTGCAACAAGGAATGACATTTGGTTTTGAAGCCATGTGCACAATTTATGAGTCACTTTTTGCTATGGTAAATTGATATTCAGCTTACATTGATGTATAATATTTATTTCAATTTTCATTATTCTCACAAATATAGATACACTCATTACACTTTATTTACACCGAAGGTGTTCTATTGTGGGGCTTTAGCCCACGACACTGTAGCAGATTCGTCGTTCTAAAACGAATATGCCAAATCGATGGTTTGCAATGCGATTTCTCATTTTCCGCCAAATCGACGGTTTGCAATGCGATTTCTCATTTTCCACCTTTCTCTGTCTGTGGAGCGCTTTTTCACGTTTTCTCCGGTTTGAACGTTACGATCTTTCAGCGGAAAATGAACAAAATCGATCGGACGATTTTTGTGATCTATTGTGGGGCTTTAGCCCACGACACTGTAGCAGATTCGTTGTTCTAAAACGAATATGCCAAATCGACGGTTTGCAATGCGATTTCTCATTTTCCGCCAAATCGACGGTTTGCAATGTGATTTCTCATTTTCCACCTTTCTCTGTTTGTGGAGTGCTTTTTCACGTTTTCTCCGGTTTGAACGTTACGATCTTTCAGCGGAAAATGAACAAAATCGACCGGACGATTTTTGTGATCTATTGTGGGCTTTAGCCCACGACACTGTAGCAGATTCGTAGTTCTAAAACGAATATGCCAAATCGACGGTTTGCAATTCGATTTCTCATTTTCCGCCAAATCGACGGTTTGCAATGCGATTTCTCATTTTCCACCTTTCTCTGTCTGTGGAGCGCTTTTTCACGTTTTCTCCGGTTTGAACGTTACGATCTTTCAGCGGAAAATGAACAAAATCGACCGGACAATTTTTGTGAAGAATTAAGTTCAAACTCAGAAAATTATTGGAACAGTGTTACATATGAATAGGAAAAGATATGAAAAATATTTGTTTCGGCATCTTATTTCTGTGTTTCAGTAAGGAAGCAAATTCTTCTTAAAATTTATCATGTCTGCCGGAACTTTGCCATTATTTAAGTTTATTTAGTTTTAGTTTTATGTGCGAAAAGACTACGTTTCTCCGATGGTGTCTTCTAAGTTATTCGGCTTGTTAAGGCAGGTAATCTTTTCTGGTTTTCTTCTTCCATGTTTCTTTTTCGCAGTCGGGATATATTATTTACCAATGCTGTATATTATTTTGTCTTGAAATTTTTCTTAAACTATATGATCCTTTCTTCTGACACTTGATTTGCAGTGTTTTGGAGTTCATATACTGGAATTTAGTCAGGAAAATTCGCCTACCAGACTCAACAAGTAACCAAACCATGAAAATTTCTTACATTTGCTTGCAAAGACAACATTTTAAGTCCGTTTCTTTTGAAATAAGACATCGAATTCATGGACGCGGTTTGCAGGATCGATGTCAAATGCTTCGGTAGGGAAGCCTAAGCAGATTTCCGTCGTGGATTTAGACGAAAAGTACTCAAAAGTTTTCAGAAAGAGCACATCCGGCTACTCGCCTGAATCACCACATTGTGAAGGGGGTTTTCAGCCCTTTTTTGCATTCAGGCGGTAACGATAGAAATGATGGCATCAGCGTTCGGGATCCACTGGGCTTATTCCCAAAAAACGCTCATTCCGCCCCACCTTTGCCTGGATGTGAAACCACTTAAAATTCACGCGATCCAGTGGAAGATCGCCACGTCACGAGCCTAAAACCGCTCTCTGCGCATTCGTTGGAGGCGTTGAAGAGACAACGCAATATCAATGGAGGACATCGGATCTAAGGGCTAATAGATCGAGCGATGATCGCATTCAAAGCTGCTCGGAGGTTAATCTCGTGAAACCAGGAGTTGGAAACCCGACAGTATTCCGCGAGGCACGAAAGCGGTAAGTTGTATTTCAGAAATTGCAGTGATTCCATAGACTGAGGGACGCGTGTCCCTGAACGGTTTTGAAAAACCCCCCTCACCGCGAGTTAACGATAGCGTAAGTAACTCGCGCGATATTGATTTCAGCGGTCGGATCTTTCGAATTGCTTTCGACCGTCGGATGGGTGCACTGATCACGGGTTCTAATCGCCGTTAAAAACCTTTGATTGCTAACTCCAATCCTTAATACGTATGGATATAAGGGTTTTAGGGCCACGGTTCACCCTTCTTCTCGAGTCGGCGGACCCACCTTAATTTAAACTAATTTAATTTTTAATTTTTTTAATTTTATTTGATAAATTTTAATATTTTATTTAATTACTTTTTAAAATTAATTTAAATTAAATATGTATTTTTAAATATTTTTTTTAATTTTCCTTTTTTAATTAAATAAAATTTAACATTTAAAATTTAGTTTTTTTTTTTTTTTTTTTTTTAATTTTAAGTTTTATATTAAAAATTAATTTTATTTTTTAAATTTATTTAATTTTCCCCCTTTTTTATTTTAAATTAATTTGTATTCCTTTTTTTTTTTAATTTTAACTCTAATTTTTTTTTCCTCTATTTTAAAATTTATTTATCAATTTATTTATTTATTAAAATTTAATATTTTTTGTTTTTAATTTATTTATTTTTAATGTTAATATTAATGATTTTTTTTAATTTAATAAAGTTTATCATATATATTTTTTAATTTAATTTTTATATTTAACATTTATTTGTTTTTTCAATAATTGTTTTTAACTTTAATATTTAAATTTTTTTAATGAAAGCTTGATGCCATAGTAATAATGGAATGGGTTAATGTAATTATGTGAATAACCTTAATATAGCCTTTTGAACGAAGCCATAGTGTTTAATTAAAGCTTGATGTCATAGTAATAATCGAATGGGTTAATATTATAATTATGTGAATACTATTTAAACTATAAATAGTATTCCATTATTCTTAACATTTAATTTATTCGAAAATGTCAATTGTTAATCTCAAACAAAACACGCACGACTAGGCCGAACTCTTTGATAGGCACAAGAGTTAGTACAAAGTCTACTCCTTTGGTGTACCTTTGCACCCTTAGGGGCAAATGCTAGTTTTATATTTTCACATGGAACAAGATCAAGAAGAAAAAAGGAATTGATGCAATAAAAAAAACATTCCTCCAGATAACCCAAGTCATGGAAGTAGCTTGAGCATTAACAACAATTCCAATGAATAATGATGATCTATTTGGATATCAACGCAACCTATTGTATTTTTTGAAATATTTTTCTTTGAAAATCAAACATTTTGTTTAAAATAATGGACAATGTCTCAATTGAAAGACAAGGGGTTACCAATAACAATCCCATTTTGTATGAAAAACAACCTCTTATTGATATATACCACAATGCAATTTAATTTAAATTCTATTGTGTTATCCAATGTCATTGTGAAATCCTACACCATTGATAAATATATGGATGATTAAATATTATAATGAAGCAATGTGAAATATGATAATATAAAAAATTAATCCAAACATCATATACAAATGAACTAATAAAATTTTAATTTACGTGAATAATATTATAATATATATATGTCAATATTTTTAGGAACATTTTTTTTTTAATTACAATAATTTCACTGCCACAGGTTGATGTTTTCGAAAGAGAGAAAATCTCATACAAAAAATCATTACGTCTAAACATAAAGATGCAATGGTGCATTATTTTATATAAAATCACCATGAAAACATCTTTTTTACGTGACTGGTGCCTTTTCGGAAAATGACAATGCCGAATCATTTATTTCTTCAAGCATTGTTATTGTTTGAAATTAAAAATTTGTTGGATTTATATTCTTAGCGCACCAGTGCTTCGATAGAACTAACACACTGATCCTACAAAATATTATTTCCAGCTTGGTGCATCATGAAAATTAACAACACCGAAATTTTTAAATAACCAACGCACTGTGGCATTTATACAAACGATACACATCGATGCTGCAAGTTTAAACTAAATCACCGACTCAACAATTTTTTTTTGCGTGCCCCGATGTCGTTCCTTACGAGAATGCCCCAAGGCTTTTTTATCCATTAGAAACAATGTGATATATATTATGCACTGGTGTAACTATTTTCATTCAATGCCTTTGTGCTTTTAGTTATGTTTTCTGTCAAGTGCATTTATATATGTAGAGTACTAATGCTACTTGTTTCATGAAGTGCACCGCAAAAGAAAAAATCTGCTAAAACTTCGACGACCCTTCTTCAATTGTGATGAAGTTACGTTAAAATATATTTTAAAACATCTGCTATCACAGAAAATGTTTTAGCAGATATTTTTTTCACAAATTTTTCCAATTTTATAACACTAAAAACTTTCGTTATGACCTCTGCTAGAAGGTATTTTCATTGTAGTGAGTTTGGGGAAATAACAAGTATGTGGGACAATTTCATGATAAAGGCCAGATTGGACGACTTGAAAATATTATCTAAATCACTGGAACAGTCAAGAATGTCCTGTAGAATCTCCAAAAGGTCCAAGGAGGAATTGGAATCATATACTTTGGCTTCTCTATTCCTAAGGGGTATATGAAAAAACACCATAGAGATTGTGGATTTGTTAGTTGATTTTATTGTTTTCTCCATGTTTAAAATTGCAAAGAAAGGACAACGAAGAAATGTTGAATTATGAGTTACCCAGTAACTCGAGATAATTAAAAATTTAATGTTGATGAGGAATTGACAATATACACTCTAGACGGGATTCACTATAATTCTGCAACTATAGATCAAATAAAATAATAGGCGGGATGGGCTTTTATCGAAACAACTTGATGATGTGTAAGGGCCCACTCACTTTCCTACCTCTCCTGGCAGGTACATGTGTTTCCATCAACATTCAATGCGTGGTTTTCATAAAAGGCATTAACCATTTCTAAGGGGTCCCCATAGTGGTTTTTGAAAATCGTGGAGGATCTGTCAAAATGAATCATGGTCATTGATTTGGAGATGGGTTGGTTAGTATCCTGATTGTCGATGGGTACTCATCCTCTAAATTTCAATTGCTTTAACATGTTATAAAGCCTTTGATTCCTTAGGTTGATTCCAATGAGAGATGATTCAACGCAAAAATTATGCACAATTTAATTTCGAATTTATAAAATTTTTACACCAACTTTTATATATTTTAAGGTTTCTCTTTTAAGGCTGAAAGGTTAGGCTTGTATAAAATGTATAAATAAAATTTTGAAAAGAGACTGCGGTCCTTGATTTATTTACCATTCTAACTCTTCATTCTTCTTCATTTTGGATTCCATATGGGTAATAATATAGACCATGACCTTATGCACGACTTCCATTTGATTGGCTAGGTGTCTCATATCCTTCCTTATCTCATGCATCTTGTCACATTAACACCCTCTAGGAGGAGGATAGCTATCCATGACATGAATGTATCTAGGAATTTCCAAAATCAAAGACTCTAATTATTGCTAGATTTAAGACTACCAGCACATAGGAAAAGGAAAAAAACAAGAGGATTGGAGGGACAAATGCTTTTTAAGTGTTTGAAAAGACCAATCAGCTCAATAATCACTTACAAAAAAAAAAAAAAAACTAAAATTACAAGCCTATACATAATTTCAACTAGGAAAATAGGTTCATTACCATCCATAGGTGACCCACAATTAGCCATTAACCATTAACTAGTAGAGTAGTAACATCATTAATTTTACTAAGGATAGAAGTATCTATTGTAGATAATTTCATTCTAAATTTTTTTAACATTGCATTCACCCAATGCCATCATAAGTAATTATATAGAGCGAACATTAGTAATAACAATGAAACAGAATAGTCCTAGCTCCATCATGATATCTCTACCATAGGATTCGACATATCTCCTTCATATATCTATAATAATCTTTTCTCATATCACAGATAAGGCCTAAGGAGGCCACAACCATACCCAAGAAATTAGGCCCATTAGGGAATTGTTACACCACAAGAATAAGGCCCATTATGGTGTTGTGATGTTATCACAAATAAAAATTCCCAAGGAGGTGGTTTTCATACCCAAGAACCAAGGCCCATTAGGGTGTTGTTACACCCCAAGACCAAGGCCCATTTGGACATTGTTACATAACAAGAATGAGGTACAATTTTGTAAACCCATAGGATGGAATGATAATTATATCACTTCCAATTTTAATTATATGTCCTAGTGTGCATTTATTTGAGGCACAAAAACCCTTCCTTCCACCCTATGAAATCTATGCCATTTGAAATATTCTTAAAAAACATAAATATATATGTAAAAAATTAAAAATATTTAATTGCACGTTAATGTTACTTATGAGTAAATAAATAATCTCCAAATTGAATCATTCAAATTTTCCTTGAAATGAGGGTTGGGCATGCATTTTATGAAGCAGGATAAAATTTATTTGCTTCAGTAAAATGCACAAGCATGCTTCATTTCATGGCGAATATGATCGATTCAAATTGAAGATTGTTTATTTTACTATTTTACACACTTTTATATTGTTATATATTTACTAACCCGTCGAGTAGTAACAATGTTAATTTTCTTAGGACTAGAAGTCTTTATTGTAGACAATTGCATTTTAAAACATTTTCAACAATATGAAATCGTGTTAACCCCATATAATCATAAGCCATTATATAGAGGGAAAATTAGAAATAAAAATGCAAATAAATAGTCATAGGTCTATCATGATATATTTTTCATAGGGCTGAACATATATCCTTCATATCTATGACATAAGCTTTTTTCATATCATAGATAAGATGGCCCAAAGAGGCCACTGTCATACCCAACAAATGAAGCACATTAAAAGGCGTTCTTAAACCACAAGAATGAGGCCCATTACTGAGGTACAATTTTGTACCCTGGGATGGAATGCTCATTGTATCACTGCCAATTAATTACAAATCATGGTGTGCATTTATTTGAGCCACACAAACCCTACCGTTTACCCTAAATCAATTGAATTTAGAGTATTCTTGAGCAATAGAAATATATATGTGAAAAGGTAAAAAATATTTAATTGTATTAACATTACTTATGAATAACGAAATACTCTCCAAGTTGAATCATTCAATTTGGCCCTAAAATGAAGCCTTGGGCATGTATTTTTGTCTAGCAGGACAAAATTTCCTTGTTTCACAAAAATGCACACCCAAACTTCATTTCCTAACCAATCTGATTTATTCAAATTTTCAATGTTTTATTTTACTATTTTACACACTTTTACATTTTTATATCTTTACTAACTAGTAGAATAGTAACAAATTTGTTAATTTTCTTAGGGCTAGATGTATTTGTTGTAGATAACTACATTTTAAAACATTTTCAACATTTTCACATTGCGTTCACCCCAAATCATCTTAAGCAATTATGTAGTGAGATAGTTAGCAATAACAATGCAATGGAGAAATCATAGGTCTGTCATGTTACCTCTATCATAGGGCTCAACATATCTTCTTCATATATCTGTCATAAGCTTTACTCATGTTACAATTTGGAGTATTCTTGAACAAAATTAATATATATGTGAAAATTTTAAAATATTTAATTGTGTTATTGTTGTACTTAAGAGTAAATAAATACTCTCCAAGCTGAATTATTCAATTTGGCCTTGAAATGAAGGTTGGGTGTGTATTTTTGTGATTCGAGCCAAAATTGCCATGCTTCACTAAAATGCATGCCCATGCTTCATTTCTTCAGAAATTCAAGATTGATTCAAGTTGAAAATTGTTTATTTTAATATTTTACACACTTTTACATTGTTATATATTTACTAAGTAGTGAGTAATAATAATGCTAATTATTTTGTGGACAGATGTATCTATTGTTGATAATTTCATTTTAAAACATTTTCAACATTTTCACATTGCATCCACCACATACCATCATAATAAATTATGTAGAGAGAACATTAGCCATAACAATGCAGCGTAACAATCATAGGTCTATCGTGATATATTTTTCATAAGGATTATCAAATCTCCATATCACTATCATAATATTTTCTCATATCACATATAAGAAGTCACAAAGAGGCCATTGTCATACACAAGAACTGAGGCCCATTATGGAATTACTGCACCACAATACTAAGATATAATTTTTTTTATTTTTTTTTATTTTTTTTTTCAGAAGAAAAAAACGCTGTTATATATTAATATAAAATAGTACATAGTCCAATATATCTCAAGCATTTATAAAGATACAGCGAGAATAAACAACCATAGGCAACCTTGTGAAGGCTGCATCAACATAGAACATACCCGTTCATACAAAATGCTCAGCTATGAGAGCGAGCAGACAAAGGTGATGGAGAGATAATGACAGATAGCAAACGAAAAATAAACCTATGACATGAAACAAAGATAAAATGATAATGCACAGGATTAGTCCGATATATATGATTGAAATCATGCCATGTATAATGCCTTACAAAAGATGATATAAAATGCAAATGAATGTCCCGTGGCAGAGGGAGCGAGTCAAAAGTGCAAAATAGGCAGCATCTAATTATGCCAAGCAGATAAAAGAAACCGGCTCGCCTGACGGGGTGCATTCACGCCAGAAGAAGATATCACGCTCGCTTGAGAGATTAAACATCCACCTTACGTCAGTCACGCTCGCCTGAGAATGGAAAAATAGCATGATCAACGAGCACGAATGAAAGATATATATCAGATCTTATACACGCTCGCCTGAGGATGATATGTGTGATATATCAAAACCTGCAAAAAGATAATACTGCCGGAAAAGAAGTGGGAAAGACCAAAATGTCAAATATGAACCACATTATGGAATATCAATCTCTGTCTCCCGGTATATAAGACCATCTCGGAAAAGTTGAACCTGCATAGTGCCAAAATCAGAAAATAAACCCATCTTTGAGAGGCCATCTGCCCTAGTATTGTTGGGATAGATATAGCCCCGAATACGTATCTGCTCAATCACCTTGGTCAGGTCCTCTCCCAGCAAATCATAGAAATGGATATAAAATTCCGCGGGCCAGCCATCTGGCCCCGGACTTTTATCACATGCAAATGATTTTAGGACCAATTTAACTTCATTCCCAGTGATCACCTTATCCATATGTGCAATAGCTGTATCATCAAAAAAACGAGGGATGTGTTCAAGCATCCACGCTTGGTCTACCATATTGGTATCATCCTGCTTGGCATAAAAGTTTGCAAAATATCGAATAGCCTCGTTTTGAATATCTTTGGAAGAGTATACAATGGATCCATCCGCAGATTTGATGCGCCAAATGGCATTTTTACTTCTCCGCTCAGAAGCACATTTGTGAAAGAACTTAGTATTTCGATCCCCCTCTGCTAGCCACAGTGCCCTGCTCTTCAACCTTCATGTGGACTCTTCAATCCTTAATAATTCTCTTTTCCTATTGCCCAAGCATTTCAGACTCTCAAGTGTTTGTTCATCTGGGTATGTATGAGTAAAGGATTCAATAATAACCTCCATTTCAGCCTGAATCCGCCTGTACTCTGCTCTGTGTCTACACTTCTTCTCACGTTCCCAAGACTTGGTCATAGTCTTAATTTTCTGCATTTTGTGATGGAAGGAGTCCCATAACTCCGAATGCATAGGCTCGGGATCCTGTCTCCATATGTCCTCAACCAAACAGGTATACTCCGGGTCCTCTAACCATATCCTATTGAACTTGAAAGGATATCCCGAGCGCACAGGGAAATTATTGCATGAGAGAGAGATGGGGTAGTGGTCAGAAACATCAGAAACCATAACAAAGGATTTGGGTCCCCCTAAAATGTCAAAAATCGAATTTTTAACCACCACCCTGTCCAATCTTTTCCCAATGAAATTCACACCCGCTCTTCTATTGGTCCACGTAGGCATCAGCGGGTGCGGCCTAATGTCTATCAGCCCATGAGACAGGAAAATGTCGTTCAAATGGCCAGCCAAAGGGTCCATACGGGCCTTATTTCCCCATGCTTCATCAGCATTGAAAGTAGCATTGAAATCACCCATAATGATGAGGTTATGTAGATGAAAAATACCAGTCATCACCATCCTGTCCCAAAAAGACCTTCTATTCACATATGGTGCGTATAGATTAATAAAATTGAAAGTATGATCCATACCTCTGAGACGTCCATGCAACAAAATACCACCAAAAAAGCTGTAAGCTTTAAATGATGCAAAGGAGGGGTTCCACATGACTAGTAAACCCCCAGAACGTCCGCATGAATTTGTTGCAGCAACATGCCAATTCCTCTTGATTCTTAAAAACATATTAATAGCCTTAGTCCTATCAGACATAGTCTCCTGTGCAAAGAAAATGAACGGATTCATAGAGACCAGCATCTCCCGCAGGCAATGATATTTAGGGTCATCACCCAAACCCCTAATATTTAAAGATATGACTTGATTCATGGCGAAACCACAGTAGGGTTACACGCTCTAAGTGCCCTGGAATTTTTTGTTGCCCCAAGATTGATGCGAATGGGAGTGTCCTTGATCCCGGCCCCGTCATCCATGAACAGAGAAATGGATTTAATTTTCTCCTTCTTCTTCCTGCCACAAGCGTCTTTTGCCTTTTTCTTAATGGATTTTAATGCATCGGATAAGGTAGGAGAATGCTTTGTTTTGGATGGAATAGGTTTGTCAAAAACCGTCAAAGCAGCGAGGTCCATGTTGGAATTTCTGAAAAGAAAATCAAGATCACTACCTATGGAATTTCTAGAGGAATCGGAAGGGTTTGTGGTCCCATTAAAGCCGGGAGTGTCATGTGGCGAGCCTGAGTATAACCCATCATCCTCACTATCATCAAGCAAACTACGGACATGATATAACGGTCCCCCACTCCCCATATCTCCCGGTCCCTGATCATCACAATCATTTACAGTACCGCGGCAATGTAAATTAGAAGGCTGCTTCCCAACAGAGCTATAAGATTTAAATAAAGGGGGATCAATGGACGAGGAGATATTCCCCTCTGGACGAATAGGAGCCATAGAGCTACATTGACCCAAATCCTTATAACTCATAGGTCGCTTCTCAGGGTTACGTACGTTTCCCGGAGAGGACAAGGATATAGCATTTTTAGCAGAAAAGGATGGGGCAGATGGAGCAAAAGATGGGCAAGATATCGGTCCATCAGGATCATTTTGAATGGAAAAGGAGGGGTCAATGTCATGCTGTGACTCAGGCTGGAGTACCCTATAAAGATTCTTAGATACAGATGGATGACTCGCTATATTAGTAGGGACAACCAAATCAGGGAGCGATACATCATTATGTCCCTCCGCTGTGTTGTAAGCTTCTTCTTCAGAGGAAGAGTTAGTTCTAATACCTGAATTTAAGCCAGCCGTCGGCGCTTGAACATTGGGGTGACGACGTACTCTCTCTGAAGCGTTTCTAGACTGGTCCGCCCTTGCAATACGAAGTCTCATCGGGAAATGGTCTCTGAGATGGCCCGTTTTGTGGCAAATCAAGCACCTGAAGGGAATCCCCCAGAAGTCGATGCGTTGTCTATGCCTTCTATCACTCCAAATGAGATCAATATCACCCGGGAGGCCACCGAAATAGTCAACCTCCACCAGAAGCCATGCAATCCTCTTGTCCTCCGCTCCCATAATGCTCGGATCTATATATTTTGTGGTCCCAATGGAATCCCCGATCGTTCGCAAGGCCTTTATGGTCCAAAATTCCAAAGGCAAGCCAGGCAATTTAACCCAAACCACTCTGTTACGTGGTGCCTCCAATACCGGATTAAACCCAATGTACCACGGTATAATTTGCATGAAGCTCCTTCCTCTTACCCAGGTACGTCCCATGATTTTAAAAACATCGGCCTGGTTCATGAAGTGTATACTGAACCACCCATTCATCAGCTTACTAACCTTTGGCGTGTAGCCAATTAAGGTATTCCATTTCTGGTGTATCCATGAAGCAGTATCAAAATCGTCCCTATCTGGAAATACCCACCTCCCAACAACAGCCCGCCTCTGTAGCCTTGCCACCCTAGTGCACAAATCCTCGTAATCCAAATTAACCTCCTTAATGTCCATCCTATGTTTAAGGATGTTCTTTTTCCCTCTGCGAGCACCACAACCAGCTTTCCTGGAATTAAGCCTCCTATGTCGCAAGATACAATTTGCCTCAGATTCCTCAATAGAATGAAGTCCCTGTTGAATAATAGCCACATCAGTGTCGAAATCGTCGTTGTGCGAAGCGGGAGAATAAGTCTGAATGCCCTCCCGCGGGTTCTTTTCTTTGGAAGCCTCCATGCAGGATGCGGGACACCTAAGCACCCAAGGACACCACTTGCTGTATATTTGTGTACCAGCGCCCAGAACTCTGACAACCAATCCAGAAGACCAGTGTTGGACTAGAAATCCAGCATGCTTGTCCGCCGCCACCTCTAATAGCATGAAATAAAATAAGCCACAATGGGAATCATGGAAAAGCTCCAAAAGAGGATGTTTAGCTTCCCAAGAACCACTATATACAACGAAAAAATCTTGAACCCTCCTCTTGAGTTGACATAAAAAAAACTCTACTCCTCCTTTGACATTATTTTGTGATGTATCTAGATATAACTTCACATTATATCCATTTCAGATCTCTAATATAAATTAGTTGGATATTAGTTTGAATTTTGATTAGTTTAATTATATAAATTTAATTATTGATAAAATTAGATAACATTAATTTATCAAAACAATTTTTATTATGTTATTTTTAAAGTTGTTGAAATTAAAAAAAATTATAAAATTATAAAATTAAATTATAATTTCATCTTTAATTATTAATTTTTTACTTTGATTTTTTTTGTAAGTTTAGCAGAGCCTTTCTATTTTCCATTAATCAAAAAAGAGAAAAGTAGGTTATAATGAATAATGCTGGAAACCAGGTCTATTGGCCACCTTCAAGAGTCATAGGCCATCCAAAATTCATAAAGTTTGACCCTAATACTGTTTGCTATATCCAATTTACTGTCCATTACATACAAGAACTTCAGAAATTAAATGCTACCTATAATATGCATGTCAAAATGACAAAAAAGAAAAGGATTTCATAAAATTCAATCATCAGATCGATCGATATGTGTCGAGTCCTTAAAATTGGAGCTAGACGTATCCACTTGATTCATACTTTTCAATTGGCACTTCCTGCGGCCTAGGAAGAAGTTATGGTGGTGTTGCAGAAGGTGGATTTCTTGGATATCCCTTCTCATTTAAGTTAATATAGAGGCAGCTTTTGCGTCCCCTCCATTTTCCTGAACATTGACTATGGCATTTGCCAGTCTATATTTCAATGTCCAATAAGTATGGATAGACTATTGAAATAATGACAATCTACTTCTAGTATTACGTGGATCCCTCAGAAACTCCATTTCCTCCTCTTGTAGTTCACCCTCCTCTTGTTGAAAATGCAGCAAGATGATGGAGCTTGGTGAAATGAAGTCGCCTTCACCAAGTGGGCCCGCAAGCTATTTTTGGAAAGTGAAAGGTCTGGTAAATGCCCATGCAGTCAAGGGGTATGATGTGGTCTTCAGCAAAGGAAAGGCTTTCCTGTGCAGGAAGACCACTGGAGAGACCCGGAAGATAGGGGTTCGAACCAAAAACCTTTATCAGTTGCAAGTAGATGGCTGCGCAGCAATGGCATGCAAAGCAGGAGAAGTGGTGAGCCGGGATGATGAGGGCGAACTGTGGCACCGGAGATTGGGCCACCTTCACCATGGAGCTTTGAATATCCTGCAACAGATTTCTACTGGGCTTTCTAAGGGCACCCTTGCGCAGTCATATCAGTGCAAGGGGTGTACTTTAGGAAAGTTTGTGAAAGCCACCTTTCACGAGAAGGATAGTCGCGCCACGAAGATCCTTGAGAGATTTCACACAGGTCTACGTGTGTGGTCCTTTCTCAGTAGCTTCGACAGCAAAGCACAAGTACTACGTGATCTTTGTTGATGATTTATCTCGAAAGTGCTAGATCTTCTACATGCAAACGAAGAGCGATACATTCGGTAAGTTCTGTGAGTTTAAAGCACTGGTCGATGTGGAATCGGGGAAGAAGATGAAGGCTCTCAGGAGCGACAATGGTGGTGAATTCATCTTGGCTGAATTCAAGGACTTCTGCAGCGCAGAAGGGATTCGGAGAGAGCTCATCGCACCCCATAACCCACAGCAGAACGGGGTGGCTGAGCGGAAGAACAGAACTATTGTGGGTGCTGCATGGGCGATGTTGCATGATCAGGGCCTACCCCTTCACTTCTAGGCTGAGGCATGCAATGCAGCAGTATATGTGCAGAACCGTTGTCCTCACAAGATTATTGGCATGAGTACACCAGAGGAGGCTTATTCTGGCAAGAGCCCTGACATTTCCCATTTGCGGATTTTTGGCTCTCCTGTCTACATGCATGTGACGAAGGATGCAAGGAAGAAGCTCGATCCAATAGCGGAGGTTGGAATATTTGTGGGGTACACTGATCCACCACACAAATATAGGGTGTATGTGTCAGATAGTCGCAACACTGTTGTGCGACATGATATTAAATTTTAGGAGGAGAAAGCCATGCAGTGTTCGCTTGAGAGGGAGCCACACTTGCATGCAAAGGAGGAGCTGTTAGCTCCCAAGGATGATTCTCCAGATGTGGATCAGCCAGTATTTCATGATAGATCCAAACACATCGACATCAGGTACCATCATATCAGAGACTGTGTTCAGCGGAGGATCATGATGCTTTCATATATTCCCACGGAGGATCAGGATGCAGACATCTTGACGAAGGCGCTCACTAGAAGCAAATTCGAGTTTCACAGAGGCAGGGTATGGGTTGCAGATAATCCATATCTTGCTGAGAGGGAGTGTTAAAAATGCAGCGAGATGATGGAGCTTGGTGAAATGAAGTTGCCTTCACCAAGTGGGCCCGCAGGGTATTTTTGGCTCAAAGTCTATTTTTAGACTATGTCTATTTTTAGACATATGGATCATGGACCGGGAGCTGCAATATTCTATTCTTGGATGATTGGTCGAGTTGGTAAAAATAGATGGACCTCTATTTTTAGCATTTAGGTCGAAGTCTATTTTTAGACCGGCGGGCTAAAAATAGAACAGTTAAATATTATTTACCCTTAATAATATTTGGACTCTAAACCTCAGTTTACTCTCTTGGAGCACTTCAGTTTGACCCTCGGATGTGGGGCATGCATCTGCCAGAAGGATTTACGATTTTCCTATGGGTTAGTTGAGCCAATGCATGGTTGACTTCAGTTAGAGCTCAAGTGGCGGAGTTCGGTGGAGTTGATGCAACAGTTAATGGAGATGGTGTTCTGGTTAACTAACTTTGAACTAGTTGTATTTAGTTTAACTGGCTAATACACTAGAGATGAGTTGTGTAAATTAAATATTATTTAATTCACTAATTATTAACTCAATATTCAACTAAAGAACACATCAATTTAACTCAGTGCATGGACAGTTCAATGGCGACAAGTGAAAGAGGTAGATGAAAGGGTTGAGATAGCTATCAATTGTGACATTAGTTGTGCATGAGATTTGCACCACACTTGGAGGAAATTACCAATGAGAATTGCGTAGTTGGAGCTAGTGAGATTCGAACTTGGATCTCTCATTAGACCGGCGTTGATTGCACAATAGAGGCAAGCAATTAGTGGATGAGTTTTGAACCTTTGACTTGTTCAAAACCAATCTAGTTTGTGTGTAGCTTTTTGAGATAGTACTGAGTACTTGTGACAAAGTTCATCACCCTATGACAAAGAAATGTATTGAATTGTGCAACCCTGTTGACACCTGGTTTCACCTCCATCTCAAGAAAGAACAAAGGGGAGAAAGGCAACAAGCCTCCGAAACCCTCCACCAATACAACCCCCACCAACACTGCCTCAACCCAGCGAAACGACTTTGAAGTTCTGAGCAATCTTGACTCATTGGAGCACCCTATAGTCTCCCAGGCCCCCACTGATCAAGATCCGTCATTATTAAGTCAATATTTGATTACAACCAACGCCCCAAGCACAACCTCGGATTCAATCCACGCCCAGGCACCGCAACACAAACCATAATCCTCTCCCATTCAGATTAATACCATCCACACCTCACTGCAAACTCCTCAATGCACAGAAATGCAAACAAAGCAGCGATCCTCAACCACTTCAAACAATCCTCTGGAGGAGATCCTAGGCGATCTAGATCTCCAAAAGGTCAATGAGCAATGGTTCAAACTGGGAGTCGATGACATTCCCCAAGAACACTTGGAGAAGATAGAAATGGCATACCTGCAGCTGGAATACATCAACCAAAATGCAGCCAAAAGGCAATGGGGAAATAGCAACCAAACGGGCATTCAAGCCAACCTGGATTTGGATCAATACAAGCCACAAGGACGAGGAAGAAAAAGAGGGCGCAAATCCACAAGACACCAAATACAAGAACCAGGCAGACGCCTAATCAATGAAGGAAAAATCAGGGCCTTGGTCCTATCTGCTCCAAAGGTAGCTCAATGAAAATCACAACCTGGAACATCAGGGGGCTCAACGACACCACCAAAACAAGGATCTTGAAAAATCGCTTATTCTCGCTACGCCCGGACATCATACTTCTTCAAGAATCAAAATGCTCTCCCAAAGGCACAGAGACACTCAAAAAACTTGTTTCCAACAGTCATCACTGCATAAGCATAGATGCTATCAGGCAAGCAGGAGGGTTAATCACGTTCTGGAACAAAATAAAATTCTTCTTGCAAAATGCTCTGTCCACCAAGCACTCGTTATCGAACATTTTCAACATGCCAGACTCAGGGCAATCGATCTGCATCACCAACGTGTATGGACCCCAACGAATCTAGGAAAAGCTGAAGATGCTACTAGACCTGGACGAAGTCAGGCAACACCATGGGGAAAACCACTGGATTTTAGGCGGAGACTACAACATGATCACCAATCTAGTAGGAAAAAAGGGAGGCTTACGAAGATTGGATAAGGACTCGGAAGCATTCAACACCTTTATTGTTGAATCCAAACTCATTGACATCTCCACAGTCAATGGTCTGCATACTTGGAATAATAAGCAAGGACGAAACAATCAGATAGCATCAAGTCTCGATAGGTTCCTCATGTCGGAATCCATTCTGCTGCAAAATATCGACATGGAGGCCAGCATTCTGCCTATCAGAGGATCTGATCACTGGCCAGTGCAGATTCACTTCACCAATTTGGATAAGCCCCACAACAGAGAATTCAGATTTGAAGCCTTCTGGACAAAGCACCCATCATTCATGCAAAACATACAACACTGGTGGACTCAAGCCACCATAAGGAGCGACAATATCATGTACATATTCGAACAGAAGCTCAAAACAATAAAAATCAACCTCAAACGCTGGAAAAAAAACACCTTTGGCGACATATTTCAAGCCAAAAAATAACTCGAGGAAAAAATGGCGAACCTAGATAGCGATCTTTGATCAAAGACGGGCCCAATGATGAAAGAATAGCTCAAGAATCAAATCTGCAAAGGCAAAGGGAAGAACGGTTAAAACAAGAAGCGCTGCTATCGAGGCAGAAGTCGAGGGTGCAATGGTTAAAACAACGAGAACGCAACACTAGTTTCTTCCATAAGTCAACCATCCAGCATAGAGCACATAATCGCATCCTCTCCCTCAAAAACGCTGATGGCGATCAAGTTTATAAAAGGGAGCATGTAGGATTTGAACTCAACTCTTTTTTCACTTCTCTTCTCAGCGATCCCATTCAAGATAGAACCTGAGCCATCAATGAAATTATCGCTGCCATTCCCAACTTAGTTACAGAGGAGCAAAACTCCCTCCTTATAAGAGAATTCACTGAGCAGGAGATTGAAGAAACAATCTTCAACATGGCCTCGAACAAGGCTCCCAGACCAGACAACTTTACAATCGAATTCTTTAAAGCTTGCTGGCCCATTATTAAGGCTGACCTTCTCAACCTAGTAAGGAACTTTCACAGAACCAAGAAAGTTTTGCCTGCCATAAATGCCACATTCCTCACCTTAATTCCCAAATCAGACCAGGCTGACTCCCCCGACAAGTTTCGTCCCATAGCCCTTTGTAATGTCCTTTACAAAATCCTTTCCAAACTGATGGCTAGCAGACTTAAATCTGTCCTCCCCTCAATCATTTCTCAAGAACAAACTGGCTACGTTGAAGGTAGGCAGATCACTGACAGCATAATCATCACTCAGGAAGTGTTGCATTCTCTCTTGAAAAACAAAAAGGACTCCAGGTATGCTTATCCAGCTTGACCTTTCAAAGGCCTTTGATAAAATCAACTGGCACTATATGAGAGCAATCCTCCAGGCTTATGGATTTAGTCAGCAATGGAAAAATTGGATAATGGAACTGGTCTCAGGTGCTTTCTTTTCAATGCTACTAAATGGAGGACCCCTTCAACCCTTCATTCCGTCTAGAGGTATAAGGCAAGGAGATCCCCTGTCTTCGTTTCTCTTTGTCATTATGGCAGAAGGGCTAGGAAGATCCTTAGCCAAGGCAAAACAACATAATCAACTCAAAGGCATCAAACCGGTACACCAAGGACACACAGTAACGCATCAACGATTCATAGATGATACAATGCTCATGGGCGCCCCCGTAATGCAAGAAATTCGAACCATCATATTTTGTGGAAAACATGAGGTCACCTCTAACGATAGAAGAAGTTTTGGATTTTAAAGATCAAATAGAGGATGATGTCATTAGTAATTTCATTAATAAATCACAAACTGCATCTCACTTGCAATGTCACATGATTGAGGCAGCATTCGACAATAAAGAAGAAGAAGATCCTTTTAAAGACATCCATGATCAAGCAATACCTACTACCTCTGTGAATAATACTAAGGTTGTAGAAATTGAACCAGGAAAAACCTTGAACATTAACAAGAATCTCACTATTGAACAAGAAGAGAAATTGGTCCAATTATTACGAAAATACAAAGCAACCTTTGCATGGGATTACCCCGATATGAAAGGAATTGACCCACAATTATGTACTCACCACATTTACATTGAAAAAGACGCAAGACCCATTCGTCAACCTCAAAAGAGACTAAATCCTCACCTTAAGGATGCTATGAAAGATGAATTACAAAAATGATTGGATGTCAATTTTATCTATCCAATATATGATAGCAAGTGGGTCTTCCCATTAGTGGTGGTACCTAAAAAGAATGGAAAGTGGAGGATATGTGTAGATTACCGTGAACTCAATAAAGCAACACAAAAAGACCACTTTCCTCTTCCTTTCATTGACCGGGGATTAGACACATTGGCAGGAAAGAAGTTCTTTTCATTTCTGGATGGCTTCAATGGATACAACCAAATTCAAATTGCCCCTAAAGACCAGGACAAGACTACTTTCACCTGCCCATGGGGTACATTTGCCTACCGAGTCTTACCTTTTGGCCTATGCAACGCTCTTGCTACATTTCAAAGGGCAATTCTCAGCATGTTTGCAGACTTAATAAATGAAGGTCTCGAAGTATATATGGATGATTTCACTCCTTATGGGGATGATTTTGAACCTGCGTTGCAAAATCTAGAAAAAGTATTGCAAAGATGTATAGACACTAGGCTTTGTTTAAGCAATGAAAAATGTCTTATGATGATGACTAAAGGAGTTATCTTAGGCCATTATATTTCAGCAGAAGGAATTCAAGTAGATCCAGCTAAAATTCAAATACTCTTGTTAATTCCTACACCTACTACACAGACAGAGGTACGTAGCTTTCTTGGATTTTCTAGTTATTATAGAAAATTTATAGAGCATTATTCTCGAATTGCTGCACCTTTATATGCGCTGACTGGGAACACTGATTTTGTTTGGACAGACAAATGTGACAATGCTTTTAATTATTTGAAGAAGCTCGTTGCAACATCCCCTGTGCTGAGGGGCCCAAATTGGAATTTACCATTCCAAATTTCATCTTACGCCTCAGACACAGCAATTGGAGCAGTACTTGGGCAGGAGGAAGACAAAAAGCCATATGCAATTTACTACATTAGCAAAAAATCTGACCCCTGCCGAATTAAACTATACTGTGACTGAGAAAGAATTTTTGGTTGTAGTTCACGCTATAAATAAATTTAGGCATTACATAACTGGGTATCCTGTAGTGCTTTACACAGATCACTCTGCCATTAAGTTTTTATCAAATAAACCTGTTACGAATGGGAGAGTAACTACATGGCTAATTTTACTGCAGGAATTTGACATCACGATCAAGGATCGACCGGGCAAAGAGAACCCTGTAGCTGACTTTCTGTCCAGGATGCCAAAGCCAACAGATGTAGAACCAGTTGAAGATCACTTCCCGGATGAGCATCTCTTCGCTTTTACCACCAGAACACCATGGTATGCTGATATAGCGAACTATTTGGCAATAGGTTAATTACCCAAACATCTATCCCTTAATGAACGAAAGCAAATAATACATCGTAGCACCCGTTTTTCATGGATAGGAGGTTACTTATTTCATACAGGTGTAGATATGCAAATAAGAAGATGTGTTAGGGACGATGAGGTGTATGATATTTTGAAAGCGTACCATGACGGACAGTGTGGCGGACACTTTGCAGATCGTAGAACAGCACATAAAGTCCTACGGACTGGCTATTATTGGTCTAATATCTTTAGAGACGCAAAAAAATTTGTGCAGGCCTGTGATAGCTGTCAAAGGGCTGGTCAACCTGGGCAGTCTGATGAAATGACCTTGAACCCTCAACTAGTGATTGAACCCTTTGAACGTTGGGCCCTTGACTTCGTTGGTCCTATTAGCCCTCCATCGAACCAGAAAACATATATCCTAGTTGCTACTGAATACGTTACTAAATGGGTTGAAGCAGAGCCTCTTTCAAAAGCTACAGAGGATTCCGTGATACATTTTCTTTTCCGAATTTTCGTGCGGTATGGCCTCCCACGAGACATAATCACAGATGGGGGACCACAGTTTATAGGTAACAAATTGGCTGAAACATTACAGAATTACCATATTCAGCGTAAAATTACAACTCCCTACCACCCACAGGCCAACGACCAAGTCAAAAGCACGAATAAGGTAATCAAATCTATACTCACAAAAACGGTTGCTTCACATAGGCGAGATTGGGCCTACAGACTACCAGAGGCATTGTGGGCGTACCGAACGACATGGAGACCTACCACATGACATTCGCCATACCAGTTGGTATTTGGAAAAGAACCCATCTTTCCTATCGAATTTGAAATTCAGACATTACGAACAGCTCAAACGATAGGTCTGAATTTAGATGAAGCACAAGCAAAAAGACTGCAGCCACTGAATGAATTGGATGAAATCAAACTCTCTCCTCTTCAACGCACCGCATTAATCCAGCAATAGAGAGCAAAATGGCATGACGCCCACATTAAACAAAGGATCTTCCACGAAGGAGATTGGGCACTTCTATATGATTCTCGGTTTCAGGATTTCCCTGGAAAACTCCAGACTAGGTGGCTTGGACCCTACGAAATTTAGAAAGTGCATGATAACGACACTCTCACACTAGTCACCATTGATGGATATGGGCATTCCTTTAAGGTTAATGGCCATCGAGTTCGATTATATCGTAAGCCGCTTACCCGTGAATCCTTTTGCCAGCAGTTAAGGGAAGACTCCACCATTGAAATTCTTGCTGAAGGGGAGAATCCCTCTCCCACGCCAGTTTGATAAATTGGTTTTTTTAATTTTTGTACATAATGCATTCTTTTTTTTTCTGTTTTTGGTTTCTGTTTTTGAAATTCGTTTCCTTGTTAATACTTCTTTATTTCGTTTGAATTTAGTTTCTTTAAAAACGAAAAATAATAAAAATTCTGTGTTTTTTTTGCGTTGTTGTTCCTTTCTAACGGAACAACACTTCTGCTGTTCCTTTTGAAATGAACAGCAGTTTCGCAGAGTGTTTTTGTTGTTCCTTTTAAAAGGAACAGCACCTTCGTAGGATTTTTTTGTCGTTCCTTTCGAATGGAACAACATTTTCGTGCAGTGTTTTTGTTGTTCCTTTCAAACGGAACAGCATGTCCGCAGAGCATTTCCTTGCTATTCCTTTTGAAAGGAATAGCAGTTTCGCAGATTATCTTTGCTGTTCCTTTTGAAAGGAACAGCAGTTTCGCAGATTATCTTTGTTGTTCCTTTTGAAAGGAATAGCAGTTTCGCAGAGTGTTTTTGTTGTTCCTTTTAAAAGGAACAACACCTTCGTAGGATTTTTTGCCGTTCCTTTCGAATGGAACAACAGTTTCGTGCAGTGTTTTTGTTGTTCCTTTCAAACGGAACAGCATGTCCGCAGAGAATTTCCTTGCTATTCCTTTTGAAAGGAACAACAGTTTCGTAGATTATCTTTGCTGTTCCTTTTGAAAGGAACAGCAGTTTCGCAGATTATCTTTGCTGTTCCTTTTGAAAGGAACAGCAATTTCGTAGATTATATTTGCTGTTCCTTTTAAAGGAACAGCAGTTTCACAGATTATCTTTGCTATTCCTTTTAAAGGAACAACACTTTTTGAACGATTGTTTTAAGTTTGTATTTAAAGCACGATTTTTTTGAACGATTGTTTTAAGTTTTCAATACAAAAATACAAAGAAAAAATAAAGCACTTCCTCAAGTATGTATGAAGGACAATGGTTCCATGGGTTACAAAACAACTCTGTCAAGGTTATGGACACTTGTGGGCAGCAGAGCTCTGTTAATGGTATTGAAGTCATAGTTATACAAATCAATAGTTATTTAACCCTCTTTCCTATAATTTTTATTGAATATCAAACGAAATGCATAAAATTCCTTAAGTTCTATCCCCGAACCATCACACATGAAAAATATTATAAATCGGACATATTACTTTAATGTGGTAAATAGCGCAATTACATTAATCTTTTGTTGTCCCTTCACTTCATACTTGAATTATTACAACACGATTCCCTCATTATTACCGATTTTTCTTATGCATCGATTTCAGTAATTACTTAATTTGATTGAGTTTATCATGATTGCGCCTGTTTTTTCATTGCCGTCCTATTCCTGTTCCACACATCCCACCTTAATCGACGGTCGAGGTCGACCTTTCATTCGTTTGGGGGGCGGAAATATCTGCATGAACATCAGAGAATTAGTAAAACTCTCGGACGAGAGTTTTTCCAACTCTCGTCCGAGAATTTCTCCAACTCCCGTCCGAGAGTTTGCCCGAGAGTTTTGTGACCACAACTCTCGGACGAGAAAATGAAAAACTCTCGTCCGAGAGAATTTTAACTCAGGTTAAACCCGACCAAACTCTCGTCCAAAATATTTAAAATCTCTCGGACGAGAACTTTTAAAACTCTCGGCCGAGAAATTTAGTTGACTTTTTTCTCGGCCGAGAAATTAAAAATTTCTCCCGAATTCTAACCATCCGCCAAAAACTGTTTCCCAACTTCGCGATTTGACCCTCATACTTATGATATTTTACCTCTCAAAGCTTAGGGCCTTCTCTCCGGGCTTCAACATTGTTAGGAAAATATCCAATCCAGTCTAAAATCTTCAATGTATATGTACAATGTTTAAAGTAAATGAAACTAAATATTTGTTACCTCAGAGGAGTAGTAGTGCTTCAACATTCTTCCATTTAGTGGTCCATCTAGTACATTTGATCCATCCATTTATTTCAGAAAGAAAGAATTGGTACCTCTGTAACCATAAATAACATATGGTCATTTCCATAAAAAATCAAATTTTCCATGTTTACCTTTCTCTTCTCTTCTTGAATCCCATTTTAACACTTTGTATCCAATGTAGAAATCATCTTCTTTAATCTTTCTGTCAAAAATTTTATTTATCTTATCCTGGATAACTTGAGACTTAACATAAACTTCTTCTCTTGTTTGCTGCAAGTGAATAGTTTGATTAATCCTTCTTTGAATGTCATTTGTTTCAACTTGTAAGTCTTGGATAATCTTCATTACTGGTACTCCTAAGGAAGATGGAAAAACATCATCCATTCCATAGACAAGCTGATAAGGGGATGTACCAATATATTTTTTGGTGGTAAGTCTATCTGCCCATAAGGCATTGACTAACTTCTTGTTCCAAGTCTTTTTGTTATCTTCCAGTAACTTCTTGATGATGTTTACAAGGATCTTATTTGAAGATTCAGCTAGACCATTACCTTGAGGGTAATATGTAGTAGAATGGCCTAGGGTAATGTGGTATTTATGGCAAAAGTCAATAATATTTTTAGATTTGAATGCAGCTGTATTGTTAGTAATTATCTTTTGGGGACTTCCAAATCTTGAAAATATGTTTCTTTCTAAAAAGGAGATAATGACAGTATATGTGGCTTTCCTAGAGGGTATGGCTTCAATCCACTTGGTAAAATAGTCAGTGGCTGTCAGAATCCACTTGTGTTGGGTTGATGATGAAGGGTGAATTTCACCAATGAAGTCGAGACCCCATTGTTGAAATGACATTTCTGTTGAGATGGGTTTTAAGAGAAGGGGTAACAACTTTTCCTTACCCTCAAATATTTGACACTTATGACAGGAGGTCACATACCTTTTTACATTTGCAAACAAAGTAGGCCAGTAAAAACCAGCTCTCAATATTTTGTCTGTAGTTGTCTTCCAGTAGAGATGTCCTCCACAGTCACTTGCATGAAATTCTTCTAAGATTTCATCAACTTCTTCTTTTAACAAACAATTTAACAGAATCCCACTATGATCTTTCCAAAAAAGTACATTGTCTAAAATACAAAATATTAGTGCCTTTAGTTTTAAGAATCTAGCTTTGTTCTTGATAATCCAGGAGGGGCTTGTAAGTTTAGTAATACAAATATAATATCTGCATACCATGGTGGGTCTGAAAAGGTTTCACTGATCTCTGGAGTCACCATCTCTTCATGATCATCTACTTGGGCAATAAAATTTATTCCTAGGGCATGGAAATTTGATTCAGCCATGAGTTTGGCTAAACCTTGACCTTTTATCAATCTAGTGGGTTTTATATCTATGTCATATTCTAAAATTGTGGCAATCCACTTGCCTCTTCTTCCATCAGGACCATCCTGAGTAAGAATGTCTTTTATAACTGCATTTGGGATATAGGCAATGATGTGAGAATAGAGAATATAAACTCTGAAGTCTTTAATGGCCTTTACCAAAGCTAAGGCTTGTTTCTCCATGATATTGTACTTAAAAGTGACATCTCTGAGTGTTTTGATAAAGAAAGCTATGAGCTGCTCATAGCCCTGGTCATTTTTCTACAGTAAAACTGCAGCAATGGTGTGCTCTGAAGCAAATGAAAAAATGATGAAATCCTTTTTAAAGTCAGGACTTATAAGGAATGGGGTTTTGGTTAAGGCCTGTTTGATGGATTAAAATGATTTTTTGGCCTCAATATTCCATTTAAGAACTGAATCTTTTTTCAGCATATCATTGAGTTCTCTAATTATTTAAGCTAAATTGGAAATGGATCTTCTTAAAAAGTTAATTTTACCTAGAAAGGCTTGTAACTCTTTTATGTTTCTTGGTGGAATGATGTTAAGAATTGCTTCTATTCTGGCAGGGTCTATTCTAATTCCTTACTTAGATATTATGTGGCCTAGTAACATACCTTCTTCTAATCCAAATAAGGTTTTTTTAGGGTTTAAAGAGATGCCAAACTTCCTGCATTTAATAAAATTTTGTCTAATATGATCCAAGTGTTCATTACCAGTCTTAGAAAATACAGTAATGTCATCTAAGGAAATTACTAAGAAATCATGAATTTCCTTTGCAAAGGCTATATCCATAGCTCTTTGAAAGGTTTCCCCTGCATTCATTAAACCAAAAGGCATTTTTACATACATAAAAGTGTCCCAAGGAGTAGTAAAAGCTATTTTGGCTTGATCTTCTTTTCGGACCAAAATCTGGCTGTATCCTGAAAATCCATCTAAAAGTGAAATCCCAGAAGAACCAACTACCCTTTGTAAAATGTGATCCATCTTTGGTAAAGGATAATTATCTTTCAAGGATACTTTGTTTAGATTCCTAAAATCAACACATAATCTAATTTCTCCTGTCTTTTTTCTGGTTGGAACTAGGTTTGGAACCCAATCAGAATATATGATTGGTGCAATTATCTGTCCATCGTACATTCTTTTTACATTTTTTTCTATCAAAGGCAACAAAACAGGATTGATCCTTCTTAAATTTTATTTAAAAGGCTTTTTGTCTTCTTTTATAGGGATATTATGATGAATTATACTAGTGTCATAGGATTTTAGGTCCTCATAACTCCAGGCAAAGACATCCTAAAATTCGTTTAAAAGGGCTACGTATTTTTCTTTTTCTTGCTGAGGTAAAGATTTGGAAAGTTTGATCATTTTTTGTTTTAACTCTGTGCCAATGTTACATTCCTCAATATCAGATCTAAGTGGCTCCATTTTGGGTTTTCTAGCAATATCATTTGAGTCAAATAAATCTTCTAAAGGAGTTAAACCTTTTGGTAATAAATTATATTTGAGTTTTAATACATCAGATTCATCATCAATTTCTACTCTCTCTAAGTTATCTATATCTGATTGACTAAATTTAGTAGGTCTAGCAAACTTTACTTTATTTACATCTACATTATTCGAATCAATTTCACTATATAAATCTTGATCTATGGTACAATCAGTGTCTATTTTACAATTCAACTTCATTATTCATAAAATGGTAAATTTGTTGATCTTGTGAGAAAATTTGCCAATATTTGAGGTTGTATGGAATTATTGGTCTATGTTTTACTTCTGCAGTATACTTATGATTAGGCTGAAAAGGTAAATTACAAGTACTAGAAAAAATTGCTAAGGAGTGTGCTTATAAGCTTTGTTTTCTTGGTATTGCAGAAAAATTACATTCCAACAAATCATCAATCAAATCTAATAAAGTTTATCTATATTGGCCTAACCTGGGATTATAAACAGAATATTCTCCATTAATTTGTTTTACAATCAACTCTGAGTCTCCCATTATTGCTATTCTTTTGCCTCCTAAGTTTTTGATAATCCGAAGTCCTAAAATTAGTGCTTCATACTCAGCCATATTGTTGGTGCATTTAAAATTCAGTCTGAAAGCATGACCTTTTGCATGAATTTTCTCTATATTAGTTATCCAAACTCCTGCTCCTGCTCCTAGCTTATTAACTGATCCATCAAAATCTAAATGCCATAAAGATTCATGAAAGATATTTTCATTGTTTTGTGTTTTCTTTTTCTCCCTTAGTTCAGTCTTAATTTCATTGTCAGTTTCAGAGTTACATAGGATGAATGAATCTTGGTCAGTAGGTGTAGTGTAAATTGGGTAATTTATTGATCTTTCTGCACTACTCACCATATATTTCATCAATGTTTCCCTATAGATTTTCTTTGGTTGACCAAAAGCTGATATAGTAGCATATGACATGTCCAATTGTAGAGATCCCTGTAACTTTTCTCCCCATGAGCGAGATAATAACATTCCATACTTGGGTGGGATATCAGCTACTACAATGTCCATGAGTATAATTTTACCAGGATATTGAACTAATGTTACACACAAATCTTTAATTAAACCTAGGCATTTTACCTTGCTTGGATCAAATGAAAATAAATCCTTGTAGGGCCTTGTGATGTCTAAGTTCAGGGTTTCCATTATAGCTTTGGGCATTAGATTATGTGAAGCTCCTGAATCTAACATTGCATTGTGTAAAATTTGGTCATGAATAGCTAAACTAATGTAAAATGGAGGGACTACTCCATATTGATGCTTTCCATTGACATTTGGGCCAAAAATCAACTTTGGTTGATCATCATTCAAGTTTACAGAGTCTTCCGCATCATTCATGTTTAATGTTTCAGTAATAGTTGATTTATACAAATAATGTTTTACCAATTCTGTTAAAGGAATTGGTATTTTTAACTTTTCAATTTCAACTTGCATATTGAATGAAGGTTGTGATTTACTTATTTGAATTTACTCTTATTTAGTAACTGTAGTTTGAGTTGTTTTATCTTGTTTTTCTATAGTTATCTGTTCATTTTCTGTTTGAGTTTCTTGTGTTTTACTGCTCTTAGTTTTCTTTTCAGGAGTGGTTTGTGAAGCAGTAGATGTTTTTTCAGATTTTGAATTATCAGAAGTTTTTTTTGCAATGACAGCTTTTGGATCTGCTGATTTTGGACCAGCAGTGGATGTTTTAGGATCTAAGTTTGTTGTTTTAGCAGAATTAAGTGCTTTTGCAGCAACAGATTTTTGTGAATCTTTTGTAACTTGAGCAACTTCATCTGTTATATCGAAAATCTTAGGGCTTGGTAAAATTTTGGGGCTGAAAACTTTTTGGGAAGAACTAGAATTTTACTTATTTTCCCTATGGAGAATTTGCAGAACTTTTGTTGTGGGAGCTTCTATTGTTTTCTTATTTTGTGTTTGAGAATTTTTCTTAGTAGAAGGCTCATTGTTTTTCTTGCTTCTTAGGTTATATTGAATGTGTACTTCGTTGATGACAAAATCATAACCTTGTTTGTAATCGAATAATTCACCTGAATCTAATTGAAGTTGTTGCATTTCAAATAACTCTTGGTCTTCCTGTGTGAGAAAGATAGTGTTATTATCATCTATTCCCATCAGATTTATGGTATCCTGATCATCATCATTTTTTTTAGAACTTTCAGCGCAGTTCTCTTGAAATGGGGGTCTTATTGTCTTATCAGGCGCTGATTCTTTTGATTTTCCTGAATTTGTATTTTTTCTAAAGTTGGGATTTCTAATTTGCTGTTGATTATCCCATTGAGGTATTCTTTCTTTGTTTTCTAATCTATCCATCATTCTATCTAAAGTCTTAGTTAGTTGATCTATTTTTGTGTCTGAACTAGAATTTTCTTCTTTCATGGTTACTCTCCTCTCATTCCTTAATCTAGCTTTTTTAGCTAAAATATTTACTTACACTAACAACATCTATTTGCATTCTTTCTAAAGTTTCTGCATCTCTCTCCCTATGCTGATAAGCTATGTCTATGTCAAATCCATCTGGGAATTTAAGTAAGATAGAGTAAGGAGTGGGTTTGAGATTTGCAGGAATTGAATTGTAAGCACTGTTATACCTAGTGCAGTAGTCTTGGACTAATTCATTAGGAGCTCTTTTCATAGCATCAAATTCAGACAATATTTGGAGTGTATTTTTCTTCTTTTCCCATTTATTTAAAAATAATCTATGAAAAATTTCTAAATTAGCTATACTACCAACATTAAGATCTTTAAACCATTTTTAAACTTCCCCTGTTAATGTTTGTGCAAATAGCCTCATTTTTACATCAGAATCATCTATTTCATGGAGTTCAAAGTAATTTGTCATTTTATTAATGTGTTGTTAGGCTGTGTAATGAGTAGTAGCATCAAATTGTGGTATCTTACTTTGGTAATCCTGAGGCATATCATGTAGTTGTGCTGGAAGAATCAGGGGAGCATACCTAGCAGCCATAGCTTGAATTCTAGCTTGGCTAGGAGGTAGATTAGAAGTGCTTGGGGCTGAACTAGAAATACTAGCTGATGCAGTTAAAGCAGTGGCTGATGAAACTGGATTATAAGATGGTGAACTAGAAAAAGTAGTGGATGAACTAAAGGATGAAGTTGAGATGCTAGGAAATGAAACTGGAATATATAATGAACTACTAGGAAATGAGAATGATGTATTTGTAATATCAGAAGGTAAACTACTGGATGAAATGGATGTAGGAGATGAAGGAAATAATATTCTAGGTTGTAAGGGTTGTCTAGGGATAAATGGATCGGTAGATTTGATAGTAGTGGGAACTATAGATGATATAGTGGTATCTAAATGAGGAGTAGAAGGCTTAGATGTGTAAGCTAACAATTGAGCTAATTCAATAGCTTCATCAATTTCCTTAAGAATAGTAGCATGTATATCTTCAAGTTTATCCTGATTTTTAACTTTCTTTAATTCAGAATCCACTGCAATATTTTCCTGCTTTGCCTCCACAAATGAAATAAAAACAGGGTCTAGAACAACATATTTAAATTACTTTCTTATTTGCTTCTAAATAAAAAATGTTCAAATTTCAAATCAAACTCCATATCTTGTAAACTTAGTAATTCTTGTGGTAATGAATTGGCTCTAATTAAAGAAACTTTAGCATCTAAATATTCTATCTGTTTATTATTTTTCCAAATTCTGTCTGGATTGTCTACTATAACAGCAGGTTTAGGATCCGGGTTAGACCTGGTATAATAATTTTTTCTAGAAGCCAGAATTACATTTTTTTAATATTCACAACCTATAAAAAATCTTAAAGGAAAAATAATGATAAAAATGATTTCCTTCAAGAACTATTTCAAGACTGAGGATTGGTTAAGTCCCCGGTATGGTCGCCAATATGTTATCACTCTAGTAATTATCTAGGTTTTTCAGATTTTGATTTAAAGTTCTAAGAACACTAGAGGTAACCACAAACCAAATTTTAAACTCTAGGATCTAGCCTTCGTATGGTTCAGAGAGGGCTCTCTCTATAAGATTTAACTTTGTTTGGTTTATAAAATATTAGGCTAGTTATGATTGTGCAAATTGGTTTTGGTTTAGTTTGGTGAGAAAAAATCACTTAGTGAGATGGATAGTGAAAGATATGTTTGTCCATTGGGCTATGGAGTCAAAAGTCAAGTAGACAGGACTAGGATCAAGGTCAAAAGTCAAATGTTTTCTAGGCAAGATAAGTCTTTGAAGATCTTGGAAGGATGATTTGTGAAGTGGTTTGAATCGGGATAAAGAGAAATGAAGGATTCTTTGATCCAGATTAGGAAGGAGTAGACAGAGGTCATTAGAAAGAGGGAGAAATTAAGGGTTCCCTACTCTGGAAATCAGTAGAAAACATAGAAATGATAAACAGTAAAGACAGGGTGCTTTTAACAAATCCTGAAATAAAACTCCTGAATTATCATTCAAATTTGGAACACATATATGGATGCATAAAACAAAGAAGATAAAAAATGACAAGTAGAAAGTACTTCACTTCAATGGATCATCACATAAATCCTGAAATATGATGCTAGATGATTTGATCCAGTCTGCTACTCGAACTTGCAACACAAAAGCCTTCAAGTACAGATAATTCGACTATAGAAATATTCCGCAATTTATTCCATAATAATACTTCAAAAGATGAAGTATATATACAAAAATGTTTACAAAATATCCTAGAATGCTTCTAGGAATTATCTAAGGAAAATAAAATATCTTTACAACAAAAATAGGGACAACTGCTTAACAAATGAGCATGTTGTCCTATTTATCCAAATAAAATAAAAACTGCTTTGTGGATTAGGTGCAGCTGGCTGCCTTGGTGTCCTCTTTGCTAGCATAGATATTTCAAATTTGTTTTGAAATATAATCTTCTTTATCTTATACTCTGTTGTAGCTCCTAGAGACAGCCCTGAGTTGTGAAGGACCAGTGCCTAATTCATCTTAAAGCCAAGAAGATTCAAGGAAGCTTACCATGGTCAGTGGCACAAATCTTCTTGTTCATAAAAAATTTCTATAACTTCATAAACTGGGATCAAGACCTCGAGAGTAGAGATATACAAGCAGCAATACCTGATAGCAAGTAATTAGGGTCTTATGGAGATATTATTGAAGATGAATCTAAATCTACGAGCTACGAGAAGGGCCAGATTATGAAACACAGTGCGCAGATATAAAAGCGTAAGGAGCGAAGTAACAATGGCAACAAATAGAGAAGACATTAACCACAGATAGGCTTGATATCATATAAGAATCCATCAGCAGTCAACATAGGAAGAAAGATGAGTAAATGAAGTGAAACATGTGAATATAATATCATAGCTCTGAGCCATATTTAAAGCACAATGGACTAAAGACATGGGTATCTGAAACAAATAAATTCATCTCAATTAATCAAGTGCTCGCATTCCATAAACATATGACATAGCAAGAGTGACAAGGTGCCAAAACGTTTGTATTAGATTATAACAAGGAGTAAAAACTGCAAATGATCTCACCAGGAAGCCATCTCACAGCAAAATCGTTTCATTATATTCTCCCCATCGGGATTCTTCAACATAAAACACAAGAAATCCTCAAAACTTTACAAAAAGGGAATTTACCAATAACAGTCTCTATTCTCAGAATCAGGAACCTTCTTTTAGACTTGGGGTCCTCCTTTTATATTTTCCTTTGTCTACTGTTAGCAGAAGATATTTTTGGATCAACATTTGTTCTCGGAAATATCTTTTCTGTTGCTTGTCTCTATCAGAATCAAAAACCGATGATGAGGAAGAATGCCTCTCATCATTTCTGTAGTGGCCTTAGCATGAGTGCCAACTGAAAGTAAAACAAATTGAACAGAAAATAAAAAGTGCATAGGGAAAAATGGAAATTTCACCCGATATTACAAAAGTAAGAAAATAAAAGTAAAAAGGCCACTAGGGCCAGAACATGACCATCACTTTTTGAAAGAGCGAGGTGTAGCAGCTGCCGACTAAGTTGGAAGCACCGATGACATGGATGAACCAGTTTTGTGCTTCTGAGGTGGTGAAGACTGGATGGATGGTGTGATCACTGGCACATTTGCGAAATTACTACATTTATGCCATATGGCCGCTCCTGGCAAGGGCATTGTAGCGAAGATCTCCACTAAGGTTTTCATATCTGTCAATTCTGAATAATCCACTTGCACCCTCAATCGTTGTCTGATCTGGCAGAGAAGGGAAATTTATTTTCTAAGGGCAGCAATTATAGTTTCAGCTTTCAGGCGAGTGGTTTTCTCATACGGAAGATTTGTCTGATTCATCACTGCTGCTAGCTTCTCCTCATAATTAGTTAAACTTGAGAAAGCGGCAGTCACAGAATCCCAACATGATGGGAGGCCTACTTTCACCAGCTCGTCCCACTCTTCTTCAAACTTCCCCACTCCCTTGGCGACTCGATCCAAACCACTCAATGCATTCACGCGCGCTGTCTCTTTCTCAATTATCCGTCTGATTTCCATCACTCCCATGAAACGGTCTTCAATCCCATATCTAACTCCTCAGAGCGTAGACCATTTAGGTAGGAGATATACCTCTTGGCCATGGCTACCTTTGTCTCAGCTTCTGCCCGTCCTTCCTACAATTTGTCTCTACAAAATCAGACAACGATTTTCTTTTCATTCATCAACGTGATAAAATCCCAACACTTCCTTACCTCCATCTTGATGTCAGTCCAAATGAGACGCCTGGCTTCGAGGAGAATTGAATTTCATTTCATCCAGTTATTCAGGTCCTTGATAACCTTCTCTTGCAGCTGCTTCTCCTTCTTTTCTTCTTCCACCTCTATTTGCAGGGCCGCTATGATTTTATTGTTTTGTTCCACCCTAGCCATCAACTCTTGAATTCTCTGTTGTGCAGTATGAGCTTGTTTCTCCGAAACCTGTAGGTCTGAGAGGGCCTTGGTTAGTTGTGTTGAGGTAGCATCCGCTGGGTCAGGAGTTGGGGTTACGCAGACATGAGTATCCCACTTAGCTTGCAAGTTAGTAAATCTCCATCTGAGGGCAGCCAGCTCTTCAACTGTTTTGGCGTTCTCATCTCTTTCCCGAGCAAGGGTATCTGTGAGGGCCGAATTTTCTTTTTCCACCTGAGCTAATTCCTCAAGTTTCACATATTCCCCTCGAGGAATTTTGAGTCTCTTCTTCAATTCTGAGTTTTTGACCTCTAAATCCTGGATGATTTTCGTCTGGATTCCTTCCTTGTCGCTTCCATGTTTGCTCATTATTCTTTTGAGATGATGAAGGTTATTGCTGACCCCCCTGGAATTTGTCCTTTCCTTTTTCAAATTATCTACCACCTCTTTGTATTTATCTTCGAGCTTTCTTAAAGAAAGTGCAAGCTTCATGACATCGTCCCTTAACATTTCCCCGATACATTGATGTAGGCCCACTTTATCGGTTAAACGAAATTTTGACAAATTCACAGCTACCTCCAGAGCCTTGTAGCTGATTTCATTAGCAGTAGGGTCCAACACTGCCTCTGTAATAGCAATTATTAGATGTTATTTATCCATATCCAGCTCTATAGTAAGCCGGGTATGATACTTGTTTACGAAACTCACCAGTTCTGCTCGAAGTTTCTCCCTCATGGTCCTGTTTTTGCTTCTAATTTCTTCTCTCACTTCGGCTCTACTTACCGAAGTGGCCTGCGATATCCCAGAGGGTTCTGAAGATGACGTACCGTCATAATTTACTCTAAAACCCACCTTGCTCTTATCTGGCTCCCCATATCTGACCAACTCCTTTAGAGGTAGTTCATCCCAGAGGATCTCCACATCATCACTTTTATGCTTTTTGGAGGGATGAGATCCCTCCCCTGTATACAATCCTTTCGGTTCTTCTGAAAAATCTGCTTCATCAGTCTGCCCTTTTCTGCCTGTGCCCGCTGAAGTGGTGTCACCCCTTCCTTCTGCTGTCGAAGATTCAGCCTCCATCTGCGAAGCCAAAGGCCATGTGTCAAGGTTAGCTCTCCATTCATGAAGGGCCTAGTCTCATGCACATATGCAGTGGACCTAATCTTCCTTTTCCTATTAGATATAATTCCTTTCGGGTCGTAGGGCCAGACTTTCCCCAACACTAAATCCATTCCCTAGAGCAACGTCTCTACTGTGGAGAGGGTGTATCTTGAGTTTACAGTAAAAGGGCCGATGGTAGTAAGAAGCTTGAGGATATAACCCTTCTTAGCGGGGACAAAGTGGAACTGGTCCGCCTTCATGGTTTGACGAATGTACTCGAGGGCGAAAACCCACATGGAAGGAAACAATGGCAGCAGTAAGGGGGCACATTAGCACTGTAGACCCTGATCTCAGTGTAATAATCAAACACATACCAATCCCCTATCCTTTCTTCATCGCCAAACTGCAACCAGTCTTTCTGCTCGGGAAAAATCCTGCGGGGGACTGTCATGAAGTATGGTATAAGCAATGGTCATGAACTCGTTCAAGAACCTTGAGTAACCCCTCCCATTTGGCTGCTGACGTACTGAGATGTTCCACTCAAAGGCGGTTCTGGGTTGGCCGTTCATTTTGGAGAGATTTTCAAGGCCCAAAGCTTCGAACTTGTCAGCATGCTCAAACAGAAACAAGTAAAAAACCAGCGAGCAGAAACGAAAACCCCCCAAAGAGGAATTTTCTTGAAATTGAGTTTGGATGGCCAAAGCTAGAAAGGTGGGAATATCCAGAACAACACCTAGTTGGGACATGAGCCAAAGGAGGGCTATGCACTCTTTGGACACCCTCTCGACCTCCCTAATACCTAGCAACCTAGAGAGGAGAGCGAGAACCGGCTGGAGGTCATCGACAAATGAGGTCAAGGATACCATGTCGAAAGACGAAATGGATGTAAGGCAAGAGTTTGAGATGGAGGAGAGGAACTCACTCTATTGTTTCCAAGGTATTTTAAAGAAATGGCGCGACAGGGAAAATTCGGTGAACTCGAAATATTCTAGGCTGTGCGGGAAGCGGAGAACGTTCTTAATGAGCTCAGGGGATATTCGAAAAACCTTATTTCCCTGAGCTGAGAGGAATACATCCCTGCGCTCGTCATAGGCGTCTCTGAGCCAACATATGAATTATGTGACTGGGAAAGTAGGCGGAGCAATTTGGTAGTACAGGCCAAACCAAACAACTTTGAACCGGTCTTAGCCTTTCACATGACTTTCTAACAGGTTAGGCCAGACACGAGAAACACTGAAAGGGTACTGTGGGATGCGGGCCTGCGTATCAGTAAGAGGGTCAAGTCTAGGGATGACCCTAACTTCACGGGCTTGGGGATTTTCTGGTTCAAAATTTTTAGACTTGAGTCTCCCGACGACCATTTTGAAAGAGAAAAAAGGAAGGAAAACTATAAGGAATAGGAATGGCTAAATACCTATGACCTATGCTGAAAACCCAAGAAGGAAAACGATGCGAGGAGGGGGGGGGGGGGGGGAAGATGAAAGTGACCTGCTTCTGTAATCCAAGCTTTAACTGTCGGGCGAAAACGTTAAAACGAGTGATTTACCCAAATGAGTCTCGGGTGGGGTTAAACAGGCCATATTTTACAAAAAACGAGGCTCGGGTGACAACTAGGAGGGCTGACGTCATAAGGACGTCGACACTGAGGCACGTGTCACGGGGATATTGGCTGTTCAGGACTGGGTAGGTGCGTGCCACGAGCAGGGTTAAAACTAGTACTGGTTGTGTACCAGGTTCCCTGACATACCTTACCTTCACCTTAGAGTGTGCCACCTGTTCGTCCCGAGGGGTCCACCATAGAATTATGGCGGGGGCTTTGGAAGTCCCTTTGCACTACGCCACTAACCCACGGAATGAATGAGATGCGTCCCCACTGAGCTATGACGTCATGTAATTCCAGGGATCGAGACTCTCTTCTCTTCGTGCTTCCCATGGTACCCCTGGAATGCTTCCACGTGGCAGCGCCGTTGGTACTAACCTGTTATATGGCCCGCTGACCTTTACGCTTAGTTCTAACACCCTTTTCAATGTCTTTTCCGCGTAGTCTTTGTGCGGAGGAGACAACATGTATTTCCTGTATATGTCTTTGCCCGCGCATATCTTATAATAGTATGCCTAAGTTCATTTCAAGATATTTTCTTGTCAAATCTTGTGTAATGAGGGGTAACATAAAAACATTGGCTCCACTTGGGGATGGCGCATTCATCCTTGGACGTGTCGAGAACTTCGCAGACCACTTGTAATTTATTTTGTAAAAAATGAGGTCCTTTCAAAATTTTAAAAGCAAAATCATGACGAAACCAACATCAACTTATGAAAGTGGAAATGACTACTATATATATATATATATATATATATACAAAGGTCCCTAGGACCTGGATCAAGCTTGGAAATAGGGCTTCAGAAATTGCCCATTTACAAGCATCTCGATCACATCACCTTCCAAATTTCATGTGAGTCTTTTGTACAGACGTTTCTATCTGGGGCCGTTCCTCTGTGTCTCCAGATAACTCCCCAACTCCCATAGATAGGTTTATTCCTGGGGCCTGACAGTTGGAATCAGACAAAATCTTGGCCAGACCCTGTCCCTTGATGAGCTTTGTGGGACGAATGTCCAATTCATATTCTTGGATTTTAGCAATCCATTTTCCCCTTTTTCCCTCACTATCCCCCTGAATCGGGATATCTTTAACTGCAGCTATGGGTACGAAGGCAGTGATAGCTAACTGCAGGACATACATCCGGAAAGCTTTCAAGGACTTCACCAAACGTATCCCTACTTTTCTAGGCTATTGTACTTCAGCTCAACATCTCAGAGTACCTGGCTAAAAAAGGCAATGGGTTATTCGTATCCTTCCTCATTTTTCTGCAAAAGTACTGTGGCGACAGTATGTGGTGAAGCGAATGAGAAGATCATGAATGGTTTATTATAATCTGTTCCTGCTAATACTAGAGCTTCTACAAAAGCACCTTTAATCTTGTTGAAGGCTTCTCTTGATTCGTTCGACCATTTCACCTCATTGTTTTTTATGATCATATCAGTGATATGCTGAACTATCTCTGCATAGTTCGGAATGAAACTTCTTAAAAAAATTATGCGCCCAAGAAAAACCTGAACTTCTTTCTTATTATGAGGTAAGGATATACCATTTATCACTTCCACTCTTTTTGGGTCAATTTTTACTCCTGCTTTGGTAACGATATGGCCCAATAATTTCCCTTCTTCTAAGGAAAACATAGATTTCTGGGGTTTTAAGGATAGACCATACCTGCGGAATTTTTCAAAAGTCCGTTGTAAATGTTCCACATGTTTAGCATCATCCTTTGAGAAGACTGTGATATCATCTAAGTATACCACTACAAACTTATCCTTCTCTCCCACGAAATCGATGTCCATAGCTCTCTGGAAAGTGGCCCCAACATTTATCAGACCGAAAGGCATACAGGCATACATGAAGGTACCCCATGGCGTGGTGAACATTGTTTTCTTCTGATCTTCTGGGAGGACTGCCGCCTGATTATACCCCAAGAAACCATTGATCATGGACATTCGGGAGAGCCCACTACTTTTTGCAGTATGTGATCCATTTTAGGGAGGGGATATTTATCTTTAAGGGAGGCCCTGTTCAAGTTCCTAAAGTCTACACACAACCTGATTTCTCCATTCTTCTTTTAGACTGGCACCAGATTGGCCACCCATTCAGAATACCTTAGAGGTACAATAATCTTAGCCTTTAGCAGCTTCTTAATTTCCTTTTCTATAGCAGGGAGCAACAGAGGATTGATCTACCTGAGTTTCTGCTTGTGAGGTTTGGCTTCAGCCCTCAGTAGGATCTTATGCTAAATAATGCTTATATCAAAAGTTTTGAGATCTTGGTAATACCAAGCAAAAACATCCTTATAGGAGTGAAACAGCTGAACGTACCTCTCTCGGTGTCCTTCTAGTACTCTTTTAGATAGCTTGATTATCTTAGGGTCTTCTTCCATCCCAACATTAATATCTTCCACCTGTGCTTCTTGTGTTACTTTATTGGGGCTGATGGGGACATCATTCTTATCAAACAGCCTCTCCAAGGGTACCAACCTTCTGGGGATCACGTTTCCTTTCAAATGCAACACCTTATGACCAGCCACTGTCTCCTGCCACTTTTTTTGGGGTTTTTATTCAATTTCTTCCTCCTCACCGGTATCAATAACCAAGTTAGTGAATTCCCCTACAGTCTCCATGAAACGTTTCATCTGCTCCTCATCCTCAAACACCTGCCAATGTTTGACATTGTTTGGAATTGAAGGACGATAATGCACCTCTACTTCATACCTTAGAATTGGATTTTGAGGTGGGTGGAAATTGCTTGCTGCCACAGCCAGTGAATCTGCCATCATGTTCTAATCCCTTGGCATAAAATCTATGTTGAATGCTAAGAAAAAATTCTCCACCAGATCCCATACTTCGTTTCTGTATGCTTTCAGGCGGGGATGTTTAGCTTGACATTGGTTCCTTATCTGTCTTACCACCAGCTCTGAATCCCCAAAAAATTTAAGGCTCTGAATTTTCATATCCTTGGTGGTTTGCAGACCCAGGAGTAAAGCTTCATACTCCGACACATTATTAGTGACCTCATACTCCAATTTGAAAGAGAAAGGTACTAATTGTCCTTTAGGGGAAATCAAGAGAACCCCTGCTCCATTTTCTTCTCTGGAGTTAGCTCCATCAAAGTGTAAAGCCCACATTCCCTTCTCATCCTTATCTGAGGAATGTTGAGGTTTCGATAGATTGTATGATGGCTCTTGCAAAAACTCCTGATATTCTTCAAGAATTAGACATGAGAACTCTCCCCCCTTGCTATAAACTGGTGAGTTTACAGAGCCATCGACTTTGGATACCATTTTTACAAATCTTGATTCCCTGTATAGCCTTCTTTCTTGTCCTCCAAACACTGGAATGGTTGCATAAGTCAAATCTAGTTTAATCAACCCTCCGATCTTAGTACCCCATGATCTGAATAGGAGCATTCCGAAACGGGCTGGGATATCTGCAACAACTATATCCATGACGACACTCTCGGCTGGGATCTGGGCCAAATTCACCACTAGGTCTTTGATCATCCCTAGACATTTAACCCTTTTAGAGTCAAACGAATAGAGATATTTATAGGGACGAGTGATCTAGAGACCTAACTGTTCCATGACTGAAAGTGGTAATAGATTGTGTGAGGCTCTCGAGTCCAACATACAGTTATGTAACAACAAATCATGGATGACCAAAGAAACATAAAAAGGTGGAGTAGTCAAGTCCAATTCTTCTACATGGGGGCCAAAAACTACCATGGGTCTTTCTTCTTGGAGGTTGAGGGAGTCTGGGGCTGAAGCTACTCCATGAGGGAGCATGAATTGGGAGACTTGGGCTTTATAGGAGGGCTGTTTAAGAAGTTCAACCAGAGGAACTGGGATTTTGACTTTCTCTAACTCTTTTTGGAGATTGAACACAGTATTACCTTTTTCTACAGAGGTATCCTTTAGTTCCTTAATGAAGATAGGAGGCTTTTCGACATTAGACATACCTTTAGCCCGAGTAAGAGGATCGGGTATGGCCTTGGATGATGATGTAGGAACATCTCTTTGTGCAGAAGGTTCTTCGGTGGGTTTCTTGCCTTTGTTATCAGTCTTTGGAAGGATAGTTTCCTTAGAAGGTGATTCTTCTTCTTGATCTTGAGTACGAGTTCGCTTCCTAGAAGACCGTATATCATACTTATTATGAAATTGGGCTTGCATAAAGTCAACAAACTGCCTGCAGTAATCATCTATGTCAGGTTATTCAGTGGGGTTTACCTTTCCTCCCTCTTCTTCTTCTTATTGTATGGAAATACCTACCTCTTCTCCTTCTGAATAAGAAAAACACTGATCCTCTTGCCCATCTGGAACGTCTTTAGCGAGGCCTTCCATTTGTCCCTCCAAATATAAAGGAGGCTGAATGTGATCTTGTTACTCTGTTCTATCCCTTTGCAGGATTTGCAGAGGAGGTTTCCTATTCTGCTGATTGTACCCCCTGTTAAAAGAAGGCTGAGCTGGCCGAGAGGAGGAATTCTTAGCTTCTAGTTCCAGTTTCACCAATTTGCTGGAAAAATCTTAATCATTTTATTCATCTCCTCAATTTTGTAATCTGATACTTCCTTTTCTTGAATCGAAGAAGAGGCTTCTTCCTTACCCTTTCACATGAAATCATGGTCCAATCTACCTTTTGACTTTCCTGCTGAAGCAAAGTTAGCTTCTACTTCTAAAGCATCGGTCTGAGCTTGGTCGAGCGAAGTGGATTTTCTCTCCCTCAAAGTGAAGCCGAATTCAGACTCAAAAGCTCCCATGAACACCACTTTAGCTGCCACTTGGGGTGGCTTCATATCAGCTGGTAGATTGGTGTACAACTTGTTAAACCTCTTTATAAATTCTACCACATCTTCGTTGTGTCTTTTCTTGGAAGTATTGAATTCTATAAGACAATAACCATGGTCCCTTTTCTCTCCCCACTTCCGTGAGAAATAATTTTCCATATCTTCCCAGTTAGTGATGGTATTATCCCCAAGAGTTTTGAACCACTTCCTGGCTTCTCCATCCAAGGATTGGACGAATAATCTCATAACTACATCCAACTGCTCTACATTGAATTTTTTTGCAAAGGCATAGAAATCTTCCAAATGTTTCTATGCGGAACTGATGTCCTCCCCAGTAAACTGGGGCAAGTGCTTCATGTAGTCTTGTGGCATATCATTCAGAATCTGCGGCAATGCCAGAGGGGCATATTTATTCAACAAGAAGCCAGGGACTGCCATGAGGGGTGGCGGAGCTAGAGGGGGGTTTTGCTGAGTGATACTGGGAATATACTGAACCATGGTCTGTAAGTTGGCTAGGCCAAGTAGGAATTGAGAAGTAGTTACTTGCTTTATTTCTTCAGCTTCTGGGGTAGGGTGTAGGACAACTCTAGATGTGTCTACAGACTTTGCCTCATCTTATAGCTTCAGTTGTTCAAGAATGGGGTTATCTGGCAGGTATTGAAGCACTCTGGCAATGGATCCAGGGCTTTGAACCTGAGCTTGCTGGGAAGAAGCTGGAGAATATTTAAGGTAATATTTTGGTATGTCAATCTGCGCAGGCTGCTTTTCCTTCCAAACCCTCCTGAATAGAATTTTTTCTGGATTAGATACAGAGGGTGTTATGAGCTGAGAAGTATCCGACCTTAAGTGAGGCTTCTGATAAGCCAGCACTGCAAATAGATTTAGAAATTTTTAAGGACCGTGGAGTCGCCAAGGTGAGGGATATACAACTCTCAACCCTTCGTGCTCACCTGGTTTTGGAGGGTGGACATTATTTTGTCGTACCCAGGGATAATATTCAAATTTGAATCCTTGGAAACGACGCCAAAAAGATGTTGTAGCTCCTAGAGACAGCCCTGAGTTGTGAAGGACCAGTGCCTAGGTCATCTTAAAGCCAAGAAGATTAAAGGAAGCTTACCATGGTCAGTGGCACAAATCTTCTTGTTCATAAACAATTTTTATAACTTCATAAACTGGGATTAAGACCTCGAGAGCAGAGATATACAAGCAGCAATAACCGATAGCAAGTAATTAGGGTCTTATTGAGATATTATTGAAGCTGAATCTAAATCTATGAGCTATAAGAAGGGCCAGATTATGAAACACAGTGTGCAGATATAAAAACGTAAGGAGCGAAGTAACAATGGCAGCAAATAGAGAAGACATTAACCACAGATAGGCTTAATATCATATAAGAATCCATTAGCAGTCAACATAGGAAGAAAGATGAGTAATTGAAGTGAAACATGTGAACATAATATCATAGCTCTGAGCCATATTTAAAGCACAATGGACTAAAGAAATGAGTATCTGAAACAAATAAATTCATCCCAGTTAATCAAGTGCTTGCATTCCAGAAGCATATGACATAGCAAGAGTGACAAGGTGCCAAAACGTTTGTATTAGATTATAACAAGGAGTACAAACTACGACTGATCTCACCAGGAATGCATCTCATAGCAAAATCGTTTCATTATATTCTCCCCATCGGGGTTCTTCAACAAAAAACACAAGAAATCCTCAAAATATACAAAAAGGGATTTTACCAATAACAATCTCTATTCTCAAAATCAGGAACCTTCTTTTAGACTTGGGGTCCTCCTTTTATATTTTCCTTTGTCTACTGTTAGTAGAAGATATTTTTGGATCAACATTTGTTCTCGGAAATATCTTTTATGTTGCTTGTCTCTATCAGAATAAAAAACCGATGATGAGGAGGAACGCCTCTCATCATCTCTGTAGTGGCCTTAGCATGAGTGCCAACTGAAAGTAAAACAACTTGAACAGAAAATAAAAGTTGCACAGGGAGAAATGACAATTTCACCCGATATTACAAAAGTAATAAAATAAAAGTAAAAAGGCCACTAGGGCTAGAACATGATCATCATTTTTTGAAAGAGTGAGGTGTAGCAGCTGCAGACTGAGTTGGAAGCACCGATGACGTGGACGAACCAGTTTTGTGCTTCTGAGGTGGCAGAGACTGGATGGACAGTGTGACGACTGGCACATTTGCGAAATTACTGCATTTCTGCCATATGACCGCTCCTGGAAAGGGAATTGTAGCGAAGATCTCCACTAAGGCTTGCATATCTGTCAATTCCGAATAATCCACTTGCACCGTCAAGCGCTATCTGATCTAGAAAAGAAGGGAAATTTCTTTTCCAAGGGAAGCAATTATAGCTTCAACTTTCAGGCAAGTGGTTTTCTCATAAGGAAGATTTGTCTGATTCATAACCACTGCCAGCTTCTCTTCGTAATTAGTTAAACTTGAGAAAGCGGCAGTCGCAGAATCCCAACATGATGGGAGGCCTACTTTCACCATCTCGTCTCACTCTTCTTCAAACTTCCCCACTCCCCGACCCGATCCAAACCACTCAATGCATTCACACGCGCTGTCTCTTTCTCAATTATCCGTTTGATTTCCATCACTCCCCTAAAACGGTCTTCAATCCCTTGCGTGGCTAACTCCTCAGAGTGTAGATCGTTTAGGTAGGAGATATACCTCTTGGCCATGGCTACCTTTGCCTCGGCTTCCGCCCTTCCTTCCTGCAATATCTCTCTACATAATCGGACAACGATTTTCTTTTCATTCATCAACATGATAAAATCCCAACACTTCCTTACCTTCGTCCTGATGTCAGTCCAAATGAGATGCCTGGCTTCGAGGAGGGTTGCATTTCCTTTCATCCGGTTATTTAGGTCTTTGATAACCTTCTCTTGCAGTTGCTTCTCCTTCTTTGCTTCTTCCACCTCTGTTTGCAGGTCCGCTATGATTTTATTGTTTTGTTCCACCCTAGCCATCAATTCTTGAATTCTTTGCTGTGCAGTATGAGCTTGTTTCTCCGAAACCTGTAGGTCTGAGAAGGCCTTGGTTAGTTGTGTTGAGGTAGCGTCTGCTGGGTTATGAGTTGGGGTTACGTAGACATGAGTATCCCACTTAGCTTGCAAGTCAGTAAATCTCTGTCTCAGGAAAGGCCATCTCTTCAACTGTTTTGGCATTCTCATATCTTTCTCGAGCAAGGGTATCTGTGAGGGCCAAATTTTCTTTTTCCACTTGAGCTAATTACTCGAGTTTCACATAGTCCCCTCGAGGAATTTTGAGTCTCTTCTTCAATTCCGAGTTTTCAGCCTCTAAATCCCGGATGATTTTCATCCGAATTCCTTCCTTGTCGCTTCACTTTTCGCTCATTATTCTTATGAGAAGATGAAGGTTATTGCTAACCCCCTTGGCATTTGTCCTTTAATTTTTCAAATTATCTACCACCTCTTTGTATTTATCTTCGAGCTTTCTTAAAGCGAGTGCAAGCTTCACGACCTCGTCCCTTAACATGTCCCCGATACATTGATGTAGGCCCAATTTATCGGTTAAGGGAACTTTTGACAAATTCACAGCTACCTCCAGAGCCTTGTAGCTGATTTCATTAGTAGTAGAGTCCAACACTGCCTCCGTGATAGCAATTATTAGCTGTTCTTTATCCATATCCAGCTCTGTAGTGAGCCGGGTATGATACTTGTCTACGAAACTCGCCAGTTTTGCTCGAAGTTTCTCCCTCACGGTCCTGTTTCTGCTTCTAATTTCTTCTCTCACTTCGAATCTGCTTACCGAAGTGGCATGCGATATCGCAGAGGGTTCTGAAGATGATGCATCATCATAATTTACTCTAAAACCCACTTTTCTCTTATCTGGCCCCCCGTATCTAACCAACTCCTCTAGAGGTAGTTCATCCCAGAGGATCTCCACATCATCACTTTTATGCTTTTTGGAGGGATGAGATCCCTCCCCTGTATACAATCCTTCTGGTTCTTCTGAAAAATCTGCTTCATTAGTCTGCCCTTTTCTGCCTGTGCCCTCTGAAGCAGTGCCACCCCTTCCTTCTGCTGCCAAAGATTCGGCCTCCATCTGTGAAGCCAAAGGCCATGTGTCAAGGTTAACTCTCCATTCAATGAAGGGCCTAGTCTCATGCACATATGCAGTGGACCTAATCTTCCTTTTCCTATTTGATATAATTCCTTTCGGGACGTAGGGCCAGACTTTCCCCAACACTAAATCCATTCCTTGGAGCACCATCTCTACTGTGGAGAGGGCGTGTCTTGAGTTTACAGTAAAAGGGCCGATGGTAGTAGGAAGCTTGAGGATATAACCCTTCTTAGCGGGGACAAAGTGGAACTGGTCCGCCTTCATGGTTTGACGAATGTAATCGAGGGCGAAAACCCGCATGGCACAATGACAGGCGGTAAGGGGGTACATCAGCACCGTAGACCCTGATATCGGTGTAATCATCAAACAAATACCAATCCCCTATGCTTTCTTCATCGCCAAATTGCAACCAGTCTTTCTGCTCGGGAAAAATCCTGGGCGGGGGACTGTCATGAAGTATGGTATAGGCAATGGTCATGAACCCGTTCAAGAACCTTGAGTAACCCCTCCCATTTGGCTTCTGACATACTGAGATGTTCCACTTAAAGACGGTTCTGGGTTGGTCGTTTGTTCTGGATAGTTTTTCAAGGCCCAAAGCTTCGAACTTGTCAGCATGCTCGAATAGAAACAGGTAAAAATCCAGCGAGCAGAAACAAAAAGCCCCCGAAGAGGACATTTCTTGAAATTGAGTCTGGATGGCCGAAGCCAAAAATGTGGGAATATCCAAAACAACACCTGGTTGGGACATGAGCCAAAGTAGGGCTATGCACTCTTTGGACACCCTCTCGACCTCCTTCAGACCTAGCAACCCAGAGATGAGAGCGAGAACCGGCTGGAGGTCATTGGCAAATGAGGTCAAGGATACCATGTCCGAAGACGGAATGAAAGTAAGGCGGGAGTTTGACATGAAGGAGAGGAACTCACTCTGTTGTTTCCAGGGTAGTTTAGAGAACTAATGCGACAGGGACAACTCGGTGAACTCAAAATATTCTGGGCTATGCGGGAAATGGAGAGCGTTCTTAATGAGCTCAGGGGATATTCGGAAAACCTTGTTTCCCTAAGCCGAGAGGAATACATCCATGCGCTCGTCATAGGCGTCTCTGAGCCAACATATGAATTATGTGACTGGGAAAGTGGGCGGAGAAATTTGGTAGTATAGGCCAGACCGAACAACTCTGAACCGGTCTTTGCCTTACACATGACTTTCTAACTAGTTAGGCCAGACACGAGAAACACTTAAAGGGTACTGTGGGTCGTGAATGTGGGCCTGCGTATTAGTAAGAGGGTCAGGTCTAGGGATGGCCCTAACTTCACGGGCTTGGGGAGTTTCTGGTTCAGACTTTGTAGACTTGACTCTCCCGACGACCATTTTGAAAGAGAAAAAAGGAAGGAAAAATGTAAGGAACAAGAATGGCTAAATACTTGTGACTTGTGCAAAAAACCCAAGAAGGAAAGCGACATGGGGGGGGGGGGGGGAGCTGAAAGCGACCTGCTTCTGTAATCCAAGCTTTAACTATTGGGTGAAAACGTAAAAACGAGTGATTTACCCAAATGAGTCTTGTGTGGGGTTAAACAGGCCATATTTTACGAAAAATGAGGCTTGGGTGACAACTAGGAGGGTTGACGTCGACACTAAGGCACGTGGCACTGGGCTATTGGTTGTTCAGGACCGGGTAGGTGTGTGCCACGAGCTAGGTTAAAACTAGTACTGGTCGTGTACCAGGTTCCCTGACATACCTTACCTTCGCCTTAGAGTGCGCCACCTGTTCGTCCCGAGGGGTCCACCATAGAATTTTTGCGGGGGCTTGGGAAGTCCCTTTGTGCTACGCCACTGACCCATGGAATGAATGAGATGTGCCCCCACTGAGCTATGACGTCATGTAATTTCGGGGGTCGAGACTCCCTTCTCTCCGTGCTTCCCATGGTACCCCCTGAATGCTTCCACGTGGCAGTGCCGTTGGTACTAACCTGTTATATGGCCCGCTGACCTTTCTGCTTAGGTCTAACACCATTTTGAATGTCTTTTCCGCGTAGTCTTTGTGTGGAGGAAACAACATGTATTTCCTTTATATGTATTTGCCCGCGAATATCTTATAATAATATGCCTAAGTTCATTTCAAGATATTTTCTTGTTAAACCTTGTGTAATGAGGGGTACCATAACAAAATAATCTTTCACTCTGATACTCTTTAACCTCCGTAAAAACTGCCTTATTGCTGTAATAAATTCTGTTTTGACTGTGAAAAAATCAGCCAACTGTTTTATACTTTTATCTGCACTTTGACTTTTACAGTAAGTCAGTGAGTGATTTCCAAGCTTCATCATTTGGAATTTGTATCTTTTTCAGCTTCCTGAAATTTTTATCTGCCTCAGTATATCTAGAAAGGTTTAATGACAAATAAATGTCTTATCTCATGCTAAAGATAAAACAAGTCTTCAAAACTTCTATGCAAAACTTTCCCTGTGGGGATTCCTTGTCCTTCTTTCTTGTTCACTTTCTCTTTTGCATACTCTCTGATTTTCTTATTGTAATACTCCTGTGGCATAAGTTTATCATTTATGACCAAAATATTAGGCAAACTTCTTTGCCTCAAATTTTCAAATTTAACCATAAACTTGGTTATGGCTATGTTCATATTTTCACATTTCCCTTCAAGTTGTTTCATCAGGTTCTTCTTTGTGATGAATTTCCTTATTTCTAGGATTGTCTCAGTCCCATCTGTGATCTCAATTTCTTCTAACTCCTGCTTGTTTTTACTGTTGAGAAAATTGATCAATTATATGGCTTGCTCAGGTCTATTACCTAGCTCATCTTTGGTTTTCTGAATCTCTGCTTGTGCTACCTTCAGTAAATCTTTTTGTCCATAGATTACTTGGATTGAAGGCCACACATCATTGATGGCTTCAATGATTTTGTTCCATAATTGATTTTTTACATATGACACTGGCTCCTTTAAGGTTAAATCCTTTTGTAGATTCTTCAGTTCTACATTTAACCTATTAGCCCTTTGCTCATGAGTTTTGGCATTGATTTGGGCTAACTTATTTGTATCTTCAAGATTTTCAATCACTTTTTTCAATCTGTTAATCTCATTTGTTTGTAGTGTCATTTCTTCCATGGCTTTACCTAATTTATTGGCCTCATCTGAATTTTGAGCTGCTGTAGTAGATGATTTTGTAGCTGAAGTTGTAGAAGATGTCATTGGCACCGCAGTAGCCAGTGGTACTTTAGGTGCCAAATCTTCTGCCAGAGTTGAAGGCACAACTGTAGTAACCATGGGAATTACTGTAGGAGCTTCCTATGATTTTGTAGTTTCCTTTTCATGGACAAGCTTGTCCATTTGAATTTCCATCTCTTTGATCAGTCTTGAAAGTTGAAAAATTAAGTTCATCATGTCATCTTTCTGAGTCTGTTCTTGTACAATTTATTTGGCCTGAGGATATTCAGTTGGTGGAAGCTTGAGTTGTTTCCTTAATGTTGCAATATCATCATTCTTTTTCTTCACTAACTCCTCTACAGCTTTGACATTTGTAGGATCATATCCAACTTGAATGAACAACTCTTCTAAAGACTTAATCCTAAGATCTTTAGCATATGAATAGGCTTTGTCCACTTTCATTTGATCTCTCATGTTTATGATTGTATTCTGAAGTTTTTGAACACTGATATACTTAGCTGTAATGGTAGAATACAACATATCTAAACTTTGCCTATGAAACTCAATTTGATCTAGTGCATGGATACTTTCTGTTGGCACTTCTAGATCAACTTTCTTGTAATCTGCAACTGTCTCCGGAGTTTTAATTGTAGGTTGTAACACTGACATAATCAAATTTTTATTTGAGTAGTCAAAATCTGATAAAAGTCTGTTCTGGACACCTGGTGTTTGTTTCAAATATTGAGAGTAAATCTCATTTTTGATCTTTTCATTCTTTGTCTTAATCTGCTTGTATTTTTCTCTGATATCAAGATCTTTTTCCTCTGTTGTCTGTGAGGAGGATGCCTCCATATTCTGATGTTTCTCTATCACCCGTGTATTTGAATTTTTAGGATGTTCTTTATTCAAATTCTCTGTAATTGGCTCATTTGTAATGACTGTGGCAGCATCTGTATTTGTCACTAGGACATCTGTGTCTTCTACCTCAATAGTTACTTTCTCTTTATCAACTGGAGTAATAGTAGGCTTTTTGTTGTATCTTAATTTGAACCTAGTATCAGTTGTGGTCTCAGCAATGTAAGTACCTTCTTCTCTGACCCTTTTGGTGGCTTTTTCTCCTTGATGTGCAGTTTGTAAGGTGTGACTAGTATCACCCTGCTTAGCTGCATCTACCAAAGTGTTTTCTATCCACTCAGTTTTATTGACATATTGTTCAATCTCTGGTTTTTTCTCATGAATGTAGGATGTTAGTTTTCACTTAACCCTCATTTTACTTAATATTTCTTGTGGATCATAGTTCCATGAAAATATTTCTTCAAATTTGTACTCAAGTAACTATTTGGATGATTCTGTCTTTGCATCCCTGTGATTACAAATAAAGGTTCCCACCTGATTCTTCAACTTAAATTGTGTTTTCTTCTCAGCTGCTAGGAAGTTGATAGAATCAGAATTTAATATTTGCCTGATGTATTCCAAGGAAAAAACCTTCATTGTTACATGTTTAGATAGTTTTTAGGGTAGAAGATTGGACCCAAAAACTCTGATTTCTGTGTGTTTTTCATATAAATACCAATCTCCAGTTCTAGTCTGCTCTGATAGCTGTAGAAATTTGTTCATTTCATCACTGATTCTTGGTTGTTCCTGATTTGTCAACATAGTTATCAATGTATTAACAAAGTGATGTCTAAACTCTGCAAAACTAAACTCTGTGGACTCTTTTCTGATAAAAGATGTCCAAAAGATGTCTGAAAGTGGTTTTTCTTCTATATCAAGCTTCTGGAGGTTTATAGGAAACTTGTTTGCTTGAAAATACAAGAACATGTGGAAGAGAAATGATGTATATCTAAACACTCCTTCAGTTGGCAATTTAACCAGCTAAGCATGGATATTGTCAGCAATGTACTCAGCATAATTGAAAATGACAGAAGGAGGTTGTCCTGGTGTAAATGTAGATAGGAAACCTAGGATTGATTCATCTGTATGCTCATCTGTAAAGTATCCTAGGATGAATGACAACATGGAAATTACATGCCTAGACCCTTCTGGAAATTTTGAAGTGGAATATGGAGGGTTGATTTGTGGAATTTCAACATGTAAAGGCATGAACACTTGAAAAATATGAAACCTTTTGGGAAAATCAAGACCAATGTACAACTTTGTAAGTTTTTCTATTGACAAAGGAACTTCTTTAGGATCATGTTTGAGCTGTAACATTTGGTTTATGGACTCAACATTAATTGTAAACAATACTTCTTTGTTTGCATTTACTATTTCTCTTTGCTCAGGTACATAATAGTTTTGCACAACCTAATAACCTCTGGGCATGGATGATTGACTGGAACAACATATTTGGGTAGGTTTAACTCCCAAATTTGGATTTCTTCCACATGATCTAAGGAATTTTCAAAGCTCCAGCAGTGGAGGTCTAATAGATTGAATTCTACTATTGGATCTGCTATTTTGTAGTCCAGATCTTCTAAGGGGGTGTGTTCAATGTCTACAATAGGAGGTTGTAGAGGATTTACAATGATTGCAGTCTTGGATGACATATCTGGAGTGGATTTTGGCATTTTTAGGCTTTCAAAATTACTGAAACTTTGTTTTTAAGCTTTCTGGATTTATTTGTAAGATTAAATGGTTTACAAAAGCACTTCTTGATTTTGACAGAGGTTCTTAGATGAAAATAAGCACAATTTGGTTTTCCTTTGGGTTTCAACCTTTAATTTAAATTTTAAACTGTATTTCAGACTCTCATAGATTTATAAAATAAGAAACAGGGGTTTCTTATAATTTTCCAAAGGATATTGAGAAAAAAATTGATTGAAATTAAGCCTAGAGGGTCGGGTTACCTGCAGAGGATTTCTGGGTAATTTAGGATTCTTTTAGGTCTGCAAAAGCTAAAATCAACTCGAGTTTCTCTTTTAAAATTGAATGTAATTAAAAAAGGGTTTTATCAAATTTTTGACAGGGTTTTAGCTCTTTTTCGAGGAACTAGAAGCTTTCTTAGGGTATATAAGCTTTTACTGTTTTCAATTCTTTTAGAAAATTCTTATTAGAATGACAACAGGCTTGTTTTTATAGGAAAATACCTGTTTGCGCAGGTATGGGTCTTTTAAGACAGGTTCTGAAATTTTTGACAGGTTTCTAGTACATTTCAATTCTTTAGCGACAATCTGGGATCTTCTTGCAGTCTTGACATCAATATGCGGGCGTTTTTCAGGTTCTGGGCTTGAAAACAAAGCACAGGCTTAGTTTTCTAAGTCGGGGGGACGAATATAATCGAATAGTGCAGGAAAGGGCTTAATGGTGCATTTTTAGAAGTTTATTAGTCGTTTTAGGTATAAAAGTACCTGCAATTAATGGCGGTCACATCGGATAAACTGGTGGTTTTGGGCTTCAAAGGTGAAAACCGCAAGTATTTATCGCGTAGGAAATAGGTGGTAAGTGGTATTAGCTGGATCAGATGCGATCCAATAGAGCTCTGCCACATGGAGGAGAGAGGAAAAGGTGAAACCACCTATTTCGCGTGGTTAGGAAAGTGTTATGTTCGCACAACTTTATTTGCGATATGGCATTTTGATTGTCAGATTTGGGAGGGCCAATGCGAACGGTTGAGATTGGTTCTGGAGTTGCTCGACAGTAAGAGGTGGGGTCCAGGGTTTGATATGCGGCGGGATAGGTTTGAACCTTATAAATATATATATTTATAATGTAAAAACCTTATATTATAATTGGCGGGGGGTAATGTTATATGGTTTAAATTAAAACATTAACAAATGTTTTAACAAATGGCGTGTGAATGGTAATAACGTTACAAATGGGTATTCATAACGTAAAATAATCGCTTTATTTTGATTGGTAATATATATATTATATGGTTAATAAAATGTTTTTACGTGTTTTAAAACCATAGGGGGTGGGATTATAATATAGATATGTTTAAACCTATGGGGAAAAAGGGCGGGCTTATTTAACATGTGGGATAAATAAACATAGGTTTAAACTTAAAATAAGTGGGTTTGGGGATATTAACTGATAATAATTTAATATATGTGGGAAGGGTTGTTTTATATAAGGATTTAATACTTTAGAAGTTAAATATGAAATGGAGAATGTAATGAAATGGTTTAAATACATAGTTTTAAACTAAGTAAAGTGTAAATAAGAAATAAAGCATAATTTGTCCCATTTTGATTCTTTAAAGATAAACTTAGGTTAAAATGTATCTTATAGGTTTTTGAATGTTTATGAATGAAAATGAAATTAATTAAGTAGGGTTTTTACTTTCAATAAGTAAAAAAGGTGTTTTACTTAGGAAAAGGGATCATAGTTTTGGAAAAGGGTGAATATACTGATGAAATGAGTTTTATGTAGGGAATCCAATATTTTTAACCAATCAGTTACTAAGCCTTGGGACCGGTCCCAACAAAAGTCAGAGAAATGCTCTGAGCCTCTTTAACTGAAGATTTAGAATACTGGATGATTGTGGGGGAAGGGAGATTAGTAATTTTTTTCTCGATGATGCTTGATTACATGCCTTGCACAACTACTTTCTACCTACCCATCATTATTCTAACATTTTTTACTTCTTTTTCATGGGTGCATTTAGGCTTGCAGCCCTAAATCCATTTTTCTTTTAAAGCATAAAAAACTATCTAAGTTTAATCTTATTTCATCCGAGGGCTCAGATTAAACTGTTGAGCTCCTCATTTATTCTCTAACTATCTACTGATTTGTCAAGTTTAAACTATTTGACATATCTTTATTCTCTATCTAAAACATGCAATTCAAAGCATGAAAAGTTAAGATTAAACTATTTAACTAATCATGGATTATGGAATTTATTGACAATATACACATAATCATTATTCTTGCAGTAAAAGTAAATAGTAGTGGCATTTTGACTTGCTCACTTTCATGTCTTATTCTTATCTCTTTTTTCTTTTGGGGTCTATTTTTATTCTTTTTTTGATCTTTTCTTTTGTAAGTCCTTTGATCTTTATTTTAGGACTTTTATCATCTTTTCATTTTTATTATTATTTTCAAATATGGGAAAACAACTTGCAGAAAGCAAGGTATGTACATATTTACAAGACTATCAAATTCAATTCAAAAATTATGAACCCTATTATTATAGGACCCTAACACAAACAAACCTTGCTTTATTTTTAATGTTGTCTTCCATATGTCACCTTCAACAATTCTAATTTGATGATAGCCACTCCTTAATTCCAACTTAGTAAAATATTTCGCATCTTTCAATTGATCAAGTAAATCATCAATTCTAGGAAGTGGGTACCTGTTGTTTACTATAATTGTTCAATGCACAGAAGTTCACACACATGTGCCATGTTCAATCCTTCTTTGGCACCAAAACAATAGGTGACCCACATGGTGAAGTAATTGGCCTGATGATCCCCTTGTCCAACAACTCTTTAATTTCTTTTTAATTTTCACACTTTCCGTCACTGACATCTTGCACATGCCAATATTAGGAAGAGGAAAATCATGCAACAATTGTATTTCATGTTGGATTCCCCTCTTGGGAGGCAATCCTTTTGGCTCTTGGAACATCTCATCATATTGGTTAACAACCTCAACCAAATCAGATTTTAATCTTGAATCACAACCTTGAAAAGCTTCACTTTCAACATCATTCTTTTGCTTGACCATTAGAAGCACAAATTTCTTGCTAGAGTTAATGAGTCTCTTCATTTATCCAACATTTACAAGTGAAATATTTAGTTTTTGTCGATTTTATATAACAATGTACTCTATGCCATCTTTGAACAAGTGATACTTTTTTTCATGGTGAAGGAAAATAGATTTTCTATCATACAAATATGGGATTCCCAAAACAATTCCGGAAATATCAAGTGGTACTACACCAAGTTCAACTTCATCAAGAAAGTTTGTTGTAATTGCAAATTTAAAGATGAATTTCCTCGTAACTTGTAAGTTTGCATTCTTGCATATCCAACCCAAAGGATATGATCTTGGAAGAGGAATGGTCTCTAAGTTTAGTTTCTTGACTAAGTCTTTGGAAATCAAATTTTCTTGTGAACCACTATCAAAAAGTGTATCAATTTTGGTGTTCTTTGAAATAACCCGAATATGGAAAAGTTCAATTCTAGTTTTCTCATCTTGAGTATCATTAGGAAAACTTGAAGAGCTAGTGCTGCTATGTCCTTACCTTTCATTCACATCATTTTGATCTTTGTTTCATCTCCCGAATTGGAGCCTAAGTCATGTTGTGTAGTTGCAGATGTCTTTTGCTTCTCTTTGTTGTTAAATTTCTTTTGTTTCATCTCGGGATGAAGCTTCCAACAATGAGCTTCATCATGACCCTCTTTGGAACAATTTTTGCATGTTAGTTTTTCTCCTTCCTTTTAGACAGATGCATTCTTTTTTCCCTTCCCTTTAAATTTGTTCTTACGCTTGTCTCCACTTGTGAATGACTTCTTTCTACCCTCTTGTGGAATTCTTTTTCCTCTTGCTTCAAGTTGAGTTGCCTGGACACAAACTTAATCTAAACTTTTAGGGTTAAACATAAGGATAGTGTGTCATAAATAAATATGTAAACCCCCAATATATTTCAAAAAAGTGTCTTGTGAATTCAAATCTACAACTAATGTCAAGCATCTTCTCCTAAATTCTTGAGTGTAGCTTTGCACACTTTGACCCTTTAGTTGTCTAAAATTCTGCCAATCCATAATAGCCTTTTGCATATAAGATAATGGATAAAATTGTCTTCTAAGTGTAGCAATAAAATCTATCCAAGATGTGGAGACCTTACCATACTTTTTCATGTCCGCTTGTGTTTTTTCTTCCCACCAAATCAAAGCAACAATTTCCAACCTCAATGAAGCCATTTGAATATTTGTTTCATCACCTTTGATGTTTTGGATCCTGCAATAAACTTCAAGTTTACTAACCCAATTATCAAGTCTTTTAGTATTCACTTCACCATTATACATAGGCAGTTCAAATTTTATATCAAGTTTTAGTAAGGGATTTTTACCATGCACCCTTGGGGTATGTGGAGGTGTTTGAGTAACAATGGTCTTGGAAGAGGAAGAAGACAAGGGTGAGGATGGAGGTGAAGATGATGGTGGAGAAGAGGGTGGTTTGTCACCATTTCCCTTTGAAGGCTTGTCATCATATCCTCCTTTTCCTCTAGAAGAACCCTCTCCTTTTGAAAGCTTGGAACTTTCACCCTACAATATTGAAATCCTCTCTTCATAGAGAACCTTGACCATTTCAGTCATGTCAAAGAAATTTTTTCTGAAAGTCTTTTCATCATCTGACATGTTATAAATTCCTCCTCCATGAGACATGCTTGTTGAAGCTTCAACTGCAATTTGAGAAAGAATTGGTGGTGGAATTTGAGGCAAATCTTCTCTCCTTTTCCTTGATCTAACTTGAGGACTTGCAACCACAAGCTTTCCTTCTCCTCTCTTGAGATTTAATCTTGTAAGCATCACATACACTTGCAAACAATTAAATCCTCACAACAGCAAAGAAAACCTAAGCTATAATACTAAACTTGATTTGTATGAGATCTTAATCAAATTGTGCTTGAGGGTTTGCAAATTACAAGTGTTTAAAATTAGTTTTTGAGATATTTTATGTTAAATTTCAAACACATAAAGCATGTAAATAAACTCTGAAATATACAGAAACAACAGACAAATGCACCATAATAATAATCAGAAAATAGCAGATGATGGAGTTCACCCCTCCTGGGCTATGTCTCCTTGGTCTAGCTTCCAATGGCTTTTCCCTCTTTCATTATGCTCAAAATAATGATTACATACATTTACAGTGCTTAAATGGCTTCAAAACCTGTTCCATCAGCTCCAGAATGCCCAAATGTCTCTTTAGCCTCTTTCTAATATGAAATTGGTCAAAAAATTGAAGAAGTTATGAGCCTCCCTAGTTTTCCTACTAACTGCTCCACAATTTCTCCAAAATCTGGACCGGTCCTACAAATTTGTCCCCTTTTTGGCTAATGGAGCGACAATTTACCATAATTCTGAGTGAAATTGTTGGACCGTTTAAATGCATAATGGCGCTTATAATTCGTATTTTGAATAAAATTGTTAGCGCCAAATTACAATTTTTTAATATAAAATACTGTTGGGTGGTTAACTAACCGTCGACGGTTAGTGCCATAATACTCACATGGGCAGCTTACAACTCAGCGGCTTCTCTACGGTCTTGGAAAACAGAGGTCATATGAGTGGTTACCGTGGCAGCTAAGGTAGGTTAGGTTGGAGGTTAAGACTTCCGCCATGCCCCCAGTCATAATACTTGGTCATGTGTAACGTTATATGGGGGGGGGGGGCACTAAGCCCTGGCCCCCTTCCCCCCAACTCAGCCACATTAACACCTTATAATATGTTTTTAATACATATTTTAATAAGGAACTTGTGTAGCGTAGTGGTGAAGACTTGTGTTGTTGGCAATGAGGTCTGGTGTTCGACCTCGATGGAATATAGTTTGACCTCCACCCAAAATTTTGGTGCCCTCCCGTGCTGCCAAGTGGTGGCCTCTGGTTGGGCCACGTGGCAACATGTGGTTGGCCATCAATTAACCAATTAAACTCAACCATGTATGAACCAATTAGAAGAGGCCAAGTGGCAAGGCCAAATTGGCCTAAAAAATTTACCTTTCAACCAACCAGAAGAGGCCACATGGCAGCCTGCTAGTGGCCCAAAATACACATTCACCTGTCATTTTTTTTTTGCAAAATTCGCCTGTTTGGAAAAGCGGATAGAATGCATTTCTGGGAGAATACGGTGTCGATGTTCCATGAAATGAGTTGCACTGGATTCAGAATGACGAGATCTACACAGTCATTCATGTTCCACACCATTCCGACAACTTTATGTTTTCAGCATAATTTTGAGCACCTGATCAACAATCCTGGAATATTTTCTGGAAATACATCAGAAAACTCTTGTACCACAGATAGATTTTACAGGGTGGTATTCTTCTCTTTGGAGTTTGAGTATGCCACTTATACAACATAAATTTGGCATCCTTTTATAATACACTTTGCTCGTTGAGAGGTTGTAAGTGGCCTTAGTTTCAAAGGTCTTCTTATTCCTTTAAATTATTTTCTCATTCCTTAATTGTTCAAGTAACAGATTTTTTTTATCTTTACAGTTAATGGGGGACCAGTGTACCTCCAACCAATCCATGCCAATCAGTACATCGTATGATCCTAGAGGCAAGACATTCAGATTTACTGTTCTAGGTTTTCCCGTTAGTTTTACAGAACAATTATCAATTTTTGCCATCACCTTGATTTTAGCCCTTGTGGCTAATTGTGCAAGCTTGGGGTTTTTAAAATTAGTGGTTTGCAATTGGAATTTTTCCACTACATTAGGGCTTACGTAACTTAAGCTAGCCCTGGGATTAATTAAAATGGACACAGTTTGGCTAGAAATTTTACCTTCGAACTCCACCATGGTCAGTTGGTATTCATCCTGGTGGTCTTCCAGTGTTGCGTTGATCCTGAGCATGATATTTGCAACTTCCCCTATTGTAGATGCTTCTTGAACTTGTGTGACATGTGCAGTTCTCTTCCGATAGGGTTAATTCTTAACATAGTGTGGTTCTCTACATCCCCAACGGTGTAAAGGAGGTGTTCCCAAGAATTCCAACTCATATTGTTTAGTCTGTTCTGTGGTCTTCACTTCATTCTGCCATTTAGGCTTCTGCTGATTCTTTCCCATTGGCTTGCTCTGCTGATTTTTGTAAGAATTTCTGGGGTTCATGGATTTCCCCCCTTTAATATTCTGAGAACTTTTAAGCCCTTTCTTATTCATCCAACGTTTACTTCCTTCTCCTTTCTATTTCATTTGATGATAACATATTCGTTATTTCCTTATGGCTTCATCCATAGTCTTTGGATTGTCAAATTCCAACCTTTCTTTCATTTACAGTGGTAAATTGCTGACGAATCGTTGGAATTTTTATTTTTCTTCACGGATGTAGGGGACATATCGTAGTAAGGATGTAAAATTTGTTATAAAATTGTCCATAGAGAGATTCCCTATTCGAATATCGTGGAAATCCTTTTCTTTTTCATCATAGAATTGTTCAGTTAAGTATTTGTTTTTGAAACATTTTTGAAAATCTTCCCAAGTCACCTTCTGTTCATCAATTCCCTAAACAAATTTTACTTCTTCCCACCATAAGGTGGCTTTACTGTGCAATTGGTAAATTTCTAAATGAGCCTTCAAGTTATGATCGTACTTATATATTTTAAAATACTTGTTCATATTGATGAGCCATGCTTCCACAGCCTCCTCATGCTCCCCATCAAAGATCGACGGTTTAATCTTCTTGAACTCTCCTTGCAGTTTCGTCTTCTTCTTCTTCGTCCCTCTCTGGTCAGATACATTTTCGGACTCCTCCTCTCGATTCCCTCAATCTTCTTCATCTTTGAGTTACCACCTCTCTATCCATGCATAGTTTCCTAGTCAGAGCTTGGATCAGGATGGTGATGGTTATGTCTGTTTGAAAGAATTTTCATGATATTTTATTGTTCCTTCATCAACCTCTCATTATCAGCTCTTAGCCTTGTCATTTCATCTTTTAATTTCTGCACCGTTTCCAATATTGTAGCATTGGTATTCCACGATTCCTCCCCCAAATGCACCCACATTTCGGGGTTATCTTCCGGAAACATCGTTGGGCCAACTCCAGTGGTTGTTCTAGCTGAAGTAGGTCCAATCATCCTCGTAATGTTTGGTGCCAGTCACTCTGAAATCACAACAGTCACTATCATTCTCAGATCTACCACCAGGCCACAGTGTTGGAACTTGGCTCTGATACCGCCTGTAACATACCCACTCCGTAAGAAATAACCGTAAAATGTATAAACTCAGTAAGTAAAAACAAAAATACATTATACTAGTTGGATTTATAACTTACAAAGGAACATTTCTATTACTTGATTGTGAACTACTCATTACTAGGTGAACACAAGTCTAAAACTTCATTGTTTATTGTATATTAGGGGTTCCCATTGGACCCTTCCAATTACAATTATCCAACTTGGTATTAAATTGAAAACCTATGTTTTGTATTACTCTACCCTATATTTGAGTATCATATATTATATTTGTTTTGAAAATATAAGGTTGGTATTACATACCCGCGGGTTTAACACCTCGTGTTTAGTACTTAACCCGCAATCGTGGTGAATCTTCACTGCTTGAGTTAAAAATTTTCTAGATATTTCTTGTTGGGCCGACACCTGACATACTTGGAGGTTTGCGTTGGATCAAGGGCTCTGAGCTAAGTGAACTAAATCAACGGTGATAATTGGGAGCTAGGGTTTGATGGGTAACTACCACCCTAACCCCCCCTCACTCCATACCATTCTGCACTTTTGACTTGCAGCACCAAGCAAGCCTACGGTTTCTCATTCTTGCATTGATGGTTGTCGTGGGTTCCAACAATGGTTTCCTTAGGTTCCCGATGTGGCTTGCAGATATTCTTGTCTCAACATACATGTAATTTCCACCATTTTTGTTCTAATTTTTCCAGATTGATTAAGTACTTGGCTCTTATTGTAATGCCTAACCAAGTCTGGTGCCGACAGGGTTTCATTTCCAATATAAATGCTTGACTGGAAAAAGTTGTTGCCTGTTGATCTGTTGTTTCAGGTACATTGTTAAACCCTTGTATATATATATATATATATATATATATATATATATTTCATGGTGAAAATATGTGAATTACTCCCAGTTTCCTAACCTCTCGGTATAAATCTAGAACATGTCGTCATTAAGCCCTATCTATTACCAAGTAAAACCCTTCTCCGTCTCTTGGTATCGACTTATTTGGATTATATATTTTTTAATCGTTTCATCTCATATTGATGTGTGCCCTAGTTGCAGGTAAGCGAGGTTTCACTATTTTAAGGAATTCCCTTCAATTTTTTTTACGCTAGCAATTATTACAAGTTGGCATCCTTATTTCAGGTCGAGTCGTGTTACCTTTTATCACATTGTGAGGGTTATTAAAGATGGAGGTTATGGTTGTACTTCTTCTTTGTTTGCATTTTGTAGAGTTTCGTTGTGATGGGAGCCCTCACTTGAGTTATTTATGTTGTTCTCATGTTCTTAATTTTAAAATATGCCTCTCTATGGAAGAGGGTTTATTGTAATTTCATTGGAATGACTGTGTAATTTTTATTCAGGACCTATGTACCTATGGGAACAGTCTGGGTTTCCCATTACAGTTTGGAAAATGAAATGAAACTGTGTGAATTATTCTGAAAAATGTTTATATGGTTAAGTTTCTATACTAGTTCTTTAGTTGTTCCATATGGTTCTATTTTCATGATAGAATTTTTACTGTTCTTGTATATATTAACTAGATCAGATCCTCCATCAAGTTCTGGATATTTCACATGAACTTGGTTTCTAGGAAGGTGTTCCTTTCTTGTTCTTGACTTAAATATTAATACCAGAGTACAATTTGTTGTTTTATTTTTTGATCTAGTTTCTACTTTTATGTTGTTGTACTATTGTTCCTATTTACTGTATATCGTTACGCTACTAGCTGGAAAAATATTTATGAGAAATTTGAACTCTTGAAGAGTTTCTTTTGAACTTCCACAAGGTTGGTTTGATTAATATTCTTTAGTTTATATCTAATGTCTCAATGCTAATAACGAAACTTTGTTTCTTTGAATAAATTTTTCAATAAGTTTCCCTTAATATACTATGGTTGTGATCTTTGGATTTTACCAACTTTCATATTGAGGCTGTAACATTTATTTCTGCAGTGTTATTTAGAAAATTTGATCTGTATATATATCTATTTATAACAATTTTTTTTATAAACAATATAAGTGCTACTGTCCACAACATACACATGATCATAGTAATTAATTTATACTGTATTAAAATAATACTTATCTGAAATCAAATCGCACACTCTCACACCAAATAATGTCTTTTTCCTCCCAACTAGTGAGACAATCTTAGTTGTTGCAGCTCCCCTTGAGCTTATCCTTGTGGTTGGGTTCCTTGTTAGACAATATTGCCTTAGCAAAAATTGTTGTGATTGTCTCGTCACTACCAAACTCAGCCACTGGTGACTACTCTGTCGCATTGTTCCACCTAGAAAACTAGCATGGAAAAAATCTACATGATCTTTATTACAACATCTTCTCTCTCTCATGTTCTCAAGGATTCCCTTCTCGGGCTTTTCCCGTACTGGTACTCTTTGAGAAGAAGTTATGGGCAGGTTACCGCCTGTCCCATAACTGTCTAACTACCTAGGCACACGAAACTGATTTGAAATTATCTTTCATGATGCATGTACAAAAATAATAAAAGGAAATAACATTATAAATTCACTTTAAATTGTCTGACCTTTATATGGTCTTAACTTAACATAATAAAAATGTATTTTTTTAAAAGTTGCATGTTCCACTTATTTAATATTTACTAGGGGATGTCACATTACAACTTTGTGACCATGCCTTTCTTGAAAGTGGATAAATCCAACTTGAGATGTAAGCGCTTTCTTAGACAGAGAATCAACCTTCTCATTCCATTCTATGCAAATATGATTAAACCTGAGGTCCACAAAATTCCTTCTCAAGACTACTATTTTGTCCATCCAATGGTTTAATTCCAGACCATTCAATTTTGAAACACCATTTAACCAATTGAATACAAATTTTGAGTCCCCACCTATCTATAATCTGTTAATTTTGATGGAGGTCGTCATTAAAAGGAGAATCCATCACGCAATGATTTTTGTTTTTGTATTTTATCCTCTCCCTATAGTATAATTCTGAATCCCCTTTACAACATATTACTGCTCCTCCAAAAATTCCTTCATGTTGCACTCCATTAAAAAAAAAAAAATTTGATTTAGAATGTAAGAAAGGAGGCAATTTGATCTCATGACAGGAGGGTATCTTCTCATTCTCAATAAAATCCCCAGCAAAACCAATAATCTCAGAACATATCATTGAAATAGTACGAACAATATCCTAAAAAATTATTTTATTCAATATATGAAAAATTAAAATTTATAATGAAAAAGGAAAACACAAAAACTAATTATTTTAAAATAATGATAATAATTTGTATTTATTAGATTTAAAATAATTGAAGATAAATACGTTGTCATATGAATGGAGTTGTCATATTTGTATATTATCATATTAAATACCTAGGTTTGTTGTTTTGATCAATAATGTCAATATAGCCAAAAATATTATTATCTTAATTGGCATTATTTTAGGTGATAGTTATTAGTCCTCGCCAAGGGAGGACTCTACCAATTCTACCAATCATTTGCATGTTGACCACTATTAGTTTAGCATTGATCAATTAAAGTTATAATGTTTAACTTTGAAAAACAAATATTTATTTTTCAATATTATTGAAAAAAATATTTTTGAACATTTGATTGGACAGTAACTTTTAAGGTCTTATTGCAACCTTCGGGCCATGTGGATAATTGAATCAATTTTTTTTCCATAGTTTCTGGTGTAGTTGCAATATGTATGCCATGATTTGATTTTTAAATATTTGTGCAATGATTTTTCATTGTTAGGAAAACCACCTAAAATTAAAATCCATGAAAATAGTTCATACTAACTATTTACCATGAGTTACTTCCCACCATAATTTCACCTAGTATTTGCATAGAAAATAAATAGGAATAAGATGGAAATAAATATACCTAGCATATGTTTTCTTCAATGCTTTAGCATGTAGGAGTAAAATTGTTAATATGCAAACTTAGTAGTGGTCATTATAATTAGAAATATATATTTTTAAATTCATTCTCTAGTAAATTTAAAGAAATCGTGGAATTTTAATTATGTGATAGTTTTTAGAAACATCCAATATATTGAGTGAATAATCTACTTTTTATCTAGGATAAATAAAATGATTAAATATTGTTTGTGAAAAACCATCATATTATTAGCTCGCGGGGCTTTGGATTGATGGTGAATGGGTGCACTATTAAGGCACTCATGATAGGTCATCATTTCAAAAAAATTGATAAATATAATGAAATAAAGAGGAGAAAGTGAATTATGAAATTTAGAAAAAAATTCGTTAATATAATTGTTTCTCATTTTGTTGCATTCCTTGATATCCTTCCACAACTGCATGGATCTCTTCCCTGTGATACACAAGATTGCACAACCAGAAAACACAAAAATCCAAATCAAAATATAGTTGAATTAACTCACTCTAGTCTTATCTGGCCGTTGATACTTAGAATAGGAATATGAAGCAAAGTTTATAACAATCTTAAAACAATGCTATCGCTACCAATGAATAATTGTGAATGGGAAGTGAGATATTTGTCTTTATAGAGAGAAATCCATTAGACTAACTTTGGATGAGGATAGTATAGGATCGAATGTAGAAAAAAGGAAAGTATAGAGAAGTGGATTCGATTGACTCGACACGGGCAAGGGTGGTCATGTTAAGACTGCGAGGTGAAACGAAAATGATAATAAAATAGGCCAGGAATGAAAAATTTTGTTACAGGCACTGTCATTGACAAAGACATATATATTATCAATTTTTTCCTGAATGAGAATTTTTTTACCCAAATTTTTATAATTTTAATTGGAACTTAGTAACTATGCCATAACATACCTGCAGAGTTTGTGAAACAGTTCCAACTTTTATCATGTAGGGATTATATATATATATATATATATATATATATATATATATATATATATATATATATATATATTTAGTTATATCGTAAGCTAAATTGATATAAGTAGAATGGGACGTGACAATAAATTCAACAAAAAAATTAACTGCAAATTATTAGGAAAAGACAAAATCTCATATTAGTTAAGCAATATTTTAAAATTTTAATTAGGTTAACCCATAACTTGATATTAGTTTAACTAATATTTTAACTTTTATTCATTTTCAGCCAATTGGAAAAATTGCATAGTAAAGGCAAAAGTCTTTACAAAAGAAGAGTTTTTGATCATCCAAGCTTATGTATACCTGTCTTTTAATATGAGAATTTCATAGTCATAAATATTAGTCTTTTTTCTTGTTTCAGTTGCATCACCTTGACCTTGTTTTTAAACATTGTTGTTAGGTAGTTAGGGAATGACACGAGAAGAATAAGGATGAAGAAGAGTGTTTGGTTAAAATTTGGAAAAGCATCCATTATACACATAAATACACAAAAAAAAAAAAATTCTATTGCACACTTTCATTCATTTACAATACAATTATATAGTTGAACTTAGATCCATCTATTTCTAATCTTAGAGATGGGACTTGAGAAAATCTCTCAACTACCTCCTACAAATCTCATACCAATTCCAAACTCAACATGGAAGCGATGGAAGCATCATTTCCAAGTCCCCCCCTTAATGCTTACATGGAAGACATTGAAAACAACATTACAAAAACAAGAATGATTTATGTCTCATCGGTCTTCATTAGCACTGACATCCACTCTGAAATCTCGCAAACACCTCTCTTTCTTCACCACCACATCTTCAAGTTGTCACTTGACCTCCATTTAAAACACAACTGTCTCTGACCATCATTAACGAACTTTGCATGATCAACAATATTGTCTCGCCTCGTCGGGGCTTCCACGATAAAAGTTGTCAAGTAATGAACCACCCTATGGACCTACCACCATCTATTGGATATTTCGCTTTCGATTATCCATCAATTGCTAGGAATGTGGTATGGATACTAAGTGTGTTCACAAGTTGATCAAACAACTTGACCTGTATTTACATACACACTTACATACATATGAAGAAAATGAATAACTAATTTTCTTGAAGCCTAAAGCACAACAAGACCCATCAACATATAAAATAATCACATAATCAAATTATCGATATGTTCTCTCAACACCGAATAACGTTGAGAACCACTAATTTACATTATGTTAGTTTGTCCATTAATTGGTTCTTTTAACATATTTTACAAACCCAACAAGAAAAAAATAAACAAACAATGAGTCTAACAAATCGCAAAACTAATTGTTGTTGTTTTTATACCATCTTTGCACTCACTGCCAAAAATAAGACTGCAACAATGACATCTCGGTAGTAGAGAAAACCCTAAGTCTGACATCGACAAAAAAAACATAAATAATATCCCTAAGCCATTGATTTGGTAACTACATTTTAACCGGATGTAGCGAGACAAGTCGTAGTAGTTTTCTAGGATTGAAATAGGTATGGCGCTCAAAAGATCCCAGTTTTGTCTCTTGACAAAGAATTTTAATGATCACAACTATGTTTCTTGTTCATCCTTGAATTTATCCTTATGGAACTTAAGCAAATAACACAAGCTATTCAGATCTGGCCGATGTGATGACTATTAGTTTGTTCTAGTTGGTGAACAAGAAATGGTTGCCATCAGGACTGTAAGATACAATGGTTGGTCTGCAGAACATGGAAGTTGTGAACATATTTCCATATTTCTGCATTCGATTGTTATAAATTTCACAAATATTGAGCTTCCAATAACATCGAAAAAATTGAAATCCAATGTGAAGGCTCCAAGTGGGATTCTTGGTGATGCCCTTTGTGTTTGTTGATCACAGAAAACAAGATGATGAGTACAGTAAGAAGATATGAAAGAAATGTTGTGAAAATTACTGCCATATTCACAACATCTGAATTAACAATAGACCCCAAGCCCTAAAGAAATCAATTATGATCCTGTTGTATGAAACCAACATAACAAATTTGGCCAGAGAAACTAGCATACCAAAAATTCCGAGAATTACAATCGGTCCAGTTAGGAACTTGTTGCACTTGTAGCACAACAAATCGTCCCTGTTCTTCCACATTGTACAATCGTCATCTAATGTGTCTATAGTCATGATTGATATCGGCTTACCAGGCCGTAAGCCGACTTCACACAAGCTCTACTCCAACACAACGGTTTCATAAACTCATAAAATTCACACTCCAACAATAAAAAATAAATACTCTCACACGTACAAAGAAAAGAACCTTATATCTCTTTCATCTCTCTGGGACCTCCCTTGAGGGAGTCAAACCCATACAGGCTCTGATACCAAGTTAAAAATTGGAAGAAAAACCATGATACATAGAAATGCACACAATTTTTTTTATTTTCTATTGGACACTTTCATTCATTTACTATATTGTTATACAGTTGAACTTAGATCCAACTACTTCTAGGCTTAGAGATAGGAGTTGAGAAAATCTCTCAACTACCTCCTACAAATCTCAAACCGATTCCAAACTCAGCATGGAAGCCATGGAAGCATTATTTCCAATTTGTTTGAATTGGAGTATTTTAGCTGCACATAGAGATTACATCTACACATGAGAATGGCACGAGAAGAATAAGGATGAAGAAGAGTGTTTGAATTAGAGTACTTTAGCTGCACATACAAATTACATCTACACACAAAAATGCAACAACTCGTAGACACTTTGCATGCAAAATGCATTATCAATATCCAATCAATCTATATTCACAAATAAGATTATGAAGTGGGGCAAACATTATATCCTCTATGAATATATAGAATACCGTTTTTTGGGATTGAGAACAAAAAATTGTTTATATTTGCATTTAGTATTTTCATTTTATTTTTTCGTGAATAGTGTCATGTCTAGTTACATGTACTTTGTTCTCAATTATTTTGGTTTGTAAAGTATATATGTTTATGTATATAAATTTTCCTTCTTCATTTTCTGTATCTGGATGTTCTGCTCAACAATCATACATACCATATTCTCTTTTTCTTTCTCTAATTTCCTAGATGTATGATCAATTAAGATTTATTGATAGTTTTTATAACTTTATGTGAGACAAATAACCTTTGTTTAACTTTAATTTGAGTAAATAATTTTTATTTGTATATATTTATATTTTTATGATTAAATTTCATAATATATATAATAAATTAATAATTTTCTGTTTAAACTTAGAGTAATTAGTTTGTATTTTAATACATAATTGTTTTAATAAACATAATTTGTCAATGTTTTAAACTTTCTTCTATGATTCTTTAACTAACTCTAGAATCCATACAACAACTATATATAATTGTTTTTGGTACTAACCTTCTTCCAGAATTCTTTAACTAACTCTATAGCTCAGACAACAACCATATAAAATTGAAGTTGTTAATATATACATATATATATATATATATATATATATATATATATATATATATATATATATATATATATATATATATATATATAATATATATAATTTATTATGTATAGAATATAGGGCATTCGTGCCCATGGTTATCTATTTCTCTACACAAGAGTTTGAATAATAACAGTGATATTACCTAAGAAGAAAATGCTAATATTATATGAAATGATTATATTTTTATCGCAAGTATTTTTATGATTTATTTATAACATAACATCATCGACATAAATTAACAATAACAAAGCATAACATTTTATATTTATACTTCTTTTATTCTTTATGATTCAATTTTCTAACTAATTCATATATAAGTCTATAAGTCAAACAGAGGAGACATTCTTATTTCATTTCTATTTTACTCTTGATTTTGACTAGTCCTTGTAATTTTATCATTGATTAGAAAACAACTCTTCTCCACTCTATTTCAATTCCTACATTATTTTTCGAAGTTATTAGAGAATGTATGATAGTTTTTAGAAAAACCAAAGAAGCATTAATAAATATTACTTTTTAATCTCTTTTTCAAAATATCAATAAGTTATGAGATGGTCAATGGTTCAATGATAAGACCAAAATAAACCCAATAAAAATTCCTCATAATTACATTATTAGTCCTTGCATAGGCAAGAGTCTAGCATCATGTTAAGTGCCATGCCAAATTGATCAACACTAAGTAATTGTGCATTGTACTAAACAATTTGTAATTAAGATTTATATGAATGTGGCGTCCACTTAGTTGTATATGCACATAATGTAAATATGATTTGAACAAATCATAACAAAGTTACTACTTCGTAATTGAATTACAAGATATTTTTTTTTTAGAAAAAATATAAATTGTCAAACTTTGTCATATAAATATGAATACAATTGTGCTTTGTAAAACAATTTCATAGAATAATCATTTTTTGGTAGCTTACATATATGAAAAATATATATTAATCTTTTCCATATTATACTAATATCAGTTTAAATATTTCATTGTATGTTTTATATGTATCATGCCAGCAGCTTCTATTTGTAAATTTTGTAGCAACATAATCCTTAATTTCAATGCCATGAGGAATAAGTTACCCTTGCTATTGGATGTCATTGTCCTTGTTATTATTTTCCCATTGGTTGTGTGTCTATTGTGATTCATTTTCATTTTTTTCACTAACTTAATGTATTATGATGATGTGTTAAAGTTTTATTTTAGTGTGTTTTTGAGAGGAAAGATAGAATGTTGTGATTATCTCAATTAACAATTAATTGTCTTTTCAATAGTTGTAAGTTTATAGTAATTTATTTATTTTATCAACTAATATTTTATTATGGATTTGTTGCGCTCTCCAAATCAATATGGTAGAGATGGTGCAACGTAATGTAATGTAAGCATTTTAACTCGATCGAAAAATAAAAATAAAAATATAACTCTATAAAAATAAAATTGACCCATGGTATTCATATGGAATATAATCTATTCAAAGGGGGAAATTAAACCAGCCTGGATCCATCTTAGCTTTGAATCTACCAAACATGGAGAGGGATTAAATCTCTTGACATGCAAACCTCTTTTAGAGTGGAAAGATATTTTATCCCTCTCAATGCTTGGTAGATCCGGAGTTAAGATTGATCTAGGCTAGTTAAATTTCTTTTATAGGGGTAGTAAGAATGGGGCTATTCTTTACTCATACGAAAAATTGAAATATCTTATGTTTAAGGTTTGGGAAAAAATACATATAATCAGGCATAATCATATGCTATTTTCAAGGATTTATTGAGCTATATGTCAACAACATCAACAATTTGATAATTATAGAATATTGAAGGAACCTTTTACCCCACTGGTTGGCACTAGCCCAAAGGATGTGAACTTAAAATGTATTCTTAAGAGAATAAAATCTCTTGAAAACAAGATTTATTCTACTTCAATGTTCCATGTAGTTCGACTAATGAAACAAGCGACTAATTTGGTGGCCAACACGGGGATAGAATTGGCCATTAGAACCATAATGATTGATGGAAAAGAGTGGTTCCATCCTATCTCCTATTGATGTGTATTAAGAATTCAAAAATCTTAAGCCACCTTAAGGCCATATTACAGGTGGAATATTTAGTGATTTGAAGTATGTTGAAGTAATTAAAATCACCCCTTGGTTGGTGGGGTTTGTATGGTGGAATTCTTTCAACCATCCCCAAGTTTTAATGAGGCAAGGGTTGAAACATTAGAAAGTATTATTACAGACATATATGAAAATTCTTAGTACTGAGTGTGAGGATGAATGGCATACATGTATCTCAATTTATTGTCAATTTCGTTATGAGTATTATGGTAATTTGAGGTTAGTTGCTATATGGAAAAGAATACGATGTATGACCCAATTTATGAACCATCTACTCGATGCGTAGGAGATGGGAGGGGATGGGAGGGAAAATATAGACATGGCAGCTGCTGCACATCACATAATCATAGGTATTTATGGAAACTGGCTCCTAAGATGTGATATCTATGTAATCAACATTTATTGTTAGGTCCCTATAATACTAGTGTAGCCATTTATTGTTATTTTTGTAGCCCCATTATTGTTATTGTTGTGCCCATTTAGTCCCCATATTTTTATTATTGTGCCCCATAGGTGTAGCCCCGTTATCGTTATTGTTGTGCCCATGTGGTCCCCATATTGTTATATTATGACCCCTTAGACTCCTATATATAGAAGGTAGTTTTTTTCATTTGTATCTTCCAAGAATTGTTCATTTATGTAATGTAAAGGAGGTTTCCCCCTCGGAGAGGCTGATTTCTAAGTCATTGATCTATATTTTCCTCTATTTTGCGAGTTGGTTTCATAACATTTGGTATCCGAGCTTGGGATTCTAGGGTTTCACTTCTTCAAATAGGTCATCATGGAATTTTCACTATAACATTTTTTATACGTGGCTTCAAAAGATGAAATTTTTACCATGCAGAGAAAAATCTTAATGAACTTCGTAAAAAAATTTCAGACCTTGGTTCGCAATATTTTCGGAGATATGATATGTGGAAGTTAGGGTTTTTGCAGGCTCCAGAATTTCATCTCAAACAGGAGACCGAGGGAAAATCATCATAACTTTCGTTTCAGACATCGGATTGGAATTATGTAAAAAGTGGCCGAAATTGCATGAAATTCAGTTTATTGTATATCGATTTCAGAGCTGAAGGTCGAAATAGTGACACGTGGCACACCATACAAGTTCGCTCTACTGAACCAGTCCATAATTAGGTCATTGTGGGAGATCGGGCATAACTTTGTCTTAAAGAATTCAAATTAGGTTTGACCTATGGAATTGGAAAGAAGACTCAGAGGGCTAATATAGGACCGAATTTAAAATCTTGGGGATCCGAATTCACAGATATACATAATGTTCAATATTGAGCTCCTCAAAAGCAAGAAAAAAGTGTGTTTGTTTTTAAAACAATTGCATAACGTTTGTTTAAAAAATCAGTTTGAAGTGATTCCAAGGGCATATTGAAGCATTGATATCAATATTGGGTTCTATAATGCCTCCCAAAAAGAATTCCACACCCATTTAGCCCTCAAAAATATCTACTATGACGAATGAAGAGGAAGAAGTGCAACATGATATATCAAAATTATGAGACTAGGTGCAACAAATGTCACTCTCGCAAAAAGTAACCAAAAATGAAATGGAAGCTAAAATATATGGTTTGAAGAAAAGAATGGAAGCTAAGATGAATGGCTTGGAAGATAAGATCGATGGTATAGAAGAAAAACTGAAAGGAAATGTGGAAGACATGAAGAATGATCTAAAAGCATACATGGAAGGTTTGAAGGAAGGTTTGACAAAATTGCTACAAGAAATGATTCCTAATGGTGAAAATGTAGTAGATGAAACTCATGATGAGAACAAAATAAATGTTAATCATGTTTTCATAGACTCTAATGTTGGATTTAAGACCCACCATATTCCAAAGACCGATATGAGGAAGTTTGATGGCAAGGATCCGATAACATGGATACTACAGATGGAGTAATATTTTTATCTTCACAATGTGCAAAACACACAAAAGGTACGCATTGCAACTTTATATTTAGGACCTAATCAGTATGTATGGTATCGATGGATTTGTTCTCATAAACCACTTGTCACCTGGTCAATTTTTACGGAGGAAATGATAGCACATTATGAGGATACAAAGAGAAACACCTTCTTTAGTGAATTGATAAATCTCAAACAAAGGGTTCAATGACAAAGCACATTGAGGACTTCCAAAAATTGAATATCAGGGTAGCAGATATTCCAGAGGAGCATACGACTGATGTCTTCATAGGGACTTTAAAGGATAACATTCAACATGAGGTTCGCCTTTGGGAGCCTAATTCATTGGAGAAGGCATTCAGGGTGGAAAGAAAAGTTGAAAGAAAAATTATGGCAACAAGGAAGTCTACCAATCACAACTATAAAGATGAGAATGTTGATTCTCATAGCCTTACACAACCTACAAGGTTGACACCAAAAAAATTGGAGGAAAAAAGAGCAAAAGGGCTTTGTTACCGTTGTGATAGAAAATACACCAAAGGTCATAAGTGTGCCGAGAAGAAATTAATTTACATAGATTGTGAAGAGGGGAAGAAAAGGAACAAGAAAATCCAAAAGAAAAGGATATACACCAGGAACCAACCCTAGAGAAAGAAGAAATGAATCCAACGGTGTCTTGTAATGCATTAGTAGGAATTACCACTCCTCAAACTCTCAAGATAGAAGGACATGTCAAGAAGAAAAAGGTAATAGTGTTGATTGATTCGGTTAGTACCCATTCATTATAAGATAGCCAAGGAATTGAATTGATTCCTATATCCAACAACAGAGTGTCAAGTGATGGTTGCAAATAGAGTAATTATAAATTGCTTTGTAAAGTGCCATAATATCAAGATAACCATGGGGGAATATGTATTGAATAGTCCAATGCTCTCTATTCCAATGGGTGGTGCTGATGTTGTACTAGGATTCTAATAGTTACAATCCTTGGGGACTATAATTTTTAATTTTCAAGATTTTTTTTTGAATTTTTTTTGGGAAGGAAAGGAAGTTGAATTATGGGGTATTGCAGGGAAACCAGGAAACATAATCAGTTCTAATGTCATGACAAATCTTCTGAAGAAAGAACAACGAGGCATAATTGCACAATTATGCTCACTATAGGTTCAAGTAGTGGAATATCACATCGAGAATCAACAACAAGTTCCCCAACTCTTAAAGGATTACCTCACTTTGGCACAAAATCGAATGAAACAACACGAAAATCAATGTATCACAGTGAAAGAAGTTTTGATGTAGGAGACTGGATAATTTTACGGCTACAACCATACAAACAAATGTTCATCAAGCAAGCTAAGAAGGATAATAAATTATCACCAAAGTATTATGGTCCTTACAAGGTGTTGCAAAAGAATGGTACTATGGCATACAAATTGGAGCTTTGGGCATCTTCCCAAGTGCACCCAACTTTTCCATGTTTCATGCTTAAAAAAGGTTATAGGTGACAAGCTCACAACTCAAAGAATGATTGCTAGAACTTGATGAGGAAGGAAAAATCATGTTGGAACCTGAAGTAGTCATAAAAACAAGAACTTGACAACTACAAAATCGATCAATTTCAAAGTATCTCATCAAGTGGAAGAACTTACTTGTTGAAGATTCCTCATGGGAGGATGAGAATTTTTATACAGAAGCATCCATAACTACTCAAGTGTTGAAGACAACAAGTGTTTGAAGGAGAGGGGCATGTTAGGTCCCTATAATACTAGTGTAGCCCTTTATTGTTATTATTGTAGCCCCATTATCGTTATTTTTGTTCCCATGTAGTCCCCATATTGTTATTATTGTGCCCCATAGGTGTAGCCCCATTATTGTTATTTTTGTGCCCATGTGGTCCCCATATTGTTATATTGTGACCCTTTAGACTCCTATATATAGAAGGTAGGTTTTGGCATTTGTATCATCCAAGAATTGTTCATTTAGGTAATGAAAAGGAGGTTTCCCCCTCGAAGAGGCTAATTTCTAAGTCATTGATCTATCTTTTCTTCTATTTTGTGAGCTGGTTTCATAACATTTACAGATGATGTTATCATTGCTATGAATTGGGAATATATACAAATTATGATATACAATCCTTGAAACACAGTTATGTTGATGCAAACATTCATCTTCCATTATTCTTAGTTGCAGTTGTTATTTAAGCGAGGTTTCCATAAGAGAATTGTTGCAAGTTTTTACCTACAGTTAAATTTAACTATTGTCACTCATATGGGGAGGCTACCATTCAAGGTGATTGGTTGAGAAAGGAAACATGTGCCTTTTTCTACTTCTATCAAGGTGAGGTTAGTGATGGGTTGATGTCTTGGTGCTTCAATTTTTACTTACATACAATTTTAATTGGGAATTATGTAGTTTGGAATGACCCCCCTTAAGGATAGAGCTAACATGAAAGATAGAGTAGCACTAGAATCTTGATGTTGCAAATGGGATTGATGGCACCTTGTGGGGACAATTGCATGAGAAACTTCAACAATGCAGATTGACATCCCGGAGCTACAAATCATGCATAATCAATTTGTCTCTAGCCTCTCTTCCATAATGAAAATGAAAATTGATGATAGGACACTTATTCAATGCTCTAAGGACAAAATGGCTACCCGTCACCAACAAATTGAAGATGTTCAAAGGAAGTTGTGCCAAAAGAAACCAAACTCTCAATCAATTGGTAATTTAGTTAGTCACTCCAGGTTAAGCATTCATGATCTCATTGTTCCATTCAAAAAAAGAGTTCATGGAGGTTCTCATAACCCTAGTTATGAGGGATAAGATGTTTACAAAAGCTTTCTATCTTTTAAGTCTTTTTTAGAAAGTTTATACTACTAACTACTATAATATTATAGTCTATTTTGATTGGATCTTTTTCGACTTTATAGTATTATAGTCTAATGACCTGATCTTTCTAATTTTACATACTTTACAAATTTTAATATATATACAATTTCCAATTAACTATAAAAAATTATTTAATTAATAAAAATAAAATAATAATATTACCTTATTAAAATTAAATCTTATATTTAATATATATTATTAAATAATATTTTATTTTTTAATCTTTCTATATATATATATATGATATGATATATTTCCCACGTGAATTGACATGTTTTTACAAGTTTTAAAAATGAAAATCGTCATAAATATTAAATCGTTAAAAAAATAATATAATATAAATATGTTTAATATACAAAATAAAAATTGCATTGATTTGATATAGCAAAGGTGGTTGCATTTAAATTATCAACTATTAAAATTGTACTTTGTCAAGCTTTAATTATTAGTTATTAAAGTTTTAAATTAAAAGATAAGTTTAAGATATTCATTAAATAGAAATGATTTGTGTGGTTGTAAGTGAAAGTTGTTTATTCTCTTATTTAGATTTACATTTTTTTTAATTAATTATTTAAAATTTTAATTTTATATTTATTTATTTTAATTGGAAAAAATAATTATACATTAAAAAGATAATTTAAATTATTTTTAAATTTATTAAATTAATAAAATAAAATGCGATTGTTGTTGAGATTTTCTAGAAATTTGTGTATGTTGTTCGAATAGCTTAATTTTTCAGGTGAGCACTTCACTCATTTTTAGGGGCAAAAAGCTTAATAGATGATAGGAAGAGTGTTCAACCATAATATATAGATAAGGAGAAAAAACTAGTCAATAGAGAGATAGAAAATTAAGGGAACTTTGATAAATTGACTAAGTCAAAGAGATGCTTAATTTATTTAAATTTAAATTTAAAATCAAAATTAAATTATTTAATAAACAAAACTAGAGATGAAAAATTATGGGAACGTGCAAACGGTAAATACCCCCGCTGGAGATGGCAGAGGCATTAAGTCCCGACATCGACATTTAGTAAGTTGCATGTCGAGTGATGTTGGTAAGTGCATGTTTCTTGTTAAAAGAGAGCGGACGAAGGGTGCAAGGTGTTGCGGTTAGTCTCAACAGCCGCAAAGGGGTGCTCTTGGCAGCTCTTAGCGTGGGAAAACTGGTATGTGACCTGTCATTCCTCCCTCTCTTCCATGCATCAGACTTCCTGATTAAAGGAATTGGGCATGCTTGGTTTGGAATTGACGGGGCCTGAGGGTATGAATGTCGTTCTGCTGTTGCATACGTTCGTTTGTCTGTTGAATCAAGGCAAGTTGACTGAGAATGTTTTTGTATTCGTCTTTTTTGGCATTATCCTATCTAGAATGAGGTTATACCAGGTTTTTACCTCTTTAGTCGAACCCAAGATCATTATTATGCCATGGCCTGACTTGGCGTGGATTTGGGGACGATTTGTTCGCTCTTTTGTTTATGGGTTTTGTTTCTCTGAGTCGTGTCAGGACGGGTTGATGTTTTATTTCCGAGTGAAGTGGGGCAGAGCTTCTCCTGGGAAGCTTCTTTGTGGGTTCCAGGGACCTTACCCTTGTGGTTACCTTCCTTGGAAAATGGTCGTGTCTCGTCTATGGATTGAGAACAAGGTCTATCAGGATGGTAGGAACTCCAGTAAGTTCTCTGTTCATATTTTGGTCTGTGATGCTAGCCAGATTTTATATATGATGTTGGGTTCTTTGTTCGGGTTGATTGGTGACGTTCATAATCTATTAGGGTCTTTGTAGTTTGCAAGATTGGAAAATACAAAGCTGCAGAGCCTACATATGAACCACTTTGAGATTCTAGGATCTAGCCCTCCTGAATCCAGAGAGGGATCTCTCTATAAGTGCAAAGATTGAATTATCTTTTAAGGTTCTAAAATGTGATTTTAGGCTAGTTATTAAGAACACGGGTTTTCTGGTTTGTTTGGTTGGTCGGGCATGATCTTTAATTGAGTGGAAAGTCCTGAAAATGAAAGGGTTTCAGAGGAGTGAAGGTGTGAATACTCAAAACAAGGTTCAACTGATAGGATAGGTCTGAAACTGCACTTAATCCATTGGGCTATGGAGTCACAAAAGGTTTTAATTGTGCAACAATTTCAAGAGTGGTCCATGGGGCAAGTCATCTATAACTAAGGATATTTTGGATTAAATGATGGAATGGAACATTAAAGTGTTGTGAAGGTGGAAAAAGCCAATAATTTCAACAAGGATTTATCAACTTTCCAAACAAGAAAAGCCTTTTAAGTAACTGCTTTGAAGTAAACCAAAGGACAGGGCTAACCATAGAATTCTTTGGACAAACTTGTACTAAAGCCAACTTATCAGACAAGCAATCCAGTAATCCTCATGAATACTTTCAGAAAGGATGAAAACATATAAGAAAACAAAGTGTAGCTTAAGATCAAGTAAGATATCATTAAAATCTAGACTTGCTTTCATCATACTCTTAGGGAAAATTTCAAACAACCTTTGGAGAAAGAACTAGAAGACAGGGCAAACCATAAACTTTCCTAGTCCGAATCTACTTAGCATGTAATGAAAATATCATTCAAGAACTTCCTTTCAAGTTTAGCACTTCAAGACATGGACTAACCAACATTCCTTGATAATGTTTACACTTAACTTAAGTCATTCTTAAATACACAAAGGAGGAAAACATAAAGATAAAGCTTATCAGTGAGAGTAGGGTACTTTTGAGAGTAAATCCTAGCTCTATATTTGTTGTTCTTTATCAGAGAAAAATGGACAATTTTATGGAAAACATAAGAAGGAAAACAAGTACAATGAGAGGCACATCACCAATGGTATAGATCAGGATCCCATGAATCAGCTTGTATATTTATGTCAATCCAGTTACATACTTAAAGTCCAATGTTTCAGTACATCAACAACTTCTCTTCTTAGCCTAACTTCTTTGATTACAAACACAGCTTCAACAGCCTCTGAGAACTATTTACATATAGAAAGTTCGAGCAGCAAGTATTACATCAAAATCCAACAACCAACCAACAAATTCTCATTTTCTTCAGAAGTATTTATAGAAGAAAAGAGGAGGTGGGATGAACGGAAGGGTCTTTAGGTTCAATTAATACAAGTTAATGCTTCTCTGTCTTTGAGGGGTTCAATAGAGAAGTTTTCTGATATTTCCTCTGTATTAATTGGTTTTCATTAAGTATTAAGCTACTTGGCAGAGTTTGTTGACTTTAAAACTCTTTAAGCAGGATGGCAATAACTCTGGCTGCCTTTAAACAAAATATCACTGACTAGGCAATAAATATGCCTTCTTTTGATTTATTGAGGCTGCAGGTGGTACTTTTGGTACCTGAAAGGATATTTTAGCCTCTGATGTGGTATTGGAGGCTTTCTTCGACTGATATAACTCTCTGTTTTTATAAACATAGTGATTTATCCTATGATTTGTGTTTAGGCTTAATTAAGCCTTGATCTTCATCTTAGGGTCTTTATTCTCTGATACACTTTACTACTTTGTTTATACAGGTGGTTTTTTGTCAGCTGGAGGGTTTCATCTAAGATCAAGGATTGCGATCCATTGATGCAACTGAGAGCCCGAAACCGTGCTGGTTCCCTTCTTCATTGATATAAGTCACAGAATCGTCATTCTGGACTGAACTGGTCACCTGTCTGTGACTGTGGAAATACACAGAGCCAACACCATTAAAACCCTACAAAACACACAAAATCTATTAAGAAATCCTGCGGAGATGGTAAAGACTGCTTCGGAGGGTTCATGCAGAGATGGTTTGGAGCTGTGCGAATAGAGGAATGCAACGGAAAAAGGGAGGAAAATCCTGGCAGAACAACTAACCAGGTGAAAAATGGAGTTTGGGCGCAACAACGAACAGGAACTGTTGGACTAAAACAATCAACGGTGGAGATTGCTTGATGAACTCGCTTGGGAGAAAGTTCGGTGAAAAGTGACATGGGGGCGAGATTAAAACAGGACCGTCCGATCTCAAAGATCGACGGCTAGGATTAAAAGATGAAAATGACGTTGGCGGAGGAAGTGGTATAGCGGAAAAACGACAGTGGTTTTCGCATTGCGAAATAGGGGGTAAGCAGTATTGCCCAAAAAAATGCGATACCATACACCTTTTGACACCTGTCCCTCCGAATATCGCCTGTTTCGGAAAATTTTTGGGCATTAAAGTTTGGGCGGAAAATTTTTGCGAAACATATCGCGCACCATTGGATGATCAGATTCAGATCCGATGGTGCAGATCGCTCGCGACGAGGAAGTTGTGCAGTGTTAAATTTTATGCGGGGCCTGGGGATGACGTGTCCTTCTTTGTCGCGGAGCGGGTCAAATGGGTGAGATCGGGTTAAGTCCTGATCGTTGGATCTCCGCAACTAACGGTCAATATTTAATAAAGAGGCGGAGATTTGGAATGAAGGAAAGCTTAATAAGTGAATCGGGCCGGTGTTTGAGTTATCGGGTTTAATCCCAATCGTCTGATATTTTGAATGGATGGTTAGGATTGAAAGGAGGAGCGGATGGATGAATAGAGGAAAAGGAAAAGTAGAGGGTAAGGCGGAGATCGGGTAGCCCAGTGGCCATTGATCAATACAGATTGACGGTCCAGATTTATTTAAAATTGAAACGTCGAGAAAAAGAAAAATCAAAGGAAAAAAGGGTTTCGGACAAGGTTTTAAGCCCTTTAGCGCTCGATTGCGGGGCTTCGGCCACATGAGGCGGAGGGTTTAAAGGTAATAAGCCCTCAGGGGCTAAATAACCTTATAGTGCACAAAATGGATTTTTTAGGCCAAAAACAGTGATTTTTAGGCCAAAATAAGGGTTCCGGTGTGAAATGAAGGGATTTAAAACCAAATAAGGGGGAATAAAAGGTTTTAAAGGGGGGTTTTGATGATTTTGAAGGTTATATGAAGGTTTATGGAGGGATTTTATGAAGGAAATAAGGATGAGAAGGGAATTATTTTATGAGTGAAAGGAGGAGTGAAAATGATGGAAAATGGGCTTCTTAAGCAGTTTTCTTTAGTTAACAGCAAGGTTCTTTAGGTTTAAAAGGGAAACAACAGTGAAGATTATCTCAAAGTATAATATCATCATAAGACTTTAAGAACTCACAATTTGGTCATGAAATTGTTTCTTGAAGGCTTAAAAAGATTTAGCCACCATTTGATATGGCAAATTTTTATAGGTGGCTAACATAATCAATGGAAAGGAAGGGAGGAAGCCCCTCAGGTCTGTTTTCGGGAATTATGGTTTTATGTCGTTTTTATGACAGGAGGGCAGGGCGGTAGTGGCTCCTGGACCCCGAGTGTCTTTAGGCTTGGGCTACCACCTGTGCAATTTTTTTTTGTTACGAATCCCATCTCAACAAACTGCAAGATTATAGTCATGGCTCGGGTGGCGACAACTAGGACTAGAAGCCCAACCTCGAGGGGTCGTGGCAGGAAAATTGGGGGAACCACGTCGACAAGGAAACCCATCTCTTCTGGGGGCAAGCTGAGGGGCAGAAAGCTTGTAGCCAGCATCATAAATGATGCAGCCACATCATACCATGAAGGAAGAACAGAGGAAATTAGGAAGTTAATTGAGGAGTGGGAAGCAGATTTGAACCGTTAGGTGGGCACGGTGGAAATTGATGTTGAGGATTGACAGAATATTGCGTTGGATCCTGGTCACACCCGTGGTTGCGTCACTCAGATCAAGTAGACCTTGTTCTTGTATTGGTCCATGAAAGGCATATTGGGTAAGACTTTGGAGCAAATTTCTATGGGCATGGCAGCAACAATGCAAGACTTTCCTAACTACAAATAGGACTTTTAGAAGCTCTATTTTCAACTGCATAAGCAAGATGGACGCCCCCGACAAATAGAAAATCATCTCCCTTGTATTCTCTACCAAACAGAGCTCCCAGGTACCAATGCTAAGTACCCAACTCCGGTGTAGTCTAAGTCTGCAGATGGAGCAGAATAATATGCTAGTTGGTCTCTCTGTGTGGTTTTTCTTCTTCTTTAATGTATGCGGGAAGCTTTTAGATTTCAGTATGTTGATAGTTTGGTCAATAGGCATATAATTGTTAGGAAATGAAAAGACATTATGACATATATAGCTTGGATAGAAAGACGTAGACTATTTTGTTTTTGGATGGCATATCATGTAGTTAGGTGGCCAACAGACTTGGTTTCCCTTTGGGCAAGTTGAGGCCACCTAACCATCTGTAATTTGGATGTAACTTGTTGTTTTATAAATGAAAAGGAAGGCACTATCGAACTTACAAAAAAAATAAATTAAATTATTCAATAAACAAAACTAGCCATTTGAGAGATAGAAATTGATGGGATGGTTGATAAATTGAGTAAGTCAAAGACATGATTGATTTATTTAAATTAAAAATCAAAATCAAAATTAAATTATTTAATATGATTATTACAAGAGTTAACCTTAGATTTTTAGATTTATAAAAATGAATAAAAATATGAAGATTAGAAATATAGAGAAAAGAATTGGTCAAATTTCAAAAAAGTTCGGTTAAACAATCAAATTGGAACTATTATTATGTTATGGTTATTGGATTTATAATTTAATATAATAATATAATAGGATTATATAATTCAAATCAAAGGATTAAGTTTCAATTATAATAAAAATATTAAATTTATGAATTGGAGTCAATATAGAGTTAGTGAAGAAATGAGATGTCTAAAATGACAAGGATGGAAATCGAGAGTGGAATTTTGCATTAAATTAATTAAATATTGATGAGGAATTGACCATGAGAAGAGAAATATTGATCAAAGAAAGAGTTTAAAGGGGAATGGGGGTTAAACTTAAGGAGAATGTAAAGGAAGAAGAGTTTAGGAAATGTTAAAATTTGAATAAGAGGAAAGGCGTTTAGATGATAGAAAGTGGATGGGAAGCGGGAGGGTTAAACTTAAGGAGAAAGTAAAGGAAGAAGAGTTTAGGAAATGCTAGAATTTGAATTAGAGGAAAGGCGTTTAGATGATAGAAAGTGGATAGTTTCTATCATCTAAACGCCTTTCCTCTAATTCAAATTCTAACATTTCCTAAACTCTTCTTCCTTTACTTTCTCTTTAAGTTTAACCCCCCTTGTCGGCTTTAAATTCTTTCTTTGATTAATATTTTTCTTCTCATGATCAATCCCTCATCAATATTTAATTAATTTAACCCAAAATTCTCTCATCAATATTTAATTAATTTAATGCAAAATTCCCCCCTCAGTTTCCATCTTACTCCAATTCATAAATTTAATATTTTTATTATAATTAGAACTTAATCCTTTGACTTGAATTCTATAGTTCTATTATATTATTATATTAAATTATAAATTCAACAATCATAACATAATTTCTAATTTGATTGTTTAACCCCAATTTTTTTCTTTATATTTCTAATCTTCATATTTTTATTCATTTTTATAAATCTAGCAATCTAAGGTTAACTCCTATAATAATAATTTTAAATAATTTAATTTTGATTTTGATTTTTAAATTTAAATAAACTTTGACTTACTCAATTTATCAAGTGCCCATAATTTTCCATCTCTCTAACTCCTAGTTTTGTTTATTAAATATTTAATTTTAATTTTGATTTTAAATTTAAATAAATAAATAATTTCTTTCACTTAGTCAATTTATTAACTTTCCCTTAATTTTCTATCTCTCTCACAACTAGTTTTTTCTATTAACCCATCACTCTTCCTATCATCTATTAATCCATCTAGCTTCATATCATCTATTAATCCATCACTCTTCCTATCATCTATTAATCCATCTAGTTTTTTTCTCTTTATCTATATATTTCGGTCCATCACTCTCCCTATCATCTATTAAGCTTCTTGCCCTGAAAATGGGCAAAGTGTTCACCACTTTGAACAAAATATACAAGTTTCCAAAGAAGATCTCAACAACATTGTGTTCATGATATATATATATATATATATGGACTACATCTTCATCATCATGTCCAATACATATCACCCGGATCCTGCGGGGAATTGAACCTGTGACTTCACATCAAAGATCACTATTTATCCAAGACCCATAAACATATAATTTACTAAATTAATAAAAATAAAATATTATAAATTTATCTTATCAAATTTTTTTTAATAATCTCGTGTCCTAGTTTAATTATTTGAAGTTTTGAATTTTTTATAATTTTTTTTATAATTCAATTTTCTTTCAAATTTTACAAATATTTGCTAAAATTACCTATTTAAATTTAAGTAATCTACACCATCCAAATATTTACTTAATTTTTGTTTGAACAAAAAAATTAAACAACAAATATTTTTAGGTTGAATTCCAAAGCAAAAAAAACCATAACCCATAACGTAAAACAGTTAAAGAACTCCATTTGTCTACCCCTCATAAGTTCCATAAGATTTTTCTGTTTAAAAGGGAACATAACAACTACTCCCACATGCACCGAATATATTTGAATAAGTGTGAGAAGATTTTTCTACCAAAATAAATAACAATGTATTCAATGTGTGAGAGACAACAGCTCATGTTAATAAAGAGGTTGTTAACTATCACTCCCAGACGCACCAAATATATTTGTATTTATTTTGCTATCAATTGAAAATCCGCAGTTTTGACAAAACGACCAGGTGAAATAAAGTGGTTATTAACCATCACTCCCGATGCACCAAATATAACCAAGTGAAATAAAGCGGTTATTTTGGATGTGCTCAATCTTATTTCTAACTAATTTAAATCTAATAGTGGGCAGTATATGCGCAACAATATTTAATAATATATAACCTAAAAAATAAAATTTATATATTTATATTGCTGTCAATTGAAAATCCACACCAAATATAACCAAGTGAAATAAAACGGTTATTTTAGATGTGCTCAATCTTATTTCTAACTAATTTAAATCTAATAGTGGGCAGTATATGGGCAACAATATTTAATAATATATAACCTAAAAAATAAAATTTGTATATTTATATTGCTGTCAATTGAAAATCCACAATTCTGACACTGAGATCTTATTTCTAACTAATTTAAATCTAATAGTGGGCAGCATATGAGCAACTATATTTAATAATATATAACCTAAAAAATAAAATTTGTATATTTATATTGCTGTCAATTGAAAATCCACAATTCTGACAACTCTCAGTGTACCCTTGAAGGGCAAGTCCTGTTGTGAAGAAGATTACAATGTCTTTTGGATAATGTGGCACACCCTCCACCCTAAATACATACTTTATCATAAGTGACCCTCTGGACTCTCCAGTTTCAATGAGCGACAAATGATCTGGTCCAATATTCTCTTTGCCAAGTGAGAAGAATTTTCTACCCACAATAAATACCATTATCTTCATTGTGTGAGTATAAATATATATTGATAGTATGAAATATCTACTGTAAGTTTCAGCCTACTTTAATTGATACAATAACTTCTAGAATATATCTGTATTTCTTTTGTATAAAAAATATGTATTGAAAATTGCAAAACAGAATAAAATTTAAAATTAAATTTGAGTAGTTTAAAATTTTTTGATGTCGTGATGAATCAGTCTACTCAGCTACAGAGAATGTTTCACGTTTTATGTGCTGGATTCTAAAAATCCAGCACCAGGTTTGAATTCACACCCTTGGACAGCACATTAAATACTCGTTAAAAACAGAATCTCTAACATTAATGGCGTTGACTACGGAGTGTCCAGTATTTAAAAAAAATAAAAATTAATAGTAGTATCGTTTAAATTAGGATGGCGGAAATGGGTTCAGTTTTATGAAAAATTAGTGGGCACCAAAAATCTTGATGCTTTATTGATTTAATTTGGATGAATTTAAAGAGGTTAAGATTTAGTTTAGAAAACAATGGAAATTTGCGCAGGATTTTGATAAAATTTTGAGGAAGTTTTTGGAAATCTGAGTTATAACGGTCAAGCTTAGGGTTTTTGATGGTGTTGAATCCATTTCCACCATAAAAATATAGATTGAAACACTCTCATAATCAATTTTTTTGAAAAAAAACCCTTCCAATAAAAATAGCCTTCCTAACAAAATAATAACTAGGCCTAGAATTTCAAAAAAAATTTGACTTATCAAATCCAAATTTGATAACAATTATTTTTTTTACATGTCATTTCAAGTTATATGCAAATATATGAGTGTCAATTATATTTACAAAACAACATCCAATACTTTAATACTTTAACAAGAATTCAATATTTAATATAGCAAAATTGTGATTAAGTGAAATAAGTTTATATTGCTTAGGAATTTACCCAAGCTTTGATCTTTGAAAATATTCCAACCTTATATGACCAAGAATTCCCCTGCAAATGAAGTATAAGTGATTAATTAAATATAGTTCAAAATTAATTAATGAGAAATTTTGATCCATAAACAGAAAAGGTTTGTGATTAATATGTAAGAGATTTGATTAACGCATTTTGAAAGCAATGTGGTGGCATTAATGAGAAATTTTGATGGATAAAGAAAACTGTCATTAATATCTAAAAGACTTGTTAAGACATTTTTTTTAATGGCAATGAATTACTTATGACAATTTTTTTTATATGGCAATTGAAGAACAATCTCTGAAAACAAAAGTTGCTGAGAAAACAAAATTGCTTAGAACATAATATGCGATCGAGGGGGTTGATTTTTTTTTGTTATAAAGAGAAAAAGAGGATTGCTTTATCTGGAATCAATTCCATTAAGCTTACATATTTATAAATAACTATGAAAAATTATATTGGTGAATTTAAATATGAAGTTGTTTATCGAGTTTGTGAAATAGTTTGGCATAAAATTGCCGGAATCTGGTCAATTAAAACTCGAAAAATCAGGTGCTTGGAGTGTTTAGAATCCATTTGCTGAAAATAGATTCACCACTATCTAAAACTCTTAGGGCACTTAAAATATTAAAGTTTAACAACTTTAAACAAGATTCTGGGCAAATTTTTACCAAATTTTCTAAAAATCATGGGTGAAAACGTGACTTTTTTAGACTACGCGTTTAAATATTTACCAGTCAAATTTACAGTTTAATTTTTGTTTAACCTGTCCCTCCTGACATTTTAAATTTGTTATGGGCTGTAAAGTGTTTAAAAATAAAAAAACGTTGTGGCTGATTTAAATTTTGTACAAGGCGTTGTGGTTATTGCTGACCTTCCAACTTCCAAGCACATGGATGACACAAGAGCACATGTACGCTCATGGCGTGTACGCCGCCGTAGGCGCCCACATGCCGTGAGTCCGTAAAGCTGCACGGCGCTCAGAGCTAATCACAGTCAATGGTGGTTGGCTATGTCATGTCATGTCTAACCAGGGTTAAACAAATCCACGATGCCGTGCAACTCCGTTCGATCGTACCTCCTGCTAGAGTCCCAGTGGAGTACGGATGTGGAGAGCCCACAGTATTTAAGCAAAGCTTATTTTTCAGTCCATCGGCCCATTAATGCGCCGAGGGATGAAATCGCCACCGTCAGATTAAAGCAGTGCATCATCCTACGGTGAGGATTTCATCCCTCGGCGCATTAATGGGTCGATGGACTGAAAAATAAGCTTTGCCCAGTGTTTAACATTTTCTTTGTCCTTTCTTTTACGAAAGTGACAGCTGGGCTTTTTCCAGCTGTCTCTCGGAAAGGGCCAAACGAAGAGAGATATATTTTAATTGAAAAAAATAAAAAAGATTAAGTGCGGACGGCAGTGGCCAAGATTCACGAGGTCGCTGCTGCTGCCCAGTCTGCAGCGCACATGGTGTGGAGGTTGGAATCTTTTGTCTTCGCTCAGGCCAATATTCCAGAATGGACAACGCCCCCTCACTTTTTCCGCTGGTTTTGTTATCTTGTAAACCTTATTTTTCAACAAAGTAATTCTGTTTTATTCTCCGACAAGGAAAGCGTGAGATTTTGTCGGGATTTGCCACCACTCTCCTGCATTTGGAGAAATACTGAGATAGTAATGGGCTCGCATTTGTTTCCATAATTAATATACCAAAGTCTAAAATTCAATTCACTTTGTTTTCATAATCAATATAGTAAAGCGAAGCTCCGCTCCACTCCATATGAGTTACTTTCATAGTTCTGGTCCACCTGGTGCACTCAGGAATTATGTGTCTATTACAGTATCGCCTGACATCGCCCGTCTCTGAAAAAGTCATGCAATTTCTGTGAATCTGAGATATGATTGAATATGATAAGACAGGTCATTTATGAAAACTACGTGTCATTGTTTTTTCACTCTACATTCATGGCAGACAAGTCGCTTAGATGTAGAAACGAGATCCCATAATATCCACAACAGCAGTCATGGTTTCCTGGAGAGATCATGATGATATGGCAGTTGATGGGTATATTTTGGCTAGGCATTATTCACCATCACCACTGCACTGTATCGCTACATATTATATTGGAGTTGTTTTTGTATAGGTACCAAATTCGAATTAGAATTTGAGTTTATTCGAGATTGAAAAAAAATTGTGTATATAAAATATAATACTGGAAAATATTTGGGAATATATGTATTATTAAAAAATATATATATTTTTAAATTTGAAATATGAAATTGAAAATTTAAGTAAAAATCTAATAACATAAATAATAAATTTGAAATATGAAAATTTGAAATATGAAATTTAATATAGAGAATAAAATCTTTGATATTAAAAATAGGTTTAAAGTGATCTCTACATACAAAAAAAAATTAAGTCTCACTCACTATTCTTGGGATCCAAATTATCATTTACCCAAGACATGAAACTCTAGTTGAATGCCACACCATTGATCATCTCTTTTGCAGGGAAAGTAATAGCTATGGTAATTGCTATCATCTAAAAATTGAAAAAAATGAAAAAATGTGTTTTAAAATTTTTGTTTTCTAAATATAAAAACTTATTTCTCTACAGTATTTTAATTAAAAAAATTTATATTTTTTAATAAGCAACTTACTATTAGTTAACTACAATTTCTTAATATACAATTTTTATAATTTTCTAATATAGAAACTATTACTTTTTATTTCTATTTTTTAATAAAAAAATTCAACAAATTTTTAGTATAAAATTTCAAATAATTTACTACTTTCCATTCCTATTTTTTTAATAAGAAATTTCTATACAATTTCTTAAAAAATTACTACTTTTCATTCCATTTTTTAATAAAAAACTACAAATTTTTAATATAAATTTTTTAAAAAGCAGTTACTAGTTCATTTTAAAATAAAACTCATCCTCAACCAAAAAAATCTTATGTATGGTATGCTTTCAAGATTATAAATTTTTTAAAAAGCTATTCGTTCATTTTAATATAATAATAAAACTCATCTTCAAAGGTGAACTTGGTAATTAGGGTTTTTTGATTGTGTATATGGATTCAGCTCCCTCAAAAATTCATAGGGCACTTTAATTGTGCAAGGGTTACCCATCAAGCTTGTGATTTCAATAAATTCCTGCCAGATTTTAGAGAAATTAGACAGGAAAAACCACCGAAAAAGCTTCCAAAAGGTCTCACTAAAGACAACTCTTTTTATATGAGTCCCCATTATCCATTCCTTGAAACAATTTGTTTTTTTTGTTGGGTCTTTTTTTCTCCTCTCTTTTAATTTAGAGTTCAAAAGAGTCTTGTTGACAATGATTAATTGCTCTTATGTGGAATGATGCCATGTGAAATTACGCGGCTAATGGTGCTTAAGGGGCAGGTTTTCACTCTTACTAGATGCCTCTAGGTCTTGGGTTGTTAACCTATTTCCTTAATTAGAAAAAGACTTAGCCAAACAAAAGCAAATTTAAAGCATAATCCGGACCCAATTTCTTCTTCTATTTTCCATTAGTTTTTTTTCTTAAAAAATTAATAATATAATTTTTAATAAAATCATAAATTTTTAATGGTTTAAAATACATTGAAAATATGTAATTAAATTATACAATTTACAACTTAAATTTATAATTTAATTATTTATTTTTTTACTAATTTTAAATGCTATAATTTATCTGTTTTATGTTTTGGAGGGTTTTTCCACATATTTTCTGATTTAAATTGTATAAAATCCAGTAGAGATTTTTTGGAATCACAAATTTTAATTGTAAACTCTGCAATAAAATTGCTCCAGAAATTTTACAAGATGCTAAATCTATATATACAATGGAAAACTCTTTTTAAATAACAAAAATTAAAATTTAACCTCAAAAATCCAAAATATAACATACTTATACAACACCACTATCACAAATATTAAATTAAAAAAATATTTAAAAACAATTACACCAACATTACTTAACACAGTTCCAACCTTCCATTTTATAGCCATATTTTTATATTTTCGTCTAGTTCCAATCCTATTATAGTTTATAATCGTCGTTAGTGATCTCCCTATCAATTGGATTGGGATCATTTGGTGATCGCAGTATCGTTTAAAGTTTTAAACCTGCCATTAAAATACATATATGTAATTATATGAATAATAGCTGGTGATCACTTTGTGTCTATATATGTGTTTATGTGAGATGCTTCATTCCAAGTATTTCAAAATATAGTTTAAATACATATACATTTTTGAAAAATATATAACTTTTGAACTTTTCAAGTGATTTTGTTGCCCTTTTTTTTTTGTAAATATAGTAGGGCCTCATTATTTTCTATTTATATTTGCAAAGCAAGTTACAAAATTATAAATTCAGTCTGTGGCCTCAATCTGCCCAAAGGAAACCAGGTTTGTTGGCCATCTTAGTGCATGAAAAGCATACCAAAATTGAAATAGTTTCATCCGTCTATAACCCACATGAGCTATCTGTTCTAGAGCATACATATCTACATTCTGGTAATAGAAAATAAGTTCATTCAAAATTGCAAATTTCATAAAACAGTGTTAAAGGAACCACTAGCCATCGGAAGAAGAAACTGGAGCTGGGTCTTTCACAGTAGACCCTGGCATATCCACTTGCTGGAGCTGCTTTTCCATACGGCCTACTCTATCATCAAGTCTTCCCATACGGTCAGCTGCCTGGTACTAGGTAATCTTGATATGATATAGCCGGTTCTGCATATCCTGTAGCATGTCCAGAAGGCGGGGTTCTAACTTTGTTGAGTTTATCTGAGCCTGACCAGGGGGGAAACTCTGCATAGCCTTTGCAAGAAGGAACTTAACTATCCAGTAGGTATGGATAGTCTGCTGGAATAACGTGAGACGACCCCGGGTGTTGCCAGGGTCGGTTATGAAGTCCAAAATTTCAGCTTCTGCTTCATTGTCTTCAGGGTCAGTCTGAATGTCTCGTTCCCAGCCCCGAATTTCCTGGCGAACCGTGGATGAATTTCCCATGACATAGGTTGCAACTAAGTTTTCTAGAATCTCTAGATTGGATTTTCTACCTCTTTTCTTTGGCATAGGCTCAACCTGGACCTGCTGTTTCCCTTTTGCAGGCTGGGAATTGGATCGACGCTTCCCCATTGTGAGCAAAAGCCTAAACAGCAACACAAACAGGCAGCAAGAAACGGTGAGGGAGTGAACCACATCATAAGACCACCTGGTTTTTACCCCATGAGCAACAAAGGTGCTGCTGCGCAACCAACAGACGACAATTAACCACAAGACACAGATCTTTAAGCAGAGCATAAGGGCGGTTTGACTACCCAAGGGGCAAGAGGCCGAGGACCCGGTTACCCAATTCGAAACAGTGGAGGCCGAGGACCCTGTTACCCAATTCAAAACACAAAACCTATGAACATAATTAGCCTGGAGGAACTGAAGCAGAGTTGACCGCTCACAGGGGGAAGTGGTAAAGCTCGCAGAGTAAGCAGTGACGTGGGTGACAGCAGGGACGGGACGCAGCTGTGACCTTCCCTTAATAAAACTCCCACACAACAAACGCCGAAGAAACTGAAAACATAAACGACTTTGCTTGTCCCGATGGGAATGATAATTACACCCTATACACTGACCAACCCAACAACTGTGGGTGGCCATGCCTCCCGCCCTACACCGCGAGCTCCAAACCCTTCCCTCAAAATTCCCCCCCGTCATCTGGAAGGTGCCTAAAATGATAGAATTGACGCTGTTCTCAGAACTAACAGGTGTTACACCACAAAATTTAAGGATGGCAAGCAAATTGCAGGGGTCGCGGAAGCAATGTCTTATCAGCTTCAAGATGGGAGTATCAGAACTAAAGACAATTAAAAAAAGAAAATCGGCCATAGTATACATCATACAGCTCGAAACCAGAGTAGTGGCAACCATGAGCGAAAGAACAAAACTATATACGTACCCCCAGCTGGTCGAGTAGCTGACTGAGCGAACGATGCCCGGCTTCCTCCTCTGCTGCCTCCAAACGCTAACATGCAATGAGCAATGCAAAAACGCGTGAGGGGAGGGAGGCAATCGACTTACCATATCAAAACCTTTCCGTCCGCAGTCTGACAACACAGGCTGTCCAACATGCAAAATCATTAAAGAGCGTTCGTTCACATAGTTCCTTGAGCTGGGATTCCAATGCGCCATTATGAATCTTGGTTGCTTGGAAGACGATACAACCGCCATCTATCCACGTTTATGGACTGTGGCCAGACAGGTGTACACCCCGATCGGGGGGTGATTTTGTTGCTTTTTATGAGTGATGTTATGCATATTTTTTTTCTAAAATGATAGTTGTTGAGCTCTATTATCATTTAGGATTTGATGGTCTATCCATGGCATTTCAAATTATAGTTTAAATACATACACATCTTTTAAAAATATGTAACTTTTGAACTTTTCAAGTGATTCTGTTGCTTTTTTGTGAGTGATGTTATGCATATTTTATTTCTAAAATGGTAGTTGTTGAGCTCTATTATCAATTAGGATTTGATGGTCTATCCATGACATTTCAAATATAGTTTAAATACATATACATCTTTTAAAAATATGTAACTTTTGAACTTTTCAAGTAATTATGTTGCTTTTTGTGAGTGATGTTATGCATATTTTATTTCTAAAATGGTAGTTGTCGAGCTCTATTATCATTTAGGATTTGATGGTCTATCCATGGCATTAAAATATATAGTAAGTGATAATGTTTTTTCCCATAACAACATGGAGATGAAAAGTAATTAATGGCATCACTTTGTTTATGGTAGGGTTTCTTTCAAAACATGGTTTAAATAAATATTTTTATGAAAAAGTTCACTGATTTTTATTTTAAGTTTTTCTTTATGAGTTTATAGTACCAAAATTTTATTTTCCCAAATAAATAACAAAAAAACATACTAAAAATTAGGATGTTTTTTTTGAGATAGATATGAAGGAAATTAAATCACAACAAATAATCTGATTAAGCAAGTTATGTTATGTTTTATGTGTTTACTTTACATGTAAAAAATAAAAAGGAATTGGAATATTATTTTATAATGTATATTTAAAAAGAGTTGGGGATTTTTTTTTTTTTAAACTAAATTTTATGATGATTTTACCTTTATAAGATGAATATTTTTTTAGAAAAGAGAAACCACTTTCATTCATTATATATGAAAAAGGAGTATATAAATAAAAAAAGACCAAAACCTTTGACAAGAAAACTAGGAATGTACCCACAGAATAGTCCCAAAAAGAGACAACAAACTTAAACTTTAAAAAACCTGAAACCATCGCAAATACAAAACAACACTTCTAAAAGAGAGAGGATTGGAAAAAAAAAAATAGCGAGTTGAGACAAGGGAAAGCCCCGAGATATTGTAACATGTCCAATCCTGAAGGAAAAGTGAGAAGGAAGAACTTTAGATCCCAATATCCAACTGGACCAGCTGCGGAGAACCTCTTCTCAAGAGGAGAAGACCTTGACGTTTCTAAAAAAAAAATACCGCCCTCCTCCACTAGTAAGGCCTTTTTGGATAGAAAATTCGCTAGCTAAAGATTCTGCCCTCCTCCACTAGTAAGGCATTTTTGGATAGAAAATTCGCTAGTTGATTCCAAATCCTCAGAATATGTTGGAAAAAAAGATTTTGGAAGTAGCATTTGAGATCAAGAATGAGGTCCATCCAGGACTTTAGAGAGATTACATTCAACAGACCCTTACATACCATCCATTTGACCACACATTTTGAGTCCCAAAACACTTGCAATAAGGTTATCTTCAATGAGGTTGTAAAGAACAAGAGAGCCCAATACCATCCAGTTGACCACACATTTTGAGTCCCAAAACACTGGCAATAAGGTTATCTTCAATGAGGTCGTAAAGAACAAGAGAGCCCAAGCTGCCACAATTTATGCTTTAGTGTTTGTGTCTTGACCTGTGTTGGGCCTTGAAATTATCATTTACTTCCATTACATTTTCACTTATATTTCCATATTATCACCTTCACTTCACCTCCATTTCACTACATTTACCTTACCATTACCATTATTGCGTTACATTTATGTTTTTCCAAACTTTATTAATTCCTAGTATTTTTAAGTGAATTTGTGGTTAAAAATTAGAAAATAATATGCACATACTTATACCTAACAAGTGGAATGAGTTTGTTGCCATGTGTAGGTCAAAAAAAAGCTTCCAGAAGACTCTTATATGGCCTCCTAAGGCCAAATTCGAATTTGGATGGAGAAGATCATGGGATCATAAGTATATGTGTCTCATTTCCTATTTGTATTGTAACTCTAAGAAGACATGTGCCTTATCACTTCCTATTTGGATTGTAACTCTAGAGATATATGGAGAGATTCATGGACTCTCATTAATGAGATAGCTTCTCATATTTTGTATAAATAGGGGAAGATTTCTCCAATCAAATCACGTGTAAAATTGGAGTTATGCTCAAGCTTTGAATACAGAATTAGATTGTGGCACCTTACTCTTGAATGTTCCTTCATTTTGACTTGGTTTTTCTTACATATGGAGCATCTTGATTTATCATCTCTCATACTTTTAGATCAGCTACCTAAAATGTGTGAGATTTACTTGCTTTTATAGATTAAAGTTTATTTGCTTTCTTAGTATTAATTTTAGAATAATTGTGTAATCTTTGCTTTTCTAAAACTATTTCAAAAGGATAGATTTATCTATTTTCTAATTGGATTAAGTTTGAGGCAATAGAGCTTACAGTTATTTAGTTTCCTTTCATGTTCTGTTATTTACTTTCTTAAATCAAACTATCAATTCATTGTATAAATGAATATTCCTAAAAGATTAGGGTACGAAGGTGTTCCAAATTGGGTGATTGAATTTTCAACCTGTACAATCATTGAGCTTTACTTTTACATGCTTTTACATTGCTTTTTAGATCCTCATTCAATTGTATAATTGGGTGTTCTTAAAGATCATTTCAAGAAAGTGATTTTATCATATTTTTAAACTGAATACTTGAATATCTGACTTATGCAATTATTGAGTTTTCCCTTTGCATGCTTTAATTGTTTTCCTAGATTTAAATACTAAAGTATAATCGGTTGCTTGTATATCATCTCAAGAGGGTGATTCTATCATTTTGGATGCTGAAGTGATTGAATTTACCTTAGTTGTTTTCCTTTACATGCGTTGAAATGCTTTCTTACATTAAAATTTCAATTCCTGCAAGTGTGATTGCGCGCATGATATTTTATTTTGAATTTGTTTTCTTTCTTTTCGTTACTTGATTTCATAAGTTAGTTGAATTTCATTTTCATTATTTAATTTCATAAGATTATATGAATTGGTTTTCGTTATTTTGTAGTGAGATTGATCTAAATTGAAAGACAATTTCTAGCACATACAATGCACGTGTGCTTTACAACTTTACGAAACCCCTGGGTTGACAAATTAAATGACAGGCAATTATTTTGCCCCAACATTTTGGCACTGTTGCCGGGGAAGTGTGCATAGGTACTATCTTTCAGTCTAGAGTGTATTTTATTTTTTGTTTTTACTAACCATTTATGGATAGAGGATCTAGAATGCAACCCAAAGACTACATTGAGGAATGGTATCAAAAAGCGATTGCGCCACAACATTAATCAATTCTTCAAGAGATCCTTGCGGCAAATCGAAAGATAAAGATGATTTTTCATATCCTTACAAACAATCAGGTACATTTTTCAAGTTTGGATATGAATATTTCAAAGATTATAATCTGTAAATGGCTTCATTGGAAGCATTCATATACTTAAAAATAAAAAAAATAGTTTTTATATAGATAGGAAAAATAAAAATAAAACCAAGCTTGGCTAGAATTTTAGAATTTTTAATTTTGTTTAAAAAAATATAATCAACGTTGATTAATTCATTTTGAATAAATTTAAGTGACGCAGTAAGAATCACTTCTTTTTTTTCACTATCAGAAATAAAATTTGTGTGAAAATATGAATTTATTTGACGACGTTGACTAATATGTTCTCTTCCCATGCCTCGTTGCAAACTGCAAGATCAAAAAATCAGATCAGCCAATTTAAAAATTAAAATTCAAAAATTTGTTAAAAATTTTGCTGGAAATTGAACTATAATTCTATTGAAAATCGTCGTTTGAGTCATGATCATTTTTTGATCAGTTCTGCAATTTTTAATGTTTTGCACCTTCTCAATATTTTTCTGATTTTGTTGAATTGCATGTGCACACTTTTTTGTTTTAATATATGTATATAATTTTTTTAAATTAAAAAAAAAATGTAACATATGTTAAAAAAAAAAAAAACTTTTTTATGTTAAATTTTTTTTTCTTTTCAAAACAACGAATGGTCCATCGAAAGGAGGCTCACGCATATGCATGAGGCCGGCCTTTGGCTTGGCCTTACACATATGTGCATGCCTCTAATCCATACAAAGACCCATGCACTGCAATAAAAAATGAACCTTCTCTTTTCCATATTCAGTCTTCTTCAAGTAGCAGTTATTGGAAATTGATTTTAAAAATTGCAGAGACAAACAATAAAGGTGTATCGGATGAAGAATCTGCTGATGAAGAGAAGATTGCAGATTCAATTCTAGAGACAGACAATGAAAGTGTATCACATGAAGAAACTGTTGATGAAGAGAAGATTGCAAATTGCTGATGAAGAGAAGATTGTAGATTCCATTGCAGGTAAATGGAATGAGGGTGATCGATTTGAAATTCTCTGTGAGAGACAAGCCATTACACATCAAAACTTGCAAATAAAAAAATCAAACCACAACAATTTTATTTTGTTGCATAAGTAATTGCCAAAAAACGAAATTGCCAGAAATGCGTAACTGTTAAAAACACCCGATTTTAAAACGCATTTTATGAGCAAACCAAGGCGTATTAGGAAAAAATAAAACACGGGTTTTTTCAAGAACGACGAAAATTAGGTAACATGCGAGTGCTTTACTGTATTTCGCAGCCATTTGGGAGAAATTCAGGGTTCTTAGAAGCTCTGTTTTGTAGATTACGTGAGGAAAAACGATTTGTTTTGAACTGTTTAAACATGGCAAGTTGAAAGCAGAAGAATAACTCTGCTCCACATGGAAAGTGGTCTAAGAGTCCAATTTGATTTAATGAATTTGATTTTAGACACATATGTGTCTCATTCCCTATGTGTCTCATCATTAAAAAAATAAAAAATTTAATAATAATAACAATAATAAAATATAAAAATATAAAAAAAAGAATTTTTTTTGTTGTTGTTGCATATATAATCGATATTGAAGCAATTTATAAGGTGAAAAATACTTGCAAAATTTGATTGAAATAATTTTTCGTGCACGTATTTTTTTCACCTGCTTCAAATATTTTTGACAACATGCTTTTGCAGCACATATGACGATTCAATTTGATAGATTTAATATTGACTTGCAGAACAATTGGAAGATTATTTAGATGATTTCTCAATATTTGACATTAAAATTTTTGTTGTTGTGTATTTTTCTATGAAGCTTTAACTTGCAGAACACATTGAATCTTTGTGATGCCAATCATATTACTAAGCACAGTGCATGAAGTCATCCGACAACAGGGAGTTGAATTATTTTTTATGTTTATTTCTTAAAAATGGATTGTTATCAATATTATGAATTGGACTGAATATAACACTTTTGACTTTCCTTAATCTGTTTCATTTGACATTCAAATATTTGCGTAAAAATGAGAGAGGAATTGGCCATTTATTTTTGAACACATATATGTTCTTTATGTCAATTTTTTTTTGCAGGTTTCAGATGATCGAATGATCATTGAAGAAAACCAATTGTGCACAATTGGTATTCAAAAGATCGATTTCATGAGAAACATAAGAACAAGTCCATATCCATATCCATCAAGACCATTACCTTTCCTTCCTTTTGAATTATAAATCCAACTAAGCAAGTCAAATCAAGCCACAGTTATTTTCCCAGCAAGAGTCAGTTGTTCATTTTCCTTTATTCACATACATTTTCCATTACTTTTTGTCTACTCCTAACCCACAAATAAAATCAAGAAGCTCACTTACATGCTTATTGCCCATTTTCATTTGCCATTGTCATCTTCCATTTCCATTTTCCTTCTCCTATCATTTTAATTTCGCAAATAAACCTTGCTTCAATATAAATTATTGAGTCCATAGTCTTTTGAGTCTAAAATCCTTGCAAAAACATCTTGAAGCTTGCATGCCTTAATGGCAAGTCTTCTTGCTAACGAACAATGGGAATATATTAATGTTCCTTGGTCATTAGATCTTCTAGGTACTCGGCAACAACAAAATTATTCATACCTAAAAAGATGTGTTTGGGCATCTTGACTCTCATTGTCATCAATGGTGAGAGTTCTCGTGTTGACTAGCGACATCCATTAATGACCACTAAGTTAACAATTTCCTGCTATGTTCGACATCAAAACATCTATTCACATAGCATGAATTATGCCAACGAGTTTTGAAGACATGAAGAATATCATTTTCAGAATTTTGAAGCAAATGAAGAAGATATGCTCTACAACAGATCAGCACCATTCTGCAGTTGCGGAATTAGATGGCAGCTGCAGAATCAGAGGGCAGCAACAAAATCAGATGGCAACTGCAAAATTAGATGACAGTTGCAAAATCAGAGGGAAGCAGCAGAATCAACACCATTTTTCAATTGCAGAATCAAATGACAGCTGCAGAATCAGATGGCAGCTACAGAATTAGAGGACAGTTGCAAAATCAGTATCATTCTGCAGCAAGATTCAACAGTTTTAGTAGAAGCAATAAAAAGTCATCTTGACTCCTTCATCCATAACTTTTATAACCACTTGAAGAAGATTATGATTATAATTTTGCAGCCACCACACATGCAGCTCATCCATTTCCAAAGGGTAAGTTAAGGTATGTCATTTTATAACTTTTTACCATAGAATTCCTTGAAAATATAGAATGATAATTTTTGGAAAAAAATACTTCTTTTCCTCATTTCATAAAATTTCCAATACCATCAGTTGAGAGAGGGGGAGGGGGGTGGTTACATTCATATTCACATTTTTCCACATTCATATGACATTCAAAAGTGCACATACTTTCAAAAGATATTAACTATTACATTATTATTATGAGTATACAATGGCTTTTCAAAACTACTTAAAAGATAATTGGATGCAAACATAATCATGGTTGTCACACAAGAATTAACCATGATGCAATCCAATATAAATATACATTGCAACAATAATCAAATTATCATTATGCAAAGTTCAAAAATCAAAATTGAATGCAACAACAAAATATGGTTGAAACACAAGAACCAACCATGTTGCAGTTCAACTATAAGACTTTGCAGAAGTATGAAGTTATCAAATGATATCATGCAAAGTTAAGTCAAAGCTCAAATGATAAAAAAAGAATTCATGTAATAGATTGCATGAGGACAAGCAATAGCTTTAGTTGGGGGGTATGTTGGGCCTTGAAATTATCATTTACTTCCATTACATTTTCACTTATATTTCCATGTTATCACCGTCACTCCACCTCCATTTCACTACATTTACCTTACCATTACCATTATTGGGTTACATTTATGTTTTTCCAAACTTTATTAATTCTTAGTATTTTTAAGTGAATTTGTGGTTAAAAATTCGAAAATAATATGCACATACTTATACTTAACAAGTGGAATGAGTTTGTTGCCATGTGTAGGTCAAAAAGAAGGTTCCAAAAGACTCTTATGTGGCCTCCTAAGGCCAAATTTGAATTTGGATGGAGAAGATCATGGGATCATAAGGATATGTGTCTCATTTCCTATTTGTATTGTAACTCTAAGAAGACATGTGCCTTATCACTTCCTATTTGGATTGTAACTCTAGAGATATATGGAGAGATTCATGGACTTTCATTAATGAGATAGCTTCTTATCTTTTGTATAATTAATGGAAGCTTTCTCTTATCAAATCATGTGTAAAATTGGAGTTATGCTCAAGCTTTGAACACAGAATTAGATTGTGGCACCTTACTCATGAATTTTCCTTCATTTTAACTTGGTTTTTCTTACATATGGAGCATCTCGATTTACCATCTCTCATACTTTTAGATCAGCTACCTAAAATGTGCGAGATTTACTTGCTTTTATAGATTAAAGTTTATTTGCTTTCTTAGTATTAGTTTTAGAATGACTGTGTAATCTTTGTTTTTTTTTAAATATTTCAAAAGGATAGATTTATCTATTTTCCAATTGGATTAAGTTTGAGGCAAAAGAGCTCACAATTATTTAGCTTCCTTTCATGTTCTGTTATTTACTTTCTTAGATCAAACTATCAATTCATTGTATAATTGAATGTTCTTGAAAGATCAGGCTAAGAAGGTGTTCCAAATTGGGTGATTGAATGTTCAACCTATACAATCATTGAGCTTTACTTTTACATGCTTTTACATTGCTTTTTAGATCATCATTCAATTGTATAATTGGGTGTTCTTAAAGATCATTTCAAGAAGGTGAATTTATCATATTTTTAAACTGAATACTTGAATACCTAACTTATGCAATTATTGAGTTTTCCCTTTGCATGCTTTAATTGCTTTCCTAGATATAAAGACTAAAGTATAATCGGTTACTTGTACATCATCTCAAGAGGTTGATTCTATCATATTGGATGCTGAAGTAATTGAACGTACCTTATTTGTTTTCCTTTACATGCTTTGAAATGCTTTCTTAGATTAAAATTTCAATTTGTGCATGTGTGATTGCATGCTTATATTTTATTTTGAATTTGTTTTCTTTCTTTTCGTTACTTGATTTCATAGGTTAGTTGAATTTCATTTTCATTATTTGATTTCATAAGATTAGATGAATTAATTTTCGTTATTTTGTAGTTAGATTGATCTAAACTGAAAGACAATTTCTAGCACATACAGTGCACGCATGCTTCACAAGTTTACAAAACCCCCAGGTTGACAAATTAAATGACATGCAATTATTTTTCCCCAACATTTTGGCGCTGTTGTTGGGGAAGTGTGCATAGGAACTATCTTTCAGTCTAAAGTGTATTTTATTTTTTGTTTTTACTAACCATTTATGGACAGAGGATCTAGAGTGTAGCCCAAAGACTACATTGAGGAATGGTATCAATAAGCGATTGCGCCACAACATTCATCAATTCTTCAAGAGATCCTTGTGGCAAATCGAAAGATCAAGACGGTTTTTCATATCCTTACAAACAATCAGGTACATTTTTCAAGTTTGGATATGAATATTTCAAAGATTATGATCCGTAAATGGCTTCATTGGAAGCATTCATATACTTAAAAATTAAAAAAATTGTTTTTAGATAGATAAGAAATATAAAAATAAAACCAAGCTTGGCTAGAATTTTAGAATTTTTAATTTCAAAAAATAAATAATAATCAACGTTGATTAATTCATTTTGAATAAATTTAAGTGACGCAGTAAGAATCACTTCGTTTTTTTTCACTATCAGAAATAAAATTTGTGTGTGAAAATATGAATTTTATTTGACGACATTGAATAGTATGCTCTCTTCCTACCCCTCGTTGCAACCTAGAAGATCAGAAAATCAGATCAGTCAATTTAAAAATTAAAATTCAAAAATTCGTTAAAATTTTGCTGGAAATTGAACTACAATTCTATTGAAAATCGTCTTTTGAGTCATGATCCTTTTTTGATCGGTTCTGCAAAATTTAATGTTTTGCACCTTCTCAATCTTTTTCTGATTTATTGAATTGCATGTGCAAATTTTTGTATTTTTGTATTTTTTAAATATATGTATATATATTTTTTAAATTAAAAAAAAAATGTAACATACGTAATTTAAAAAAGAAGAAGAAAAAAAAACATTTTTATATGAAAAAAAAGAATTTTTTTCTTTTCAAAACAACGAATAGCCCATGGAAAGGAGACCCACGCATATGCGTGAGGCCAACCTTTGGCTTGGCTTTATGCATATGTGCATGCCTCCAATCCACGCAAAGACCCATGCACTGCAATAAAAAAAGAACCTTCTCTTTTCCATATTCGGTCTTCTTCAAGCAACAGTTATTAGAAATCGATTTTAAAAGTTGCAAATATAGACAATGAAGGTGTATAAGATGAAGAAATTATTGATGAAGAGAAGATTTCAAACTGCTGATGAAGAGAAGATTGCAGATTCAATTGCAGAGACAGACAATGAAAGAGTATCAGTTGAAGAAACCGCTGATGAAGAGAAGATTGCAGACTGCTGATGAAGAGAAGATTGCAGATTCCATTGTAGGTAATTGGAATGAGGGTGATCGATTTGAACTTTTCAGTGAGAGACAAGCCATTACACTTCAAAACCTGCAAATAAAAAAATCAAACCACAACAATTTTATTTTGTTACAGAATTAATTGCCAGAAATGTGAAACTGTTAAAAACACCTGATTTTAAAACGCATTTTTTGAGCAAATCGAGGTGAATTAGGAAAAAATAAAACATGGGTTTTTTCGGGAACGGGGAAATTAGGAAATTCACGAGAAATTTGCTGGATTTAGCAGCCATTTGGGAGAAATTCATGGCTCTTCGAAGCTTTTTTTTGCAGATTGCGTAAGGAAAAAATGATTTGTTTTGAACTATTTAAATATGGCAAGTTGAAAGCAGAAGAATCTAAGTTAGTAAAAAACTCTGCTCCACATGGAAAGTGGTATAAGAGTCCAATTTGATTTAATAAATTTGATTTTAGACACATATGTGTCTCATCATTAAAAAAAAATTAATAACAATAATAATAATAATAATAATAATAATAAAATTAAAAAATGAGATTTTTTTTTTTTTTTTTTTTTTTTTGCATATACAATCGATATTGAAGCAATTTATAAGGCAAAAAATACTTGCAAAATTTGATTGAAATAATTTTTCGTGCAAGTACTTTTTTTTTACTGCTTCAAATATTTTTGACAACATGCTTTTGTAGCTTAGATGATGATTCAATTTGGAAGATTTAATATTAACTTGTAGAAAAATTGGAAGATTATTTAGATGATTTCTCAATATTTGGCATTAATAATTTTGTTGCTGTGTATTTTTCTATGATGCTTTAACTTGCAGAACACAACGAATATTTGTGATGCCAATCATATTACTGAGCACAGTGCATGAAGTCATCCGACAACAGGGAGTTGATTTATTTTTCATGGTTATTTCTTAAAAATGGATTATTATCAATATCATGAATTGGACTGAATATAACACTTTTTATTTTCCTTAATCTGTTTCATTTGACATTCAAATTTTTGCGTAAGAATGAGAGAGGAATTGGCCATTTCTTTTTGAACACACTTATTTTCTTTATGTCAAGTTTTTTTTGCAGGTTTCAGATGATCGAATGACCATTGAAGAAAACCAATTGTGCACAATTGGTCTTCAAAGGACCGATTTCATGAGAAACATAAGAACAAGTCCATGTCCATATCCATCAAGACCATTACTTTTCCTCCCTTTTGAATTATAAATCCAACCAAGCATTTCAAAACAAGCCACAGTTATTTTCCTAGCAAAAGTCAGCAGTTCATTTTCCTTTATTCACATACACTTTCCATTACTTTTTGTCTACTCCTATCCCACAAATAAAATCAAGAATCTCACTTACATGCTTATTTCCCATTGTCATCTTCCATTTCCATTTTGCTTCTCCTATCATTTTCATTTCGCAAATAAACCTTGCTTCAATGCAAATTATTGAGTCCATATTCCTTTAAGTCTAAAATCCTTGCAAAAACACCTTGAGGATTGCATGCCTTAATGGAAAGTCTTCTTGCTGACGAACAATGGGAATACATTAATGTCCCTTGGTCATTGGATCTTCTAGGTACTCGACAACAACAAAATTATTCGTACTTAGCAAGATGTGTTTTTGCATCTTGACTCTCATTGTCATCAATGGTGAGAGTTCTCGTGTTGACTAGCAGGATCCATTAATGGCCACTAAGTCAACAATTTCCTACTATGTTCGACATCAGAACATCTATTCACATAGCAGAAATTATGCCAACGGGTTTTGAAGACATGAAGACTATTATTTTTAGCATTTTGAAGCAAATGAAGAAGATATGAAGCTACAACAGATCAACACCATTATGCAGCTGCAGAATCAGATGGCAGCGGTAGAATCAGATGACAACTGCAGAATCAGATCACAGCAACAAGATCAGAAGACAGTTGTAGAATCAGAGGGCAACAACATAATCGGATGGCAACTACAAAATCAGATGACAGTTGCAGAATCAGAGGTCAGCAGCAAAATCAACACCATTTTGCAGTTGCAGAATCAAATGGTAGCTACAGAATCAGATGGCAGCTGTAGAATCAGAGGACAATTGCAGAATCAACATCATTTTGCAGCAAGATTCAACAATTTTAGTAGAAGAAATAAAAAGTCATCTTGACTCCTTCATCCATAACTTGTACAACCACTTGAAGAAGATTATTATTAGAATTTTGCAGCCAACACACATGCACTTCATCCATTTCCAAAGGGTAAGTTAAGGTATGCCATTTTCTAACTTTTTACCATAGAATTCCTTGAAAAACTAGAATGATAATTTTTGGAAAAAGCACTTATTTTCCTCATTTAATAAAAATTCCAATACCATCAGTTGCAGGGGGGGGGGGTACATTCATATTCACATTTTTCCACATTCATATGACATTCAAAAGCACACATACTTTCAAAAGATATTAACTATTACATTATTATTACGAGCATAAAATGACTTTTCAAAAGTACTTAAAAGATAATTAGATGCAAACATAATCATGGTTGTCACACAAGAACTAACCATGATGCAATCCAATATAAATATACTTTGCAACAATAGTCAAATTATCATTATGCAAAGTTCAAAGATCAAAATTGAATGCAACAAAAAAATATGGTTGAAACACAAGAACCAACCATGTTGCAATTCAACTAAAATACTTTGCAGAAGTATGAAGTTATCAAATGATATCATGCAAAGTTAAGCCAAAGCTCAAAGGATAAAAAAAAGAATTAATGTAATAGATTGCATGAGGACATGCAATAGCTTCAGTTGGGGGGTATGTTGGGTCTTGAAATTATCATTTGCTTCCATTACATTTTCACTTATATTTCCATATTATCACCTTCACTCCACCTCCATTTCATTACATTTACCTTACCATTACCATTATTGGGTTACATTTATGTTTTTCCAAACTTTATTAATTCCTAGTATTTTTAAGTGAATTTGTGGTTAAAAATTAGAAAATAATATGCACATACTTAGAATTTTCAAAGGGTAAGTTAAGGTATGCCATTTTCTAACTTTTTACCATAGAATTCCTTGAAAATCTAGAATGATAATTTTTGGAAAAAACACTTCTTTTCCTCATTTCATAAAATTTCCAATACCATCAGTTGAGAGAGGGGGAGGGGGGTGGTTACATTCATATTCACATTTTTCCACATTCATATGACATTCAAAAGTGCACCTACTTTCAAAAGATATTAACTATTACATTATTATTATGAGTATACAATGGCTTTTCAAAACTACTTAAAAGATAATTGGATGCAAACATAATCATGGTTGTCACACAAGAACTAACCACGATGCAATCCAATATAAATATACATTGCAACAATAATCAAATTATCATTATGCAAAGTTCAAAAATCAAAATTGAATGCAACAAAAAAATATGGTTGAAACACAAGAACCAACCATGTTTCAATTCAACTATAAGACTTTGCAAAAATATGAAGTTATCAAATGATATCATGCAAAGTTAAGCCAAAGCTCAAAGGATAAAAAAAAAGAATTCATGTAATAGATTGCATGAGGACAAGCAATAGCTTCAGTTGACGGGTATGTTGGGCCTTGAAATTATCATTTACTTTCATTACATTTTCACTTATATTTCCATATTATCACCTTCACTCCACCTCCATTTCACTACATTTACCTTACCATTACCATTATTGGGTTACATTTATGTTTTTCCAAACTTTATTAATTCTTAGTATTTTTAAGTGAATTTGTGGTTAAAAATTAGAAAATAATATGCACATACTTATAGTTAACAAGTGGAATGAGTTTGTTTCCATGTGTAGGTCAAAAAGAAGCTTCCAAAAGACTCTTATGTGGCCTCCTAAGGAAAAATTTGAATTTGGATGGAGAAGATCATGGGATCATAAGGATATGTGTCTCATTTCCTATTTGTATTGTAAATCTAAGAAGACATGTGCCTTATCACTTCCTATTTGGATTGTAACTCCAGAGATATAGGGAGAGATTCATGGGCTCTCATTAATGAGATAACTTCCCATCTTTTGTTTAAATAGGGGAAGCTTTCTCCTATAAAATCATGAGTAAAACTGGAGTTATGCTCAAACTTTGAATACATAATTAGATTGTGGCACCTTACTCATGAATGCTCCTTCATTTTGACTTGGTTTTTCTTACATATGGAACATCTCGATTTACCATCTCTCATACTTTTAGATCAGATACCTAAAAGTGTGAGATTTACTTGCTTTTATAGATTACAATTTATTCGCTTTCTTAGTATTAGTTTTAGAATGACTGTGTAATATTTTATTTTCTAAAAATATTTCAAAAGGATAGATTTATCTATTTTCCAATTGGATTAAGTTTGAGGCAATAGAGCTCACAGTTATTTAGTTTCCTTTTATGTTCTATTATTTACTTTCTTAGATCAAACTATCAATTCATTGTATAATTGAATGTTCCTAAAAGATCAGGCTAAGAAGGTGTTCCAAATTGGGCGATTGAATGTTCAACCTATACAATCATTGAGCTTTACTTTTACATGCTTTTTAGATCCTCATTCAATTGTATAATTGGGTGTTCTTAAAGATCATTTCAAGAAGGTGATTTTATCATATTTTTAAACTGAATACTTGAATACCTAACTTATGCAATTATTGAGTTTTCCCTTTACATGATTTAATTGATTTCTTAGATTTAAAGACTAAAGAATAATCAGTTGCTTGTACATCATCTCAAGAGGATGATTTTATCATATTGGATGCTGAAATGATTGAACGTACCTTAGTTGTTTTCCTTTACATGCTTTGAAATGCTTTCTTAGATTAAAATTTCAATTCCTGCAAGTGTGATTACTCGCGTTATATTTTATTTTGAATTTGTTTTATTTATTTTCGTTAATTAATTTCATAGGTTAGTTGAATTTCATTTTCATTATTTTATTTCATAAGATTAGATGATTTGGTTTTAGTTATTTTGTAGTTAGATTGATCTAAACTGAAAGACAATTTCTAGCACATACAATGCATGCATGCTTCACAAGTTTACGAAACCCCCTGGTTGACAAATTAAATCACAGGAAATTATTTTTCCCCAACAACCTGCATTCAACCATATATAATATGATACATTGTTTGGTAGAAAAATGATGGCTCCCTTGCCACAAACCCCATCTTCGAAGGCTCCATTAAAGAAGGCAATATTTGCAGATAGGGAGTTGGGAGGAAAACTAAAAGCGCGAGTCATGGATGGCTTCTCAAGCTTGAAAAAAAAAACCAACAATCTGATCCAGAATTCCATTGGTATCCTTTGGTCTGCCTTCAAAGATCAATTTATTACGAAATTTCCAAATTCCCCATGCAATAAAAATGGGGAGGGCTTTGTAACTACCTCTATTGTGTTCCCACCACAACAGGAAATGACACAAAGGCGAGAAAGGCCCATTTTCCTGCAAGTTGAAAACTCCATGAAATTATGACGAAAGAGCCTTAGTAAAATCATAGGAAAATAATAATTGGTTCACTCATTCTTTATCTTTAAGACAAAGAGCGCAAATATTTGGCCCTTGGAAGCCCTTTTTCAAAAGCCAATCCCAAGTTAGAATTCAATTTTCTAGAGCAAGCCAAATAAAAAATTTCAGCTTAGGCATAATAGGCCACTTCCAAAGTTTTGAGAGCCACCACTTATTCCTTTGAATTGAGGAAAACTTCGAGACTGTTAAGTAAGCATTGAGGGTAGTAACAATACTGGTTGAGGAGTCCCCAACCCACTCTAGGGAATCATCCTTATATAAAATGAAGAGACCACTAGTTGTGAGAGTTTTTATAAACCTCACCCATTCCTCCACCACAGGACCACACAAACCCAAATCCGGAGAGGTTTTCCATCTCCCAACTGAAACCCCTGGTATAGAGAAAATATAATCCTGTCGAAGACTATATAAACATTGCACATTGAGCTGAAAAGAAAGATCAGAATAAAAAGGATGAAAAATGGTTACACCACTAATCGGGAAGGATCCTAGCTTAACTAGATCCCCTCTACCAGCATTTCACTTAATCCATTTCCAAATCCATGCATTTCCATCCAAACATTCGAGCCATCATGGGGAGAAGGATTAAAATACCAAATCCAATCCATAAGCAATCGACCATGAACATATTTCCCCAAAATAATTTTACTCTTGATGCCATCTTCGGAGAAAGCCCTAGAGGTGTTCTTCATGGCTAGAACAAGACCAAAATAGTGAAGGTTTTTAATTCCCACCCACCTTGGTGCTTTGGCTAGTCAATAGCCTCCCAACTCACCAAATGATGAACAAAATTGTTCCGATTACCATACCATAGGAAGTCGCTCATACATTGGCTAGCCTTCTGGAGAATTGACTTTGGGGTCTTTGCAAGGGAAAAACAGAACATAGGGATACTTTATAGAACATATTTGATTAAGGTCAACCCGTCTATGATTGAGAGCCACCGATAGAACCAATTGTTTACCTTACCTTCAATTTTTTTTATTAGCCATCTTCAGTCATCAACCCTATACCAATTCAGTTTGAGAAAAAAACCCAGATACTGAAAGACATGTTCCGCAGGTACCATATTGTAAGGAAGGTAGAGACAATAAAACCAATAGTTTGATCAACGACATTATTAACGTAAAAATTAGATTTGTGTTCACTAATCTTCATGTCGAAGGTCGAGAAATAAATGGAGAAGATGCTATGGAAGGATCTCCACTCACTTCTGAACCTTCACCCAGAATAAGAATGTCATCGACACATAAAATATGTGTTAGGTTGATGCAATTTGTTACCTTAACACCTTTGAGCAGACCTTCCTTCTTTGTTGTAGAGATCATTTTACTCAAGCCTTTGATTAATAAGAGGAAAATAAGTGGTGAAAGAGGGAATACTGCCTTAAGCGACGGGAGGAAGAGAAAAAGGCAGAAAAAGCACCATTTATAAGCACCATAAAATTTACAGATGAGATACAACCCACAATCCAGTTTGTAGTCAGAGTGTCAACTCCAATAAGGAGGAGAGAAAACCGAAGAAAAGACTAGTTTACCCTGTCATACGCCTTTACCAGGTCCATCTTGAGAATGACGTACACCGCTTTCTGAATTGGATGGAGTGTAATGCCTCTTGGGAAGAGCTGATTGCGTCATGAATTGACCTACCTGCGAGGAAACCAAATTTCTCCCCTGAGATAGATTTTGATAGCATAGCTTTCATCCTCAAAGATAGGGTCTTAGTAATCACTTTGTAGATAAGGTTTCACAATGAAATCAACTTGAAATAATTGAATGTTTTCGGTTTATACTTTTTCAGAATCAAAGCCAAAAAGGTGGAATTAAAGGCCCCCATTGTAGAAATTATATGCACTAAGCATGCATATGTCCAAGATCCACATCTCACACTTATTAACTTTATGAAAGATACTGAATCTATTCCACTTGTTAAAATTTGCGGAAAAATTAATTGCACACACATGTGAAGCATAAACAAAAATATTCAATCGCACATAACACAGTTTTTAACTGGGAAAGCCTAAAGCTGAAAACCCCAACTATATATTATGTAACATGGAGATCATATGAAAATCTCATACAAACATACAAAGCTTATCATAAGCCCCCAGTACAGTACAATCGTCATACACTAATCAAGACCAATCTTGCAAATCCATGCACCGATCTCTGCCTCTTGCTAGCCTACCTCCACTACGCAATCTCTGCTGAATAATAGCTCTGAATGAATTTGAATTACTCCATCCTTGACTACGCAATCCTAATTGGTATCTCCACTAAGTGTGTGATGCAATCAATGCATCATTATAGTCACAATAGATAGTCTATCTTGCCCTTTCACCTATCTCTCCACTGGTCTCCACTGAAACTCCCATGCACTGTAGTTAACTGCTGTATTGTTTAGTTGATTAAAGAGTTATTATTTGTGAATTAATTAACTAATTAATTCACTCCACTCTCACTAGTGTATCAATCAGTTAGACTAGATACAACTAGCTCAACTGATTCTAACTGAGTTAAACTAAATACAACTCCATAACTACTTCTTCCAACTGTGTCATAACTCTGCCACTTGAGTTATAACTGAGTCCTCCATGCATTAGCTCCAGTAAACCCTTAGGAATAGCGTAATTCCTTCTGTCAGCTGATGTGCCACATCTGTGCACTGAACTGAAGTGCTCCAAGAGAATAAGTTGCTGTTTAGAGTTTGATTATTATTAAGAGCTAATAATAATCGATATACATCTATTTTTTAGATTGACGATCTATAAGTAGACTTCGCCCAATATTCTAAAAATAGAATTTCATCTATTTTTCCAACTTGATCAACCATCCACAAATAGAATCTTGCAACTTTTGAAATATGATCATCATGTCTAAAAATAGACATAGTCTAAAAATAGACTTGCGCCAAAAATAGCCTGCGGGCCCACTTAGTGAAGGCGACTCTTTTCACTAAGCTCATCATCTTGTTGAATCTCAACACCCATCACCTTCCCATTCACCCTTTCCTCCTCAACCACATTGAGCTTATCCCTTCCAACTAGATCAAAGAACTCCAAGAATAACTCCACCATCCAACCATCAGGGCCTAGACACTTGTCCTTAACAAAGGAGTTCAAAACTTCTTTAATCTAATCCAAAGTCACAGGCTTTTCCAAATTTATATTGTCCTTTTTACTGTGGATTAGTCACACGGTTGTACGAAATCGCACAATCTTAGAGAGTGTGCTTTACTCTCTAAACTATTGGTAACAGGAAGAAAGTGGGGGAGCTCAAAAGCATAAAACTTAATGGAAATAGTATGCTGAAGTATGCTTTGGGTAAAATAAAACTAAAAAATAGAAATATACATAAGCTATATAGAGAGTTCCAAACGATAATAATGAAAACGATGGCTCGATGGCCTCTTCTTATTAAACGTTCGAAATGGAGAAGAAATTCTACCCACTTGCCAAAGAGCCCCTAGGCAATGTCTCTAGGTCCCAATGCAAGGATGTTGCCTTCCAAGCTCTGCCTTTGATGCAGTCTCACTCTCTCTATCTGTTGTGGTGGACTAAGATGTTGGGTGGCCAACTATCGAGTCCTCTTTAGCTCCAGCTCCGGGTCACACACAATGCTGGTGTTGCTTGGGAAACTTTGGCCAGCATTACATTGTTATCACCCTTTCTTCATCTCATGGTGGGTTGATATAGGTGAGCTTCAAATCCTCCTTCCCTCCCTTGGTACATGATGGATGGTAACCCAAGGGAGAGGTGTGATTCCATTGTGTACTCAAATATTCTTTTGTGTGCTCACAAATGTCTAAGGAGGCGCTGGTGGCTATCCTTAGGCGGATTTCACATAAGGAGTAACTGTCCTTTGCTTGTTGTGGTCCCGGAAAGTGACTTTTTTCCATTTCCAGGAATGCGTGCTTATCGGGCAAAAAGGCACGTAGAAGGCACTCTTCTCGAAGGATAAAGCGCGCATTTGAGCATTTATGACTAGTTCGAATTTGATTTTCTCAAAACCTTAGAGATTTTAAATACTTCTTGATTCCATAATGTATTCCTGTCTTGTAAATCCTTGGGCTCGACATTAATCGATGTCATCTTCTGCTGTACAATTTTCCAGTGTTAACAGTTTCCCCCTCATGTGTGAGGTCTAGGAAGAACTGTATATCTGAAATACATTATAGTTTCTTTTCTATATCGTACGCGGAGAGAGAGAGAGGTCTGCGTGTATTTTGGAATTGAAAACACCTTGCACCGTTTCTGAGATAACCATGGCCTAAGGGACCCCCTGCAAGCAGACAAAATATGCAACATATTTACAAAATTTCAATGAGGCGGGCATGTCCCATGCTCGTGATGCTATGGCTAATTAAAAAAAATTGATAGATACATGTGTTGTCTGTGCCACTACTGTGGTAGTGATGCTAGTGGTTGTTGACGATAACTGCTAACGCCCTCAGGGGAAATTTTTTGTTTGACGATAGGTGGAATGTGGTATGCATACGCGTAGTCTTGGTATGGCATATCATTGCGAAATGTACGCATATGTACTGGCTCAGACCTTCCCGTGTAAGCATTGTTTGTTAGAGACGCTTATGGAGGCATGGGTCTTCGACAGATCTGATCAAAGTGCAATGGTTGTAAGGTATGATACCATCATGACATGAAAGCTTTTGCTATGGTCGAATGTCAGGAGGATAAATGACATCTGTGGACAATGATGTCTCCCATAGTGCCACCCAAGGATATCCCCTTTGCATGGGGAGGCGTTATCCAAGGTACTACTTCCTTTTTGGAAAATAGGTGTTGAGGTCGACAAAAAGGAAGCCTTAACCGAACCATGGGTCGCTGACCTAAGGGGTCGGGGAACGAGATGTGATGAGTTTAACATAGGCATGTTGGTGAGAGGTGACTGAAAACGGATGATGGGGATTTAGTGGCCCGAGGTCGAAGTATACTTGAGCAGCTTGGCGGCAGTCATAGGTATTTCTGAAGGAAAAATCCCTAGAGTCGATAGGACTTCTAGGGCAGGTGTGAACCGGCTATGATTGTCGTAATGGTGTGTGCATGAGGGGTGAAATACTTTGACCAAGGGAGATGGGGGACTACTGCCATGGGAGAAAAGGTGAAATATGAGGGAAAAGTGGCAAAGGGCATCGTTTACGGTCTTTGTACACTTGCCAAAAGAATAAAATAATGGGGTTTGGTTTGTACAAAACACAGAGACGGGTACCCCAAAACATGAAAGAGGGTCGCTCACTGAAGGTGTGAGGACGGTGTTTTGCTAGGGGTAGGGGTCCCATTGGTTGGTCTCATGTGTGGGGTTGATGAAGCGGAAGATGTCACAGATGGGATTATGCTGATGGAGGTATGGTGGGCCAAATGTGGTGCGCGAAGGTGCGCTTTAAATCTGCTTGTACAACCTGATCATCTGGGAAGGGGGTTGAGTTTGAACGGTGAAATTGACCTTATGCATGATATATGGATGGGCACGAGGTGCTTCCTGGACTAAAATGGTATGGCCATGGCGTCACTTGTGGGGTGATGTATGAGCTACTTTGGACGACGATCGCCATGGAGGGGAGGCTCTACTGACCATCGCGGGCGTTTATCATATGCAGGGTGAGGTGATTATAAACATAGTCAGGTATGAGGACCTTATGGTTTATTTCTAATGGAGAAATCATGTCAGGATATGCAAAGTTCTCTAGGACTCTATCATGCTAAGGGTAGAATGATACCTACTCCGAAACTTTCAGTGAATGGTGTTGTGGATGGTTTGTGGGTTCTTCCTGCAAAAACAACTACCTCAAGTGAAATCATCTTCTTTTCATTCGATATTATTGAAAAACACGAATTTTGGAAAGGAAGATGGGAGGGTGCATACCTGCTTGTGCTGAAAAAAATAATTTTCCGGAAAGTGAATGTGGGGCATCGCTTTCGTTCGCCATGGCATACTGGTGATGGTGCAACTTACGGTTTGCGGAATGGACCTTTTGATCTCCTATTATGGACTTCCGAAGTTCTGGAAAAGGGCGATAAATATGGGATTATGGCCTTAATCCTATTCATTTGTACTTGTTGAGTGTTGGGAGATCATAGGTGATTGCAGAGCCTTTATTGCCATTGCAGTCAGCCCGTGTACCGGGGATTTGTGATATTATGCCGAGGTAACTTCCATGACGTCCTGCATTTTAATTTTTTCAGCTTGATGATGCCGGGGGCCGTACAAATTGGGTTTGTACGGCCTCAAAGGGACTTTTTGTCCTAGATTGCGTGGGCGATCTAGGAAAAGAGGCGCCCCCCTTCCGCTTATTTCCAAGGGACAGGCGCGCGAGGGTGCGCTATTCCCTCCTTTGTGCGCGCAAGAGCACGCCTATGAATGAAACAGGTGTGTAAGGGCGCGCCTGTCTAAGGGACAGGAGCACAAAGGGCATGGTTCTTGTAAAAACTTGGGTTTTTGTCCCTTTTGATGTTTTTCTCTGTCATGATGGGTGCCTGTTGCTTGGCAGGTTGGTGTGGAGAGAGCGAGACTGGCCCGAGATTCAGACAGCTCTAGCTGCTGATGCTGGGGCGCGCCGTCAGTTGGCCGCATGGGGACTTCTGAAATTTTCTAAGAACGAGTTCCTTTGGTCATAGGAATGATTGTTACATTATATTATACAACATTAGCATAGGAGGCGCAATATGTTCGTCTTGAGGGGGACAAACTTGATTATCTGTCCAGAGACGGATATATACTTTGTGACTGGATCATTGCCTCAGGGTGAGGAACTGAGGTATCCACTCCCTATTGGGAGAGTGAACATGGACATGTTCCAGAGGAGGCATTGCGGTGGTGCGCCTCTTACTGAGGGGTGCATCAGTGACAGATGTGGCCGAGCAGTGTGCTCTGGCCATTATTGTGCGACTGGTGGGGTTGTTTGCTCGACATCGGGCATTGGGCCCACAGGTGGGAGTTTTATGCCGTTTGACGAACGGGCATTTTTTCGATTTCGCCCGTTTCTGTTTTGATGGTATGGTGTCGCAATTGAACAGGGTCCAACGTGGATCCAAATCATTTGCGTATGCTAGCATCTTGTGTAGCATTATGTACGAGAGGGTGGTGTTGCTGAGGCCCATTGTTGTAGTGCCTATTGGGGGGCCGAGGGAGCCATGCATGAGGAGGTGGGCTCCGGTGATGCCACGAGGCGGTGGTGGCATGGTGGGTTATTATTGGAATGACATGACAGAGGCCTGGTTCGAGGCCAATCCGCAGATGTTCTTGCCATACCCGTATGCGGGGATGGACTTTCAGGGTGATCCAGATATCGGTCTCCCTTTCGATTATGCTTGGGGTCCCGCAGGTATGTGTTATTTTTCTGCATTTGTTCAAGTTTTTACGTACTTGTGTGTTTTTTTATTGACGCTGAAATTATTTTTGTTACTCATGTAGATGTTGGCGAGGTGGGACGCCTAGTGGCCTGATTGGTGGGTCATGATCCTTTGCCATGACTGCAGGGTGGTCAGGGAGGAGGTGTCGTAGGTGGACCGGGTGGTGGTGGTGGACCTAGCGGGGATGGTGCTGGCCCTTATGGTGAGGGCAGCAGCTCGGCTACAGCTGAGGTAGTGGCTGAGTGAGCTCATGTAGATGCGGCTGAGGCATGCATCGCAGTACTTATGGCTTAGGTGGCCGCTCTAGAGGACTTCCGGGGTCAAGTGGACCATTTGATCCACGAGATGCCTACTTGAGGTTTTATGGAGGACCTAAAGGAGGTTTGGATCGAGATGGTGATGGCCCGCGAGAGGGATTATCGGCCCACTCTACGACGGGTAGTTATCGTAGTGGCGACAGCAGCTCCAGTGGTGGCCCCAGGAGTAGTGGTGGGCCCAGGTGCTCCTCTTGAGGGGGCGCCCCCCTAGAGTAGTTTTGTACACAGGGGAAGCACTCATTATGAGGATGCTTCCATTATTTTTGACGACTGTTGTATTTTTGGGCTGGCCAATGGGCCAGTGGTACTATTTTTGTACTCAGATACACATATTTTTGATATATATATGAGAGATATTTTTGTGGCTCTACATGATGTGCTATCTATTTCGGTTTATGCATTTTGTGTTATGCTGATGGATATCTATGTTTTTTGTTTTTTACGTATGGTAGTTTATTCGCAATGCATTCTAGTCTAGGATATTGTTAACTATGCGATCAGTTGCTTGGTTTTGATTCCTTGATACATGTGAAAACGTAATGTAATCAAATTATCTGCTTAATCTTTTGGCACACAGATATCTTCTAAACAGGTTTGCATCTTTGGTTTCAAATGTTTGGTTTAATTGTGATACCATTAACTGGGAATCGAGGTAGATATGCATATGGCGGATGCCTCGATGGAGGGCCTCGCACATGAGTCTGATAACGACGTCATATTCTGCCTGATTTTTGGTTGCTGATTCGATGCACATGCCGTTTGAACACAGTGGTGATCGGTCAGGGTGGTAGATGACCCAGGCGGCTGCAGCTAAGTTTTGAGACCATCGCGATGCCCCATCAGTGAATCCAAAATAGGGTTCAAGTTGGTGATCCATGGTGGTAATTTGAGCGCGTTTAGGTCTTTGGGTCAAAAATATTTTGGTATTGGGATTTTTGTGTACCCTAACTCTAGGGGATAAGGGCTACTAGGGCCCTTATGGGTAGAACTTCTTGAGGTAAAGGCCGTTGACAATGTTAGTGAGGTAGGTCCCGTCCGGTTTCGTCAAGATGTATGCCCCCTGTCGGAGACAATGTTTGATGATATAGGGTCCTTTCCACAAGGTTTCGAACTTTCCTGGCCCTAAGGCTTCTTTTGCAACATCGTAGCAAAGGACTAACGCTCCCTTGGTAAATGAGCGAGGGTTGATGCGGTGGTCGAATGATGCTTTTACCTTTTTCTTATGGGCCTCATTTTTTGCAGTGATTTTCGCCGACTTTCGTCAACTAAGCATTGTTATAGAGGCTGGGTGTCATCAAGGAGTTTGATGGTGGCATGCAAGTTTGGGATCTTGTGGAAATATATGCAAAAGCATAAGGTGCCTTGGTCTTTTGCGACAGGAATAAAGCGACATTCCTGTGATGAGGAGGTGGTTGAAATCCTGTCTTGGGCGTGCGATGATACAAGTCGTTTGTGGATAATTTTGTCGCTGGCATGCGACGGGGAAAGGATCTTAGTAATGGAGTCCTGTGTGAGCCTAAGGTCAGCTTTCCCGCTAAGATAGTCAATTTCTGGTAGGTGCAAGTTGTTTTTATCACAAAGGTGCCTGAACGCTTTTAGCAGCGAGCATACCTCCAGCGCATCATCATGACCAATGAAAATGGTGCATAGTATCACAACGCTGACAGAGTAGATAGTGTGAGATTATACACTACTCGATGTTCTTGATGTGGACGCTTGGAAAGGGTCGGTTGTGGACCAGGTCGTCTTCTGCTTCCATTTTTGCATCGTAGGTTGAGGCTTGCCTCCCTTTTTGGTGGGTGGTTGACTTAATGCCGCTCTAGCTACTCTCAACTTGGGGAGATGTGTACACTTAAACGTATGATGAAAGTGTGAGAAAATTCGGCAATAAGTGCGTGTGAACTTCTCTTGATTAGAGAGAATTTTTTGAGGGGGAGGTGAGACTATGCAGAGACTGTTTGCAAGGGGTTTGATTTCTCTCCATTGGTTGACTCGGTGATCGTTTAGATCACATAGGCTACATGTTATCCTAGGCTTGGGCTTGGGCGCATGTGGTTGGTGTGTGGTCTTATCAGGCTTGACACACCATTACGGTGGTGGGGACGTTGAGCCGACGATATATCTTTTATGCCATTTCTGGAGATCGTCCGTTTTTTTTTCTACGGAATTAATCATGTCGATAGTGGGACGGATCCACGAGACATAAGTATAATGTCGGTCATAATGATTACCCTGACATATCAGGAAAAATATCCGTGATATGGGGGTCCCATTATGTGTCGTTTGAGGCCAGGCGGGGTACCAACTTTGCAATGTTGCTAAGTCAGGGTAGTGGACGACTATATGGTCCAACTTTTTGCATAATGTGCATGAGGGTGTGTTTCGTAAAGTGCCTTTAGGGGTAACTAAGGGTTTCCTGCTAGGCCGTTCTTTGGCTGATAAGAACATTATGGAACTTCTCATCTCTTCTGCTTGGGTCATGGAGCTACTGATGGACTCGACATCCATATCGTCTTCTTGGGAAAGACGAACTATGGCTGAGCGGAGGCTAGCAAGGGGTAGCTGGAAGCAAGGTATGTAGTGACAATCTTCCAATAGGTGATTGTCGGTGCATAGCGGGCATGTGAACTGCGCTGCCCGTAGTCCCACATAGTAAACCCTTTTGATTGGATACCATCTATGAATGAGTTCTAATGCGGCACACTCTTCGAGGTAGTGGCCACGTTCATCGTATATCATACAACGTATAATGGGCATTACCGGGGGTCTTTCTACGAATCTATGCTGCTCTTGTAAGTATAGGATGGTACACGACTCATCATTGATGGACTGGATGGAGGGATCCTCTTGATAGGATCGCTCGATTGCATGTAAGGCGTCCCTATATCGTGGTATTTCTGGAAAATGGTGGGTATAATGCCCATAGGTGTCACAGAGGGTGCATGTGTGATTGGTACGTAGCGGTTTGCCTGTAATTTTGGTGGCAAGTTTTTTTTTATGGGAACGCCATGTCGAGGTGCCTGCTTCGCAGCTGAGGAGTGGTTTTAATTCATCCAACTCCGGGCATATGTGGGTCGAGTGTCCTGTGACATGACATATAACGCAGGCTGATGACTCCCTTTGCATGGTGGGGGTCACTGCTTTCTTTCCTCTCTTGGTGATTTTCTTGGTCATGCTTACTGGTTTCGCAATGGGAATTTCCCTTGCGGGGGCGGTTTCGACTGCTGCTTGGGTAGTTGGGGCTCCTTGGGACTCGGGGGCTTTAACCCAAATACAATAAAGTTGGTAGCTACTGTTCCTGAAGGGGGAACGAGGTACCAAACTGGGAATGCCAACGATATGTTGGGTAACACTAGTGTTGCCAAAACCTTCTGGGAGGTGAATCCAAGATGTGGGTAGAGGAAAGGGGTTTGGGAAGTGGCATAGACTAAGGAGGCTATCGTGGCCAATGCCTCGGTGTCGTTACTGCTTGAGTCCGTGTCCTGACTAACCTCGGTGCTTTATGTGGACATTGTTGAGCTTCAAAGATGTTCTTCTCTTCCACCACATTCCACTTCATTTCCTTTGTCCATTATTAATTTCAGGCTTAAATGATCAACAATATTAGTTAAAATTGCTTTGAGATTGTATATACTGTCTAACTTGCTATGTTTTCATGATTTCGTTGTTGTAGTACTTTTTGACTATACCTAGCTACAGAATGCAGACATTCTGTAGCTAGTTGCCGATTCTGCAGCTGTCTTCATGTCTACGCAGGTTCCAGGTGTCATCTCAGGGAAAAAAACATATGGTCATATTCCACATCATTCCCTCATCATTTTTTGCTCCCCACGAAGTCTGAGTTAAAGTATCAAAGCGGTTATGCATGAAGAAGAGAGGCAATTTCCTATCAAACCACAGACTCTACAGATGTCCGCAGTAAAGCACAAGACTGTTAATAAGAGTTTTAATTTGATTAGGAATGGGAAAGACACTTATCCCTATTTTTCTCAAGAATTAGTTATGTAATTTCATTATAAGTATGACTCGGGAGACCGAGAAACTGTTGGTTAGATTTTATCTTCTTGTTGCTAGATCTCAGAACTTTGCTTGTGAAGAATTACTCCTTTAATGAAGAGAAGCATCATTTTATTGCACGAGCTGAGTTAATCTTGAGTAGATCCGCATGCTGATCTGGTGGTAGAGGGCCCCTACTGCCCGTGAAGCGTTATGCATTTGGTTTAGATAAGTAGCTGTAGCTTTGTTTCATTCTCAATTTAAATAGTTTTATGAACTTTGCTTATATTGGATACTACAGTTTAGCTTTGTTCTCATGAAGTATTCCAAAATATCACTAATCTGGAATGAGGCATAATTGTAGCAATTTAGAACTTTACGTTTTTGTGTTCAATTATAATTAGTTGTTACAGCTAGTCCTATTCTCATTAATCTCTTCCAAAATATCACTAACTCTGGATAAGACTTAGCTGTGGTGTTTTAGTTTACCTGCGTATTGTTATGTTTCTATACTCATTTTCACTGAATGATACAGCCAGACTTGTTTGTACAAACTATTCCAAAATATCACTCATCTTGAACAAGACAGGGCTGTAGTATTTCATAGAATTAGTTTCATTTTAGCTCAGTCAATACTCCGGAGGTATATGTCATTCTAGTTTAATTTCTAGTTTAATTCTATCACTATATTTCAAGCTTGATAATGGTACTCTAGTTTGACTCTGTTTACTGTATTAGTATCATTCTAGTTCAGTTCCAATTCATTTCAAGTTAGATAATAGCACTCTAGTTTAGTCTTAGTTCACTGTATTAGCATTCTAGTTTAGTTGTTATCCATTGCATTTTAAATTGTATTAGTTGTTAAATTTAGATACCACGGTCTTCATTATTTACAAAATATTCTTGTTATGAATTCCTATTAATACATCATCATATGGACAAGAACTATCAATAACAGTTTAAGGCCTTGAGTATTTTGCAACCTTTTTACAATTTCACAAACAAGCCTTTTCTCAAAGACTATTCTAAAAAGAAATCTATAACTTTTGAATGAGGCCTAGTGGTGCTAAATTGAGTTGTAGAATAGAATTAGAAGTTAGTTTAGAGTAGAAATCTTATTGTGCTACAAATGTTCTTTTCCAATTATGTTCCAATAAACCTTTAACCATGGATGAGATGTTGTAACATTGTAAATTGATTGTTGACTTAGGAAAACCTCAATTGCACTAAAAACTTATCCTTTTCTCAAGCTATTCCAACATATCTCTAAATGAATGAATTGGATGAGTTCATGATATGGGTTACTGAGTTCATGTTGTGATTTATTTCTTTGCTATGAGTCCTTATCAAGCTTTGCATTTTCTGTCCTTTAGTGCACACCTAGTTTAGAATAGTTTCACTCTGTTTTAGTGTAAACTTCTTAGCTCTTTTTCAACATAAAAACCATAAAACCAAAAACATCATAAAAACACTAAACACAACGTAGTAAGAAACAGATACCTAGGCACATACAGTGCACCACACTTCAGCAGTTTACTAGCCCTGGTTGACAATTAATGAACTCAATTTAGGAACACTAAGTTGAGCACAACATTTTGGCGCCATTGCCGGGGAAGTGTAACTAGGTACCCTTGTTTCTTAACTCCCAAAAACAATGATATGCGTAGAGAAAGAGACTCAAGGGATAGATTCATAAGAAGCATAAGCTTGATTCCTAGAACACCACTTGTTTCACCAAGACCTAGAGCCAGCACACCTCCAACTCAAACCCACATTCCTTCCTTTACTGATCCTAGACTTTTAGAAGATTTAAGATCAGATATTCCATTAGAAAAACCTTCCACTTCGTCCACTGAACCTGTCTTAGAAGAATATTCGAGGACCCCTACTAGAGACACAAACTTTTCCACTTCCACAGAGGAATCAACTATGGCAGAAGAAGGGGGAGGAGGAGTTTTTAATGGAGAACACACACTATTTGGAGGGGGTAGAGGTAGAGGTAGAGGAGAAGGAGGTAGAGGTGTAGAAGGTGAAGGAGGAAGAGGAAGAGGTAGAAGAGAGATGGGAAGCTCTTTTGGGTTTCCTATAGTAGATGAAGAAACCAATACAACTATGAAAAAAATTTCACCCTTTGTCCTTCCAAACTTTTATGGACTTAAAACTGAAGACCCTGAAACCTTCCTATTTGAATTTGAAGTCCTATGTAGAACTTATGACTACTTACAAGATGCTCAAAAACTTAAACTATTTCCTTCAACATTGAAAGGAGAAGCTTTGAAGTGGTTTATGAGTTTGATCAACAGTTCTATTAGGACATGGGAAGACATGAAACAAGAATTTCTAGAGAGGTATTTGGATTATTGTATGCCAGTCAATCATAAGGAGGAAGGGAGTCTTAGTGAACAAATAGACACCCTTAAGTTACAAAACAAGCAAAAAGCTGAATATGATGCCTTAGCAATCTTTTGTCCCAAAGGTAGAAAGAAACATGCCCTGAGAGAGTGCCCTTTGGATGCCAAAGTTGTAGAGACTTGTGTAATTTGTTCAGAAAAACATGAGACCAAGAGTTGTCCTTCACTTCCTGGACTTAAAGCTGTCTTTCAAGAAGATACTCCTACAAGTTCCACAGAATCTCTCAATTTTGTCTCTAGAAGGCCTTGGCAAGGACCTCAAACACAAGGATTCCACGATAAAATGTATAATCAACCTCCACCAAATTGGAATTCTTGGCAGTAACCTTGGCCCCAATTTCAAAATCAATCACAAACCTGGGCGCAAGGAGCACAAAATCCCTATGGAAGATACTCTCAGTATTACCAATATCCACCATCCTATCAACCATATCCACATTTCCCTCCTCAACAAAATCCTCAAAATCCACAACATCAAAATCAACCACTTTCATTACCATTTCCTCAGAAAACAAATCAGTTTCCTGCCCAACCCATACCAAACCCCAACAATAAAAATCCTCAGAACACCTACATGATAGAAGGACAACAGTTTCCAATCTATTTGATTACTCCTCTAGACCTTAGTGATGTTCAACTTAGGTCTGGAAGAATACTTGAAAAGAGGAAACCTTCTGTAATCATACAAGAGCAAGACAATTCTGAGGAAGATTCTCTACGGGTAAATAAAAGTCTTGAAGAAGACACATCTTTTCAGGACCCAAACATTGAAAAATCAAAACAAAAATAACCAATAATTTCAACTCCTATATTTGAGCAGCCATCAACATCCACTTCTACACCTCCCTTTCCAGAAAGATTACAAATTGATAGGGGTGTAGAAAAAAAAATTATGGTGCCTAATTATGATTTCCTAGATGAGTTGAGAAATGTTTGTATTAAGATCCCATTATTGCAAGCTATCAAGGAAATTCCAATCTTAGCAAAAACAATAAAGGAGTTGAGCATGAAGAAAACAAGAAAAAGAATAAGAGAGACAAAGAAAATTCAACTGGCAGGAAAAATAGCAGATATCATGATGGGTAAGATTGTTATTCCAAAGTATCTAGACCCAGGAAATCCAGTTGTCAAAATTCACATCAATGGAATTGAGATCCAAAACACACTCATTGATTTAGGAGCAGCAATCAATATCATGAGTAGACAAATCATGGATAAATTGAAACTTCCTAATCTTCTCTTTACACCCACATTATTACAATTAGCAGACAGATCTGTGATCAAACCTGATGGGGTAATAGAAGATATTCCAGTGTCCCTAGATTCTTGGGAGTACCCTGTGGATTTCATGATCCTAACTCCTAAGAATAATCTAGGAGGACACCCTATTATATTAGGAAGACCTTGGTTAGCTACAGCTGATGCTTTCATTAGTTGTAGATCTGGTGATATGTACATCTCTGATGGTAGTTCAACTAAGAAATTTACTTTGTATCCTCCAGCAAAGACAATTACAGATTTAGATGATACTCAATGGATAGAGGATGAAGAAGACTTACAACCTCTCTTCACAATTTCAGAAATTAGTGAAGATAGCCAAATTTTGAATACTTTAGAGAATTTTGAATCCTCTTCGGAATACAAACATGAACAATTTCAAGAAGAATCCAACATTGAGTTTTTATCATCAAGACATATGTCTCTTTATTCTATGGATAAATTTGGCAGCTCTATAATTGAGATATTTCCAGGCAAAACTTTGAACATAAACAAGAACCTAGACAAATCTCAACAAGAAGAGCTAGTCAAGATCTTACAGAGACATTCTTCTGCATATGCATGGGAGTACACTGATATGAAAGGCATAAGCCCCAAGACTTGCACTCATCACATCTACATAGAGGAAAATTGTAAACCAATCAGACAACCTCAGAGAAGGATGAATCCAAATCTTAGGGAGATTGTTAAAGAAGAATTGCAGAAATTATTGAATGTCAACTTTATCTATCCTATTTTAGATAGGCAGTGGGCTTCTCCTTTGGTAATTGTGCCAAATAAAAATGGTAAATGGAGGGTATGTATTGACTACCGAGAATTAAACAAAGCTACTCTTAAAGATCATTTTCCCTTACCTTTCATAGATCAGGTGTTAGACACATTAGCTGGCAAAAAGTACTTCTCATTTCTAGATGGGTTTAGTGGTTATAATCAAATTCAAGTAGCACTTGGAGATCAAGACAAAACCACATTTACCTGTCCTTGGGGTACCTATGCTTACCGAGTATTGCCATTTGGACTATGCAATGCACCCGCAACATTTCAAAGGGCAATACTAGGAATTTTTTCAGATCTAATACATGATTGTGTAGAGGTATATATGGATGATTTCACAGTTTATGGAAATACATTTGAAGAAGCCTTGGAAAACTTGGAAAAAGTCTTAAAAAGATGTAAAGAAGCAAATCTTTCACTAAGTCATGAGAAGTGTTTTATGATGTTTACTGAAGGAATTGTTTTAGGACATCACATTTCAGGGGATGGGATTAGAGTAGATGAGTCAAAAGTTGAAGCCATCTCTAACTTATCTATTCCAAGTTGTCAAAAAGATGTTAGGAGTTTTCTTGGATTTACAGGATATTATCGAAGGTTTATAGAAAACTTCACCAAGATAGCATCTCCACTTTTCAAATTACTTACCAAAGACTGTGAATTCAAGTGTAATTCTGATTGCCAGTTAGCCTTTGAGACCCTGAAAACAAAAATCTCCGAAGCACCTATTTTAAGGGGACCTAAATGGAAGTTACCTTTTCATATTTCAACAGATGCCTCAGATACAGCTCTAGGAGCAGTATTGGGACAAAAAGACCTGATTCCTTATGCCATCTACTATACCAGTAAAAATTTGACTCCTTCAGAGTTAAACTATACTGTAATTGAAAAAGAGTTTTTAGCTGTTGTTCATGCCATAAACAAATTCAGACACTATATAACAGGCTATGAAACTTTTGTTCACACAGATCACTCTGCAATTAGATATCTAATGAACAAATCAATTACTAATGGCAGAGTCATAAGATGGTTATTACTTTTACGAGAATTCAACATTACCATTCTAGATAGGCCTGGAAAACAAAACACAATAGCCGATTTCCTATCTAGACTCCAAAACATCAAAGACAATACTCCAGTTGAAGATCAATTCCCTGATGAATATCTTTTTGCAATTTCTACTCAAACTCCTTGGTTTGTTGACATTGCTAATTATTTAGTTTTAGGGAAATTTCCTTCAATAATGAATGCAAGAGACAAAAGAAAGATCATTTATGACAGTGCAAAATATTCATGGGTTGCTAATGAGTTATACAAGACAAGTCCAGATTTTATCATTAGGAGATGTGTTCGGGAAGATGAGATGCCTGAGATTCTCAAGGCATGTCATGATGAACCTTGTGGCAGACACTTTGCTGATAAAAGGACAGCCTATAAGATCCTTCATTTGGGATATTATTGGCCATCCCTTTTCAAAGATGCTAAAGAGTATGTTAAAAGGTGTGACGGTTGCCAAAGGGTAGGGAAACCTTCTCCTTCAGGTGAGATGCCATTGCAGCCTCAGGTACATATTGAACCTTTTGAAAAATGGGCTTTGGATTTTGTAGGACCTATTAGTCCTCCATAAAGACAAAAGAAATATATATTAGTTTTCACTGATTATGTTACTAAATGGGTAGAGGCCAAGCCATTACTTTCTGCTACTGAAGCATCTGTAGTTAATTTTCTTTTTGAGGATATTTTTACTCGTTTTGGTGTCCCAAGGGAAATTTTTATAGATCAAGGAGCTCAATTTACATCAAGGCTAGTGGAAAAAATGATGGAGAGGTACAAAATCAGACACAGAAAATCTACTCCCTATCATCCACAAGCAAATGGTCAAGTGGAATCTACTAATAAGGTCATTGAAGGGATCCTAACGAAGACTATCCATTTACATAGAAGAGACTGGGCAGATAGGCTTCCTGAAGCCTTGTGGGCCTATAGAAATACATGGAGAAGAACAACAGGCCATACTCCTTATGAACTTGTTTATGGAAAGCAAGTTTTGTTTCCCATAGAATTCCAGATTCAAACTTTCAAAATGGCAGTTCAGCTAGGACTTGATCTAACAGAGGCACAAAAGCACAGATTGGAGCAGATTAATGAATTGGATGAGATCAGACAAGATGCAGTTCAGAAAAAAAGTATAGTCCAACATCAAAGGACTAGATGGCATGATAAGTAAATCAAAGAAAAGAAATTCAAAGAAGGTGATTGGGCTCTCTTGTTTGATTCAAAGTTCAAGGATTTCCAAGGTAAATTCCAAACACATTGGCTTGGGCCATATGAAATTATAAGAATTTTTGACAATGGAGCAATAAAAATCAGGATAATAGATGAAGAAGAGGTCACTTTTCTTGTGAATGGTCATATATTGAAGCTGTATCACAAACCACTCTCAAGAGAAGAATTTGTCAAGAGATTCCAGGAAAACAGTGATGTGAAGTTAATGAAGAAGAATTTTTCTTCTTCATCAACTTAATTAAATTTTCTGAACTCAGATGATTGAAAAAAAAAAGTATAAACATGAAAACCAATCACTGATTGGCATGTTTATACAGAAAAGGTGGAGTGAAAATCAGAATCTTTCTGACACTCTAGCTTTTCAAATATGTTCTTTCTGCAAGCAGTTATTACAAAATCATAAGTGCAGATACATTTCACTTATGATCCATATCACTCCATTCATCCATACTCCATTTCATTCATTCATCCACACTTCATTCATTTCACTCCATGGTCCACCTCATTTCCATCCTATATTTTTAAGTTTGATGTTTTTCTGCAATTGAATAATACACATCATGAATTGCAAGCTACTTTCCATACTCCACTCCACTTTATAAGTTGTGATCCATTTCACTCCATTATTCACTTCATTCATATTCCATTACACCATATTTCATCATCTATTTTCACTCATTCCATACAACATTCCATTCATGCTCCAAACCATTCCATTTCATGTTTCAAGTCTTCTACAAGTACATTCTGCAATCAGTCAAACATTCTGCAGCTAATCAGACATTCTGCAGCCATACAGACATTCTGCAGCCAGAGATCCTGAAGGCACTATCCTGTAATTACTTGATCTGCAAAAAATGATCCTGCATATCCATGACAACAAGAAAAATCAGATTGTTGAATTTGGGGGCTAAGCATTGATCTTTAGAAAAAAAATCGAGAAAACCGAGTAAAGTTATGAAATTATTATAATGACAGATCATGAAAATTTTTAGTATAGTTAAGTTATGTATAATTCAAAAATTTGTTTTAATTAATTGTGTTGATCATGCCTAACAAACCTCTCATAAAAACTTTGGATACAATTCCTTCTATTCCGCCATTCCAAATCCCATATCTGATCATCATTTTAAAACTTAACGGTTAAAGTACTGAGGTGATTGGATTAGTCACGTCACTAGGCCAAAGCATTTAATGACGATTTTGAATTTCCTACGAAATATCTCTGCGGTATTTTCTTCCAAGATATTTCCCAACTCATTAATTCGTTTACATCACCCTCACCTCATTATACTCATTCCGTAACCACTCCATATCATTCTTTCCCGTAGCCAACTCTTAACCATTTCGGTCTATAAAACAGAGGAAGCATCTGTGGGGAAAAAACATCTCTTTAACAGTCATTTTCACCATGAGCAGAGGAGCAGTAATTTGAAGGTTGGAAAGAAAAACTATGGGTCTCATAGTGAGTACTGAACTGGTTGGAACTAAGTACTTGGAGGGGTATCCACAAATCAGAGAAATGTTACAGCAAGCCGGGTGGTTGCAATTTTTGGAGAAATTTATTGGTTTTCACAAAGAGGTGACTAAAACATTTGAAAGGTCCTTCAATGGAGCCTTGGTCGAAATAGGAGACATCAAATTCACTGTTACAGAGGCTTTCATTGCAGAGGCAACGAAACTACCTAGACAAGGAGAAAGGTGGTTCAAAAATAGAGAATTCCATAATGAGACATGGAAGCAAATACTCAAGTCACCAGGTATGGATGTTTCCATGTTTAAAAAGGGTATTCCTAGCTCGGCATTAAAGAATAAGTGGAGAAACATGTTGCTTATTTTGCAAAAATTTATCACTTGTGAAGGTAGATTTGGTACCTTCTATGTTAACCATATTCGGTTAATGATACATTTCTTAGAAGAAGAAATCAACTTGCCCTTTTTCTTGCTTCATAGTTTAAAGAAAATGGCCTCAAGTGTTCAAAAGAGAGTTCAATTTCTGGAAACAACCTTATACCACCATGGTTTGGTCAAAATCTTGATTGAACATCATTTGAGAAAAATGGGAGATAATTGGGATGAGTTCTTAGTGAGAAATCACTTTGAAGAACCCAAGGAACCTCCACTTGAAGACAAATCTACAAAAAGAAGCAGAAGATGGAAAACCTCCAAAACTGAAACTGAAACTGGTAAAACAATACAAGAGGATAGTGAAGAAATGATTTCTGAGAAATTGGCCCAAATTAAGAAGCAGCTTAAGAAAGAGAGGATAATAAGGAAATCTGCCAGAGAAAAAGGAGAAGGGCCATCTCAACCAAGACAGAGCCACAGACTTAGAGGGATACTAAAGAAAAAAGAGATTAGACAAACCGGAATTATAAACATTGAGGATGAAGAAACACCTGAGCATCAGTATGAGGAGGATTTTGATGAAGAAGCTCTTGAAATAGACCCAGCACAGCAAGAAATTTACAATTATGTTGAGACACTAGAGAAGAGAGCTTCAGAAAGTAAAGACAGAACTCCTAGTCCACCAAAATCTGCAATTGATATCCTAAGAAGAGATAAATATGAGTTAGAAGTACTCAATAGGCATATCAAGAATGAGAATGAAATTCTAAGGGAGCAGATTAAGCTGAAAACTGATATGAACTCAACTTTGTCTCTACAAATGCAAAAGCTGTACAAGGCTAGTGAAAATTTGAAAAAGAAAAATAAAAGGTTAACCAGGGCACTCACAAATTTGAGATTCAAGTTAGTCATAAGGAAGCCCAGAAGGCCATTAACTGCCAGGCAAAGAAGAAGAAGAGGGTTGGATTTCCTTGCAGAGGTCTCAGAGTTCATGGAATAGTTGCATGAGGACATGCAAGAACCTAGCAGTGGGGGTATGTTGAGCTTCAAAGATGTTCTTCTCTTCCACCACATTCCACTTCATTTCCTTTGTCCATTATTAATTTCAGGCTTAAATTATCAATAAGATTAGTTAAAATTTCTTTGAGATTGTATATAATGTCTAACTTGCTATGTTTTCATGATTTCGTTGTTGTAGTACTTTTTGACTACACCTAGCTACAAAACGCAGACATTCTGTAGCTAGTTTCCGATTCTGCAACTGTCTTCATGTCTACGCAGGTTCCAGGTGTCATCTCAGGGAAAAACACATATGGTCGTATTCCACATCATTCCCTCATCATTTGTTGCTCCCCACGAAGTCTGAGTTAAAGTATCAAAGCGGTTATGCACGAAGAAGAGAGGCAACTTCCTATCAAAACACAGACTCTACAGATGTCCGCAGTAAAGCACAAGACTGTTAATAAGAGTTTTAATTTGATTAGGAATGGGAAAGACACTTATCCCTATTTTTCTCAAGAAGTAGTTATGTAATTTCATTATAAGTATGACTCGGGAGACCGAGAAACTATTGGTTAGATTTTATCTTCTTGTTGCTAGATCTCAGAACTTTGTTTGTGAAGAATTACTCCTTTAATGAAGAGAAGCATCATTTTATTGCACGAGCTGAGTTAATATTGAGTAGATCCATGTGCTGATCCGGTGGTAGAGGGCCCCTACTGCCCGTGAAGCGTTATGCATTTGGTTTAGATAAGTAGCCGTAGCTTTTTTTCCTTCTCAATTTAAATAGTTTTCCGAACTTTGCTTATATTGGATACTACAGTTTAGCTTTGTTCTCATGAAGTATTCCAAAATATCACTAATCCGGAATGAGGCATAATTGTAGCAATTTATAACTTTACGTTTTTGTGTTCAATTACAATTAGTTGTTACAGCTAGTCCTATTCTCATTAATCTCTTCCAAAATATCACTAACTCTGGATAAGACTTAGCTGTGGTGTTTTAGTTTACCTGCGTATTGTTATGTTTCTATACTCATTTCCACTGAATGATACAGCCAGACTTGTTTGTACAAACTATTCCAAAATATCACTCATCTTGAACAAGACAGGGCTGTAGTATTTCATAGAATTAGTTGCATTTTGGTTCAGTTGAAATACTCCGGAGGTAGATGTCATTCTAGTTTAATTATGTCACTATATTTCAAGCTTGATAATGGTACTCTAGTTTAACTCTGTTCACTGTATTAGTATCATTCTAGTTCAGTTCCAATTCATTTCAAGTTAGATAATAACACTCTAGTTTAGTCTTAGTTCACTGTATTAGCATTCTAGTTTAGTTGTTATCCATTGCATTTTAAATTGTATTGGTTGTTAAATTTAGATACCACGGTCTTCATTATTTACAAAATATTCTTGTTCTGAATTCCTATTAATACATCATCATATGGACAGGAACTATCAATAACAGTTTAAGGCCTTGAGTATTTTGCAACCTTTTTACAATTTCACAAACAAACCTTTTCTCAAAGACTATTCTAAAAATAAATCTATAACTTTTGAATGAGGCCTAGTGGTGCTAAATTGAGTTGCAGAATAGAATTAGAAGTTAGTTTAGAGTAGAAATCTTATTGTGCTACAAATGTTCTTTTCCAATTATGTTCCAATAAACCTTCAACCATGGATGAGATGTTGTAACATTTTAAGTTGATTGTTGACTTAGGAAAACCTCAATTGCACTAAAAACTTATCCTTTTCTCAAGCTATTCCAACATATCTCTAAATGAATGAATTGGATGAGTTCATGATATGGGTTACTGAGTTCATGTTGTGATTTGTTTCTTTGCTATGAGTCCTTATCAAGCTTTGCATTTTTTGTCCTTTAGTGCACACCTAGTTTAGAATAGTTTCACTCTGTTTTAGTGTAAACTTCTTAGCTCTTTTTCAACATAAAAACCATAAAACCAAAAACATCATAAAAACACTAAACACAACGTAGTAAGAAACAGATACCTAGGCACATACAGTGCACCACACTTCAGCAGTTTACTAGCCTTGGTTGAAAATTAATGAACTCAATTTAGGAACACTAAGTTGAGCACAACAGACATCATGCATACCGGGGCCCCTGTGGCATCGGGAGATACCTCAGGGATAATGGGAGGATTTCCTAGGAACGACCCTAGGACAGATGACGGTTTGAATTGGCCAGGGCCATATTCTTGATACTGTGAAAGACCATCTGTGGCTGTATCTACATAGGGTAGAACCATATCCGTGTTGGTCAAGGGACGCTTTTCACTGTGCGTCAGCTGGTCTACTGTGATGATTCGATCCTCGTGGGGGAACATCATGATGCGGAAGATAGAGGATGCTATGGAAGAGATGGCGTACATGTAACTCCGCCCAAGGAGTATATTGTAATCCAAGTGAGCATCCAAGACTTCGATGTCTATGTGGACCATCTTGTCAGCTAAGCAGACCGGTACATTTTGGAAGAGACCAATGAGGGTTGAGGGATGACCGTCGTATGCTCTAAGTGTGATGACGGAAGGTTTGAGTTCAGGGGCTCCTAACTTCTGCCATACGTTCTTTGACATGATGCATGTGGATTCACCCTCGTCAATGACACATCGGTGAATAGTGATATTCTATATCGATACTGGTATCTGGAAGGCGACCATGGAGGGAAGCCTAGGGGTGGCTTTGTCTATGTCAAAAGCCATCATGCGCGTGTCAGTAGGGTCGACAACACCTAATGCAAAAAGTAGGGATTTTCGTTGTTTTGGGCATGAAAGCAACACTTCCAATGCAAACATAGCAGCAGGTGATTGCGCTAAATCATCTACAATGCTATAATTGTGGGCCGCTTTGGAGTAGCTACCTGCTCTCCTATTAGGCACTTTTACCATTTTTGGCAATGGTTCCACAGGAATCTTTGGAATGGTTAAAGGTGAAATCGGTGCGCTCGTACTAGCCCGTGATGTACTGGTGTCTGGTGGGGTGTCGTAGCTGTGATTCCAAGTTTGGAAAAACATTTCTTCCCCATCCATGTAAATTTCATGGTTGTTTTTCCCAGAATCATCGGGGTTTTGCTACTGAGTGCTGATCATTCCTTGATGGGGGAAGGGTTCTTGCATCACCGCAGTTGTCTGGGAAGATCCTCCTTGTCCTCGGTTACTCTGAAGCTTTTTAAGCTCAGAGAGTTCAGGACAGTGGTGAGTATAGTGTCCGTACTCACCACATATTGAACAAGAATGGTTTGTTCATAGAGGTGGCATTTTTCCTTGCCTTTGGGCATTGCTTGGCTCCTGGTTCTGATTCTGGTTGGAGTTACCTCTAGACTGGGATCGCAGTGGGCACTGTTGGTTACTACCCCCCCTGTCCAAGGTTCCCTTTGGGCTTGTTTTTTTCCTTTTTCTTAACCATGTTAGGAGGGTAATTCTCATGATCATACTGGTGTGGTTGATTTTGGGACGGCTGCACAAAGTTCACCTGTGCATTGTTTTGCGTAGGTGGGTTGTGTGCTTGGGACTAATCGTATTGCTGTCCCATGTTTTCACCTGGCCGTTGGTGGGGATTTCTTCCATTAGTATTTCTTCCTACGTACTGGGTCCCCTCAGCTGGAGGATAAGGTCCTCCTTGGTGATACACTGGTGCCCTATTAGTCAAATTTTGCTGTTGCATATGATGACTTTGAAATATGGATTGAGACATGTTCTGGGTAGGCCCATGTGTGTAACTGAGATTTTTACTGCTGCTACCTAGGTACCCTTGGGTCATTGACCCAATAAGTCCGTCTGCAGAGTTAGACGCGCCTGGAAATTCTTCATAAGATTGTAGGCGTGGGGCGTTGGGCAGGATATTGTATATGTATCCTGATTGCATGTAGATCAATTCAAGCTGTTGAGATTTACTGATTGCGTCCTCTTCAGATGTTGGGTTACCTTGCACCACATCCTTTGAAATATTTTCCATCAGAGTTTTCAAGAATAAATCTAAAAGGACTCGGTGTTGATTTTTTCTTTGCATAAACTGCGACACCGCCTCCACTCATGGAGATGCTCTGAAATATGGGTAGAGGGGGATTGTCTGAAATTAGTCAGAAACTCCATTCCTGAATCGTGGTGAATGGGAAACTGAAAGTATGTGAGGAACTCGGTAGTGAGGGTGCTAAAGGTTCCATGTGAAGCAGGAGGTTGCCCCAGATACCATTTCGCGGCCACTCCCAAAAGAGTGCCTTGAAATAGCCTCAACTGAATAGTATCGTCGAAAATGCTATTCGATGAGAACCACAGGTGAAAGGTCATTATATGATTTCCGGGGTCTTCTGCTTTCTTGCCTTCAAACTTTGGTATGTCCGAAGGGAACTTCGTGGGCATGGGAGGCTAATTGGGGTCTTGTGCGATGGGGTCATTAGTGAGCTTGGTCAAATTTGGTAGATTCAATGCCGCTAAGAAGGGTGAATGGGAGGTTGACACCATGGAAATGTGTGAAGACACAAAGTTTTGGTTAGAATGAGTTTGTGACGTACCCGGTTGTGAATTCAGCTAGCTTCTCGTATGGGATGTGCACCTTTGCCCCCTAGGGGACGAGGGGGGAGTGGTGTGCGATGTCGTGTTGGGAGACCGATTAGGGTTCCCAACTAAGGTTGCTCCATGAAAGGAGGAACCAGCTACTGTGGCAATGTTCCGTCTTTGACGCCTAAACAACGAAAGACCTGGAACCCCTCCCAGTAATGGGGGGAGGTCCAAAAGACACTTGGATCGATGAGGTTCCGTTGGAATCGCTAGAGTGTCGACCAGGTTAGGTTTTGGAAAAATTTTGAGGGGATCGAGTCTGTGATCATGAAAAATTTATGGCCACATACATAAAACAAAGTGAAAATGAAATGAATTTTCCCTTTAACTTAATCTATGTGATCAATCAAGAAAAAAATGGTTTTTCTTGTTTGCGCGTGATACTCATAATCCTAGAAGACCTATTACATCCTCACACACTCAAAAGTAACTGGGCCTTGAGAGGATTTCTTGCGAGTGTTAGCACAACGTCCCGTAAGAGCTGGTGACGCCCCCAGTCAGTCGAAGAGAATCAACCCAGGTAAGGGTAGAGGGTTTGGCGCTTGCCTGCACCGTCACCTATAGAGTAAAGGATGCCCTAGTTTTGGCCACTAAGAACCACCATCCCATGTGAGCGTTTGAGTCTTGGGCTTCTTGGTAACATTATCGAGTATCAGCCGGGTCAGGTAGCCCCAAATGATACCGCATGCACTACGCCTAAGCCTAACCCCCTCTGAATTGGGTCTCTGCCGTGCTTGGGTTTTCTTTTCCGTGGGCTGATAGGTGGATTTTAAAGCTCCCTAAATACACAACTTCTATGTTTCAATGTGAAGTGTGATCAAGGCGGCTTATTGGATGCCTACCCCCTTGATCCTAACTTAATCTATAAATTCTCTTGTGGCCCCTGTGGGGAGAATTTAGTGAGTTGGTTTAAGCTATTTTTAGGTGGTTTTCTTTTCTTAGTGGGTGAATGTGTGTGAGAATATGGTGAAAATATCATAATTTGAACATATGGATATCGATGATCCTTTAAAAAAGTCCCCTAGTTAAACTATGTGATGTTGTTCCTTTCTCAAATGGAAAACATTTGCGGATAATGGGCGGCTTCCAAATCTTCCTAGTTAGTCTATGTGAGTGACTAAAGGGAGATGGCGAATCAAAAATGTAGAGCGTTCATATGCTTGTCTAGGGTCACCAAATGGTGCAAAGACAACAAAGATTACTTGCTCTAATTGGCGATTCAATCCTAGTCCCGCAATTTCCTAAATGCAAAAATTGAATTTAAACTAAACAATTTCTACACTAGCTTATGCATACGTGGTCTTGAGTGTTAGTATGAATCTTTTGTCGAAGTGTACGAAAAAATACCACTTTAGCTACGCATAAATTATAGCCCTAACATCAAATATGGCTGCCAATGTTTTCAGATATGTAGTTATTTGATCAAGACAAATGCTGCAAAAATCCAGATCTATGCATACAAAGACATTAAGCAGTAAAAATAAGGTTTTTCTCCATACATCCAATAGACAAGACAAGAACGATATTTTTGAAATAATTTGATATTAAGGGCACCCGGGAGGAAAACAAGAAAGGTGTTTCCAATTCTCCTCAATGGGATGGGTTCTTGAAAGTCCTCAACACTTCAGATCTATAACTTCACTCTCTTGTTGGTGTAGAAAACCCAGACAAACATAGAACTCAAAGGGAGCTCACAAAGAAAATAATGGAGAATGTGACAATGATAATGGCTCAAATTCAGACTAAGAGTATAGATCCAGAGTGATCTAATGGGCAACAAAAGGTGATGAATGGTAGGAAAAACCCTTCTATTTATAACAAAATATTGGGTCATTCTAGATCTTGGTGCATGATTAAAATAATATTAACCAAATCTAGATCCACCTTTCATGGAATATTTTATTATATTTGTTGGAGGGAAAAGACATTTGACTTGGGTCAAATCCCTTTATTTGTAAATAATAAATAAATAAATGATTTAGTTATTATTTTAAGGAAGTGGTTGAATGATAATTAAATAAATAATGATTTATTTAATTATTTATAAATGATTTAGTCATATTTAACAAGGAATATAATTTAAATAAGATTTAAATAATTATTCTTAGAAAATAAGAAGATAAATAAGGATTTATCTAATTAATTTTCTTGTTTTGGGTTAAATATGACTTGGAATAATAATTAAATTATTGTTTAATTAATTATTTCAAGAGGAAAACCAAAAAAATATAGATTTGTTTAATATTTCCCCTTTGGGGTTTCTTGTTTAGACCATAAACAACTTAATAAATGTGTTTTATTAAGTTATTTTACATAGTGAAAGCAATTTTACTTAGGGTAAAATTGGTCTTACATGGTGTACTTGGGTCCATCTAATTATTATAGGTTAGATGACCAAAAAATGGTGTAACAGATTTCCCCCCAGCGTGCGAGTGTTAGGAGCAAATCGTATGACCGAAGTACGTTGTAAGAACTCAATCACCAGACATCAAAAGGGAAGTCAGAGAGAGAAATGTAAGGTAGACTAATGTGCTAAAGAACTAGACCCTGAGGAGATGAGACTTACAGGTGCGATAAGTCTCTTTTTATGAATGGGTACCTGTGCGAAAGGCGGCGGGGGAGGCATACCTATGCTCGCTGAGACAAAGTACAAAAGAATAGTGCGTCCAGTAAACAAGGGACCGAACTGTAAAGTACATGCTGGCATACACATGAGCCAGATAAAAGATATAATGATGAATCCCACATACATGTTGTGCCTGGGATAACAGCCAGGACTTATACAATAATATCCGAGTACATGAGATACAAATACAACCCAATGCCCCTATAAACGGGGAAGGGCTCGCAAAATATGACTGATACATGCACATCAAAGAGGTGTTGCAAGCCTCTAAGGCCTACATCATCAAATATATGGAGCTGCATCGAAGGCTACGATGAAGAGGTCATCCGAGCATGTGGGGGGCTACCTGTAGGGCCACCCCCTCATGAGGGTTGAGACATCTCACACACACCCGGGAATCACTGGTATCAACTGTTGCATCACTGGACCATCAAGTATACAGATCTAGATCATGCTGAAAGGAGCTGGAGCGGAGAAACAATCAAGTCAAAGGGTAAGGAGGAGTCCCTTTGCCTGATTCGAGGCACCGAACAAGAGTGGAAGCTGGAACCAAGGTACATCGCCCTCTAGACCTATCCTTTGGAATGAATGAGCTGATGTCGACAGAAGGAGGTCTGCCATAGGTGAGGTAATAAGGGATCCTCAACTAAGGCACGAGAGAAAATAGTAAAGCGACTGGCAGACTGACACCAATGATGATGATGAGATGGGGGGTACTGAGTAGCGAATGGACGACTTCCCTTGTTAAAGCATAAAGGGCATGGATGACCTGGCAGCGACTGACACAATATCATGAGGGACAGGGGACAGTGGGACTGAAGGCCATAATGTGCGACACGAGAGAGGGACCAAGCAATGAAGGATGGAGGACTACAGTGGGATATAAAGGGACTCAGGATAGACTCCATGAATGCGATGATGACTCAACTCGCATGCTCTAAACAAGGGCGACTAGATGGTGCTGCCACACAGTAAAGGTCCAATGGGGGACCATAAAAACATGAGTACTAGATGGTAACTCATGACAAACATCTACACGAGCATGGAAAAGTATGGAGGCCAAGTGGTGCCCCTAGTATGAGTGTTGCAAGTGAAGAAATTCAATTTTGAGGAGGGGTGAAGTGATGCTTCATGGATAAAATGTGTCATGGTGGAGTATCAAGTCACTAAAAACTAACAGGTACCCAGAGATCATGAACAGGCCAGGTCGCACTTTTTGGGGTATGTTCTGCGACCTGGGTAGCAGGTACTGGGCAGAAAAATGCGACTTGTCCCAAGAATTGACCTGAAAAGTGCGATCTGTCAGAGAAAGGGGGTTTCAGTGCTATTTTTTGGCTGAGATCTGGGATTTTTATGATTGAGGGGCATAGGTTCCCCCAAGCATGTTGTGGTCATGCCAAAATGGATTTAGAAAAAGGGGAATCTAAACACATTTTAATGATGTGGTGTGCCATTTTTTTTCGTTATGGTTATGCAGTTTGAGAAAGGAAATGGAGGATTACCAATCTCTTTTAGTACTGCATATATGAATCAAATGGACTTTAATTTTCTGGGTTGGCATACCTGGTGTCACTATCCCAAAGAGAGGATTTGGAGATAATGAACTGATGCTCTCCTAGAAAACCCATAGGTTGATCAACAACAATGTCTAAGAGACTGGGTTGCTGATGTAAGATGAAGGAACGATAAGGGGCATCATCCCTAGAGTGAGATGAAGTGATATGGGACTCTAGAGGTTCTTCTAAATGTGGAAGAATAAGGGTACTAAAGTCGGCACGACCAGATACACTAGGAGAGTTGTGGAGAATTGGTTCTCTTGGTCTCTCAAATATGGGTCCCCCCTTACCCAAACATTGGGTATTAATGTAATGGTCACAAGGTGTATGTGATTCAAACGCATGGGTTCGATGTAAAGGGGGAATAGATAAAGTCAGGGGTGGTGATTCCTTCCATAATGTCGTCATCGTGATAGAAGATGGGGTGACTAGTGGAAGAAATACCACCTGACTTATCATCATGAGAAGAGAGGGTCACATGCGCATCGTCACAAGGGGTGACAGAAGAGTAAGCAGATAAAGGATCTACCGATGTTGAGCCCAGGGTGATTGCTGAAGGGAGGTCAAGCAAAAAATCAAGAGAGTCTCCAAGGGGACTTCCACTGAGGGTCTCATGGATGATGATAGGTAGAAAATGGTGGCGGCATGCTCCATCATCTCGACATCAGGAGGGGGAATGTTAATGGGAGCGGGTAAATCCTCAAGCTGACTTGAAGCATACTACGCAAGTATGGGAGAGGCAGATTGATTTTGTTCAATCTCGTACTCTCGAACTACTTCTAAAGAGGCGCGGTAATGCGTTAGGTGAGGAAAATGGTGGGAATAATGGCCATGGACACCACATAGAGCACAGGGTTTGTTGGTGTGAATAGTATTTGGGTTCTTGGCTGCAGTCGAGGAAGAAACAGAGGTTTCAAGGACCGTAGACTCAGGGAACGCGACTTGAACCATGGGTTTAATACGGGGCAATTTGGGACAAGTATGGGTGGCATGACCGATGACATCACACAAGGCACAAGGCTTTGCAGGCGGAGGAGGGGCAGGGTCAGTTGGGGTGGCCTTGTCTTTGGATGCCCCCTTGTGAGCTTTGCCTTTCTTTCCCGTAGCTGTCCCAACAGGAGAGGGGTCCTATTGAGATGCTGAGGGCACTGTAGCAATGGAAGAAGCTAGGGGAACCAGTTGAACCGGTGTCAAAACAAGGTAAGGTTTGGGGTGACCAGGCGGGGTAGCGGCTGGAGGATCAAGGTACCAGACGGGTATACTTAAGGTCAAATTGGGGAGAGAGAGAGTGGCCATGATGGGAACCGAAGAGACTCTGGGAGGGGGAGCAAGGAAAGGTGTCTAACTAGCAGGGTAATGACCAGGAGGGACGACTCCAAGATGGTCGAGGCCTGGTGGAAATGACCCAGGAGGATAGAGGGGCTCATGGGTACCAGCTGTAGGAGAAGGGCCAGAAGGAGGAGGTCCGATTAGCTGAGACGAAGGGCTAGGAGCAGGGTGCGGTGAGCGAGGTTGAGGTTGCTGACTAGCCGAAGCGGGCCGCTTAAGAGTAGCCCGAGACGATTGCATCATGCAAACATTCGATAAGCTAGGATCATAGATGGGGGGAGGCGGGAGACCAAGGAAGGTTCCAAGCAAAGAGGAGTATTTGTAGACACCAGGAGAGACACTGGTCAAAGAATCGACGGTTTTCTTATTGGAAATAGAAGAGATGGTCGACTCAGCGGAGGTCTGAGATTTTGGCTCATGATATGTCAACTGGTCGATGGTGAATATCTTTCCATTATGAGGGAAATACATCTTATGGTATACCGTGGAAGGGACAGAAAACATGGCATAGGTGTAGCTCTGCCCCAAGAGAATGTTGTAATCTAGAGGGGCATCGATAACTTCAACGTCAATGCAAATAGTCTTACACGCAAGAGTGATAGGACAATTACGGAATAGACCAACGGGTTGGGAGGTGTGGCCATCCCATGCTCGAAGGGTGATCGTGGAAGGGGCCAATTCAAGAGATCCGAGTTGTTTCCAAATCAAGGCGGACATCATGCAGGTGGATGCCCCCTCATCAATGATACACTGAGAAACATGAACGTTTCGGATTTTGACGAGGATTTGGAAGGCTACGAAAGTAGGAAGGGGAGGATGTTCTGATTGACAGGCATCGAAAACAATCAATTGGTCATCAGCAGGATCTACAACGCCCATGGTGGATAGTAGAGCCTTCTTTTGAGAAGGACACGACTAGAGGAGTTCCAGTGTTGAAATGGTAGCAGGAGACTGCGCCAAATCATCTACTATGCTATACGAATGAGAAACTCAACCAGAAGTAGCATTTCAGCGTAATGGGCCCTTAGGAATCTTGGTATGAACCTCAAATTTGGGCTGAGGGATCTGCAAGGGACCATTGGGTGTCTAAATAGGCTCTGTAGGACCTGAAGAAGGTGACTCGGGGACAGACGGAGCGGGAGGCATGGGGCACTGACGAGACCGAGTTTGAAGGTTAAGGTCGATGGTTAGAGGTTGATCAGAGTTCATCATGAGAATCTGGTAATCGGAGGAACCAGAAGGTGAAGGTTGAGGGGCCCCTTGTCCATTAGGTGGATGTGTAGCCACTAATCCTTGCTGGGGAAAGGGATTGGTAAACATAGCCAGTTGGGTAGAGGCCACATTGGGGGGACCAGTAGGGGAGGCATGCTGTCCACGCAATGTGGCTTGAGACTCCCACATCTGCCGCATATGTGGTAAGAGGGGAAAATCGTGAGTGTAATGACCGTAAACACCGCAACACGAACACGGCTTATTTGTACGAAGAGGCCTGTTCGGCTTGGGTTGAGTTCCCTGCTGCTGGTTAGCAGTGTTAGAGTCAATACCTGAAGGATTGGGTCCACAATTACTAGGGGCAGATTGATTTTTATTTCCTTTCCTCTTTCTTTGAGAAGAAGGAGGATTAGTCATGCCTTGCTGTGAAAATACTTGCCCCGGAGGGGGTGGTAGTTGTTGTTGCTGGGGTTGAGAAGGAAAGGTAGGTGGAGGTGCAAATGCTGGAGGAGCTGGGGCACCAGGCTGTGGATAAGGATAATGGTTAGGTTGGGCAACATTGAGGTAAGCAGGGGGTGGGGAAAAAGGAGGAGGCATGCCGTATCCTAGATACATGCTACCTGGAGGGGGAAAAGTGCTAGAGGTGCTGGCCCCTTCCGGAGGGAGACCATAGCCCATAGAAGGTTGAGCGTACGGATGTGAAAGATCTCCAATGATACCATCGGCAGAATGAGATGCCATCGGGGCATTAGCACCACCGGGTCCAGGGAGGTCAGGAAGGACGGTATAAACATAACTAGACTGAGCATAAATGAGGTCATATTTCAAGGCTATTTGGAGGGTGGCTTCTTTGGTTTGAGGGAACTGGGATGCGACATCTTTGCCGATGGCAGGTAAGAGAGATCTAAGGAACCATTCCATGTAGACCCGATATTCAAAGGTAGGCGCTCGACATAAGCTCTTTCTTCTCCGCCATTCCTGGACATGATCGGAAAGGCAGGTCGCAGACGATTGACGGAAAGAAGTCAAGAGTTCGGTACCAGTGTCGTATCGGAGAGGGAGCTGGAAATAAGATAAGAAGGCTCGGGCAATGTTCGCAAAGGTGGTATGGGAAGAAGCGGTCCGATCAACATACCACTTAGAAGCTTTGCCTATAAGCGTGTGTTGGAATAGTCTAAGACAGATGGAATCATCAGTAATGGAATTGGAGGAACACCACATGTGGAAAGATCAGATATGGTTAGAGGGATATTCTCCAGCAAGGCCTTCGAACTTGGGAATGTTGGAGGGGAGCTTGGTTGGCATAGCAGGCCAACCAACATCATGGCGGATAGGATCATTGATAAACTGATTGAAATCGGGGAGACTGAGAACTGCCATATAGGGGAGCAAAGGGACAGCCGAGGTAGTTCCCGTGGTAGTTCCGCTAGTAACATTCCCAGCATTAGGGTCAGGGTTGCTGCTAGCATTAGGCCCTAGACCAGACATGGTGAAGGTAACAGGGGGAGAACCCAAAGAATCAAAAGAGGAGTCAGAGTGTGGACTCGGGGGAGGACTAATTCGACGACGGCGGGAAGGAGCAAGTCGACCAACCGGAAGCTGAGGGTGAAGTCCAAGAAGTCTCCAGGATATACGCCTTGGGGGCGCAATGATGACGGCACAAAGGGAAGAAGAATGACCAACAAGGGCAGGGAGGTGCAAAATCAAGTGATTACAATGTCTAAACAAGGGCAGAGAGGTGCAGTGTCAATTGATTTTAAAGTCTTTTCCTAAAGGTGTTAACCAGGCTCTTCTTCGCTTAGGGTCAGTGTGTGGCATGTGTTGATTTTAATTTTAAAACCCAGACATTTTGAGAGAAAAAGAAAAAGTGTGTTGTGTAACTGAAAATAAATCTGCAGAGAACAGTATATAATGCTAAAATAACAGAAAATTAATAGCTAACAATGCATAAATCTAACCCAAGGAGGCGGGTCTCTCAAAAACTAGTCTAACAAAGGGAAAAAATCTAATCAAAACACACTGAAAATAATCCAATAGATCTAAGGTCAGGAGGGACAGGGATCTAAAGGATAAATCTGCTGGAAAGAGGTGCAGAAAACAACAAAGAGGTAGAGGCAAGGTTGCCGTAAAAGAGGAGGTAAACAACTAAATGCAGTAAGGGAAAGGAGGTGACCCTAAAGGAAAACCCAAAAAAAACTATATGAGGTGATTTGAAAGGAAAAATAGCTGATCAAAAAGGGATCTGAAGAGGAGGGATCATATCTGGAAAAGAGATGGCTGAAACTCTGAAAATTTAGACACCTCCAAAAGCCAAAAAATCTTCCACAAAAAGTGGAGGGTACTAAAGCCCTAGGGGGCTAGATTCCCACTTAGTTGAGTAAAACATAACAGAAACAGGTCTAAATGGGTGGAGACAGAGGCTGGAAAACTCTGACAGAAGCTTCAGTCAAATCCAGAAAAATTTCAGCAAATTTGCAGAAAACAGTGCAGGTCGCAGGTTTTGACCTGTTTTCTGTCCAGGTCACAGATTTGAGGCTGAAAAGTGAGTCGTGCAGGCCAGGTCACAGGTTCTAGGCCAAAAAGTGCGACCTGCAGCTCCGGGTGTCTCGGCAGCAGATTTCAGAAAAATTTTCCGTCTCAGTTGCGGCTGATGTCTGTTACCTGCACAATAGGGCCAGAAACACACAGAAGTTAGAAATTTTAATTTTTGAGAGTTTTATAGGTGAAAAATAACACAAAAATAGAAAAAAACAAAAAGCTGAAGAGAAACCCTAGGGTTTGAAGCAGCTGGATATGCAAGAATATGAAGAATGACAGCGGTCGTAATTGAAAACCCGTGTGGAGTCACCAGTTGTTAGTATGAATCTTTTGTCGAAGTGTACGAAAAAAGACCACTTTAGCTACACATAACTTATAGCCCTAACATCAAATATGGCTGCCAATGTCTTCAGATCTGCAGTTAGTTGATCAAGACAAATGCTGCAGAAATCCAGATCTATGCATACAAAGACATTAAGCAGTAAAAATAAGGTTTTTCTCCATACATCCAATAGACAATACAAAAACGATGTTTTTGAAAGAATTTTATATTAAGGGCACCTGGGAGGAAAACAAGAAAGGTGTTTCCAATTATCCTCAATGGGATGGGTTCTTGAAAGTCCTCAACACTTCAGATCTAGAACTTCTCTCTCTTGTTGGTGTAGAAAACCCAGACAAACATAGAACTCAAAGGGAGCTCACAAAGCAAATAATGGAGAATGTGACAATGATAATGGCTCAAAGTCAGACCAAGAGTATAGATCCAGAGTGATCTAATAGGCAACAAAAGGTGATGAATGGTAGGCAAAACCCTTCTATTTATAAAAAAATATTGGGTCATTCTAGATCTTGGTGCATGATTAAAATAATAGTAACCAAATCTAGATCCACCTTTTATGGAGTATTTTATTATATTTGTTGGAGGGAAAAGGCATTTGACTTGGGTCAAATCCCTTTCTTTGTAAATAATAAATAAATAAATGATTTATTTATTATTTTAAGGAAGTGGTTGAATGATAATGAAATAAATAATGATTTATTTAATTATTTATAAATGATTTAGTCATATTTAACAAGGAATATTATTTAAATAAGATTTAAATAATTATTCCTAGAAAATAAGAAGATAAATTAGGATTTATCTAATTAATTTTCTTGTTTTGGGTTAAATATGACTTGGAATAATAATTAAATTGTTGTTTAATTAATTATTCCATGAGGAAAACCAAACAAATATAGATTTGTTTAATATTTCCCCTTTGGGGTTTCCTGTTTAGACCATAAACAACTTAATAAATGTGTTTTATTAAGTTATTTTACATAGTGAAAGAAATTTTACTTAGGGTAAAATTGGTCTTACATGGCGTACTTGGGTCCATCTAATGATTATAGGTTAGATGACCAAAAAATGGTGTAACAGATTGTCCCCCAACGTGCGAGTGTTAGGACTGTAAGCTCCACTCCAGCATAGACAAAGGGTCTCCTACAAAAGATGGCACAACCACATAAACTTGGAACACGTCAGTGGAGTCATCAATCCTGTTGTTGTGGATTAGTTGCACAGGTGTACGAAATCGCACAAGCTTAGAGAGTGTGGTCTACTCTCTAAACTATTGGTAACAGGAAGAAAGTGGGGGAGCTCAAAAGCATAAAACTTAATGGAAATAGTATGCTGAAGTATGATCTGGTTAAACTCAAACTAAAAAACAAAAATATACATAAGCTATATAGAGAGTTCCAAACGATAATAATGCAAACGATGGCTCGATGGCCTCTTCTTATTAAACGTTCGAAATGGAGAAGAAATTTTACCCACTTTCCAAAGGGCCACTAGGCAATGGATCTAGGTCCCGATGCAAGGATGTTGCCTTCCAAGCTCTACCTCTGATGCAGTCTCACTCTCTCTCTCTGTTGTGGTGAACTAAGATGTTGGGTGGCCAACTATCGAGTCCTCTTTAACTCCAGCTCTGGGTCACACACAATGCTGGTGTTTCTTGGGCAACTTTGGCCAGCATAACATTGTGATCGCCCTTTCTTCATCTCTTGGTGGGTTTATATAGGTGAGCTTCAAATCCTCCTTCCCTCCCTTGGTACATGATGGATGGTGACCCAAGGGAGAGGTGTGATTCCATTGTGCACTCAAATATTCTTTTGTGTGCTCACATAATATCTAAGGAGGCGCTGGTGGCTGTCCTTAGGTGGCTTTCACATAAGGAGTAACTGTCCTTTGCTTGTTGTGGTCCCGAAAAGTGAATTTTTTCCATTTCCAAGAATGTGTGCTTATTGGGCAAAAAGGCACGCAGAAGGCGCTCTTCTCGAAGGATAAAGCGTGCATTTGAGCATTTATGACTAGTTCGAATCTGATTTTCTCAAAACCTTAGAGATTTTAAATACTTCTTGATTCCATAATGTATTCCTGTCCTGTAAATCTTTGGGCTTGACATTAATTGATGTCGTCTTCTGCTGTACGATTTTCCAGTGTTAACTGTCCTCTTTTGAGAAAAAAATTGGCATGAAATGAAGGACCTGAAGTTGATTTTGAAATTTATAGTCTCCATAATCTCGAAGAAGAGCAGAAAAATGGGCTTTATGTTGGTCATCAAAATTGTCCTATTTTTAACTTCCATTTTACCCCAACAATCACCAAAACCTTCTGTTTTACCCTTGGAACTTACTTATTCCCATACCTCTTTTAAATCCTTGTACACTTTCCTTCACTTATTTCATTATTTTCGTTATTATGGGATATATGAACTTAATTACTAATTAAAAAGATTAAATAGTCTATTTTCCTTTGCAACTTACATGTTTTATTTTCTAAGGTGATTTGATAAAATGAGAGTATTGATCAATGTGAAAGGTGGGTTGGTGCAGGAATGATTCTTGTACTGTCGGTCATTCTTGCACTCATTGGTAGTTGGCAACACCAACATGGTTTATCACTTACGACCGATACATCTTGGAAATATGCGCGCATCCTTTTCCAAAAGATTAGTGCACTCTGTTGGCCTTGGAGCGTTGAGGAAAATACGGGATAGCCAGGGTTTCGACTGAATACCCTTGATTTAGTCTTTTTTGTCAGTAGACAAAAGCCTAAGATAAACTCTTGTTTGATTTCTGTTGCAGCCATGAGACGAGTGATGTATATTTAATAGGGTTTCTAGTAGAACTAGGGTAGCGATGCACTGGAGAATTTTTGGCTTATACTGTAATCTTTTTGTGTCGCCATACTTCTGGGTTGGATGTAGTAATCCACGATGTACATTTACAAATTCTGAGTTTAATACAAGGAGTTATGGAAGTTATTCATTTCTTGTTCTAAAGTTTTAAGTGATGCATTATTTGAGCATTTGATTTTCCAGATCTCATAACAGGGAAACAAACTGGTTGGCTAGGGCCAAGCCAACCCAACTAATTCTCCCTTTTTCGTAAGGTGTGTTAGCTCTATTTTATTATGCAGGGTTGCGAGCAAGAAATATTTCATTCTTCTATTTTGTTAACAAGTTTTGTCTTCTTCATAAATAATGTGTGATTCGGATCAGAGGTGTGCAAGTGTGGGTGTGTTCATTTATTGAATGTTATAATAGCACTCCTTTCCTTTTATGTGTTGTGTATTATTTTCCCTTCTGCAAAGGGTGTGTTTTAGCTTACTTGCACTAGTGCTTTTTAATTCTGCAAGTGAAGGTTGCTTCAGTTTACTTCTACAAATTAATTTATTTACTGCAAGTTAATTTGTTTTTCTTGTGCAAATCCTGTTTTACTTCTAAGTATAAGTTACAATCATTTTAGCATAAAGGTTTAACCTAAGGTTGATCTATTTACATCTCCCTGAGCTTTAATGAAACAATGTTTTCATTGTAAAGGATCTGTACTTGTGCATTTCTATGTGTGGAAGTAACCTAGTTTAAGACTAGAATTTAGTAAAGGGACCTATGAACTAAAACTTTCATGATTTAAGAGTGCAGACGTGGTTCATTTGAAAACAGTCATCTCGAAAAGAATGATCATTTTTCACACTAAGAGGTTTCCTGTTGTAGCAGAGATTTTCCTTTGATTTTTGAAGTACTTCTTACTTCTGAATGAATGATTAGATAAGGAGTCTTTTGGTTATATGCAATTATTTCCTCTTCTTTGGTTTTCCTTGCAATTACTTTCTAGTTAGCACACTTTACATTTTATGCAAGTGGTTTGGAAACTTAGTACAGGAATACTGATTTCTTAGTACAAGAATCTCTATTTCAGTACAGGAACCAATATTTTGATACATGAACAAAGTACTCTAGTACAGGAATCCAGAATTCTTGTATGAATTCCGAAATACTCAGTGCAGGAACAGAACATACTTCTGCTGTAGGAACATCACTTTAGTATAGGAACATCGTTCCAGTGCAGGAACGTTGTTGCGGTGTAGGAACGATGATTCAGACCAGGAAGGAAAACTTGTAGCAAAGACAAATGCACTTAAAAATTTAGTTATTTCCTTGTCTTATGACTGCACCGAACTTAGTCTCAAATATCTATTTTTCATCACTCAAGATTGTTTATGCTGATTGGAAGTTCCTTTCATTGAGTTCTTTTGCGAAGTACTTTCTTTTTTTCGTTTCCACCACCAGAATTATCTTGGTATTATTTTTTGTGTCATATTTTGATTCTGTAAATGTAATTAGGGAAGATAGGAACATATTTAATGACAGTTCATACCATTTATTGGTATTTCCTGTGTTACACCTCTAAGCTTACGTAGCCCTGGGTTGACAATTAAGTGTTGAAGGAGTTTGTTGAACTGCAACTCCAACACCCAACATTTTGGCACTGTTTCTGTGGAGGCGATTAATATTTGGTAAGAAATTTATGATTTTTTCGCAGTAGGGGTAAGTTTGCTTTATTTTTTTTATGCAGTGTGCTTCTATTTCCCGAAGGATTCTTATTAATTTTGATTCTTTATTTGCAACATTTTATTTGAGATATTTTTTCTTGTACTTTTAAGTTTTGTCATTTTTGGTTTGATTATTTTAATATTAATGCCTAAAAAGGGTAGGGGTCTGAAGAAACACTGATATATCTGAAACATTTTCTCATACTGGGCCTTCTTTTTCAGGTAGAAAGTCCAAACAAACATAGAACCATCACGTAGGAACTGTCCACTTGGACTCTGGAAACAATAGTTCGGGTGTGACACAACCAACCAAGGGGAAGAAGGGAACTATTGGAATTCAGACTGATTTGAGCCATAGTCAACTTTCTCATTATGTGGAGAGTGGTTCAATTAGAGTTAAAAAAATGATAGATCACGAGGAACATGCTGAGGGGAATAGAAAGCATCAAGTAAATGAGGACAAATCCACCTTTGGGTTTCCGATCGTGGATCCGGACATAATTGTGAAAATGAGTAACATTCCACCATCAACTCTTCCTCATTTTCATGGTAAGGTAGATGAAGACCCATATTATTTCTTGTTTGAACTTGATATATTATGTAGAAGCTATGATTACTCCATAGATGCCCAGAAGTTAAAGTTATTTCTTGCAAAGCTAAAGGATTTAGCCTTGCACCGGTAGATGGGGTTGGGAGGGAATACTATAACTTCATGGGAACAGATGAATAGAGTCTTTTTGTTCAAATATCGAGAATATTGCAAAACTAGATAAATGCAGGATGAGATCTTCATCATTGTACAAAGTGAGGATGAGACATTGGAATATTATCTAGAAATATTTCTATATATCCTCCAAAGGTAGAACAACAAATTTGATCCAAGTACTATTAGAACCTTGTTCTTACATGGGCTTACTGATGATTCTAGAAACAATTTGAATTTTCTAGGACAAGGGGATATTTCTCAAAAAGATTTTGATCAGATTTGTGACTTGTGCAGGAAGCTCTCAAGGAAACAATCTAGATCTGGTAGAGGAGTCGAAGTAAAAATAATGGAATTGGATATATAGATGCTATGGTCATTGGTTTGGAGAATAAAATGGAAAATATGAAAATTGAAATAATGAACAACGTTAGAAAACAAATAGAATCTTTGAAATTTCAACAAAAACTTGTAGAAGAACAAGAGTCATTGTCTATTTATTTTCCAAAAGTGCAGGAAAAAACAACTTTTAAGAGAATGTCCTGCTGATGCTAAAGGTACTAGTAATGTGTGATTTTTGCAGGAAATCATAGTATCGAGGAGTGCCCTTCTATACCAGGATTGAAAGCATCATTTGAAGGAGAGAAATCCGAATCTAAGCCATTACATGCTATGGGAGCGTGAAAAAATTGGCCTTAGGTAGGTACAGACATGGTTCTTGAACATCCACCACATTTCTTTAGCTATAATGTGCCACCATATTCCTATCATAATAAAAATAACTCTCAACCTTGGCAGTACGAGAATAATTTTTCGTATGGGAAATCTCCTCCATCTTGGCAACAAGGATGGAAGGGATCAACCCATCCTCATTATTCCTATCCTGCACCCATGCAATCATATCCTCCTACATATGCACCTTATCCGATGTCATAACCATCATTTCCAACCTTACCTCAACAGAGTTAACCTATGCCACCATTACCTTTACCTCCACCTTTTCGACCACCCCAACTACCTGCTCAATCGGTACCAAACCCCAATAATAAGGTGGTTCAAATGATTCATTCCATGAGACTGCTTCCTCCACCCATTCATCAAACCATGCCGGTTGGGGTCAATGACCTTCACTTGAGATCAGAGAGGGTAGTAAAACTAGTAAAACAAAAACAACCTATGGTGATTATTGAGGAGAGAGGTGAGGAGGAAAATCCTAATCATTCTAAGGAGACGCCACCATTCAAAATATCCGCACACCTTCAGAGATTTTCCATATTCCTCAAACCGACCTCCCTACCTAGAGAGGCTAGTTATGGAGAAGAATTACCCCACTCCCGAGTCTAGTCTGGCTTCAGATCTTAGGAATCTTTTTATAAAGGTCCATTTTCTTTAGGATAGCAAAGAGCTCATCATCTGAACAAAAATCATTAGGAAAATCTGTCTTAATAAGCCAGGAAGGAAAAGAGTAGAACCTCACACCATTCATTTCGTTGGAAGGGCAACCGAGTTAATGATATGATGCGTACAAATGTAGAAATATACCAATCCTAGAAACCTGATTGTTGCTGTTCAAATAGGTGATGTCCTTGTCTCCAATGTGTTAATATACCTAGGGGAAGCCATTAATGTTATGACTAAGCAAACCATGGATCAAATTGGGTTGGTTCATATTTTTCCTACCCCTACTATGCTTGAACTTGTAGATAGATCCAAAATCAAGCCAAAAGGTGTGTTAGATGATGTGGTTGTTTCAATTTATTCTTGGGAATACCCCACATATTTCATTATGTTTCAGCCAAAGAATCCTGTTGGAGGACATCCCTTGATCCTGGGATGACCATGACTTGCCACAACCGATGCTTATATTGGGTGCTGTTCTAGTGATATGTATATTTCTCATGGAGATAATAGGAAGAAAGTCACCTTATATCCACCTGCTAGATCTATACAGGAGCTTCGAGATACCTTATGGCTAGACAACAGTAGTGATGAGGAGACTCAATCCATTTCATTGATACATCATCACACCGAGTCAACTCAGGAGGGTGAGATACGTGACTTCTTGAACAATCTAGATACAATGCCAAATTTTGACTCACTTCATCAAATCTTTAGTCTGGATTTTCAAGAAAGTTACAAATCTCAACCTTCTCTACCACAGACTCTAGTAGCACCTCCCTGTACTCTCGATCCTGAGACCACTCTTGTTGATATTAGTCTAGGAAAATCCTTACACATCAACTCAGACCTGGATTCGTCCCCACAGAGCAACTGCTAAGTTTGTTGCGAGACCATCTTGATGCCTTTGCATGGAGTTATGAGGAGATGAAAGCCATCCCTCCTGAAACTTGTACTCACCATATTTATATTCAGGAGGGAGCCCAACCTATTTGAAAACCCCAAAGGTGCATGAACCCTGCGCTAAGAGAAGTTGTGAAAGATGAATTACAAAAACTCTTAGACACTGATTTCATTTATCCTATATCTGATAGCCAATGGGTCTCTCCATTGGTGATAGTCCCAAAAAAGGATGGGAGATGGAATATTTGCATTGATTACATAGAACTGAACAAATCCACTCTCAAGGACTATTTTCCCCTTCCTTTTATCGATTAGGTGCTTGATACCCTTTATGGTAAAAAGTACTTTTCATTTTTGGACGACTTTAGCGGTTACAACCAAATATAAATCGCACCCGAGGATCAAGATAGGACCACCTTCACATGCCCATGGGGAAATTTTCCTTTTGAGTGCTTCCCTTTGGGCTAAGTAATGCCCCAACTACCTTTCAAAGGGCAGTTTTGGCTATCTTTGCTGACCTCGAGTGTGTGGAAATTTACATGGATGACTTTTCAGTATTTGGTGTTTCGTTCAAAGGAGCCCTAAAAAACTTAGAAAAAGTGCTTTTCCATTGCCAAGAAGCTCACCTTGCTTTGAGTGATAAAAAATGTAGATTAATGTGCAAATAAGAAGTATTTCTTGGTCATATTATCTCTGACAAAGGTATCTAGGTAGAACCAGCTAAAATAGAGTTTATTGTACGCCTTCCTGCACCCAAAACACAAAGGGGAAGTGAGGGGATTCTTGGGACATGTGGGATATTACAATAGATTCATTGAGCATTTTTGTAGGATAACTACCCTAATTTTTCGATTGTTAGCTAAGGATAGCGAGTTCTCTTGGACTACGAGTTGCCAACAATCTTTTGAAGCACTGAAGGAAAAAATAGTACAGACACTAGTTCCGTGAGGGCGTAACTGGTCCCTTCCATTTCGCATTTCCTTCGATGCCTCAGATACTGCTATTGGCACAAATTTAGGACAAGAAGAAAACCAACAATCCTATACTATTTACTTCATTAGTAAAAAATTATCACCTATTGAATTAAATTACACAGTAACTGAAAAAGATTTTTTAGCCATTATTTTTTCTATTAATAAATTCAGACACTACATTACAGGATATGAAGTATTTGTACATATATACCATTCCGCTATAAAATACTTAATGAATAAACCATTGAATAGTGGAAGAATGACTAGGTGGTTAATTTTATTACAAGAATTTAATGTTACTATTATTGATAGACTTGTAAAATCTAATGTTGTGGTTGAATACCTTTTTAAATTAAATAATTCTGGTGAAGCAATTCGTGTAAATGATGATTTCCCCGACGAACATCTTTTTGCTGTGTCAACAAATTCCCTGTGGTTTGCTGACATAGCCAATTATTTAGTCACATGAAAGACACCACCTCACTTATCTACTCGTGAAAAGTGGAATATTATCCAAAAAAATGCTTCGTCCTCCTGGATCTAGGGGGACCACTTTTACACTGGGTCAGATCTTATAATTCGTAGATGTGTTAGAGAGGAAGAAGTGTTTGAAATTATGAAATATGCCCATGACGAGCCTTGTGGGGGCCATTTCAATGATAAGAGAACTGCATACAAGATCTTGCGAGTAGGCTATTTTTGGCCTTCCTTATTTAAGTATGCCAAACAATATGTTAAGCGATGTCATTGTAGAAATTAGCTGAATAAAACACTTATTCAATGGAGATTAACCCGATTACACATCAATTTCGAATTGCATGCATAACACATAATCTCTTCTACAATTAATTGTCACATGCGGAAATAATAGAAGCGATCGCACATCAAATCAATCACACATTAACTCAGTATGTATGGGGAAAGCCTATAGCTGAAAACCCCGCATCTATTGTGTATATTATAATGGAGAAATCATGTAACCAAACAAGTACAATACTCCTCACAAGTACTCAGTACTTTCTCATAAAGTCACACACAATCTACCTCAGTTTTGAACAAGTCACTGGTTCAAAACTCACTGCTGATTGCCTTGCCTCTATTGCGCAATCATGGCCTGGTTATGTAGAGATCCAAGGTTCGAATCCCCTTGGCTTGACTGCGCAATTGTCATGGAAAATTCCTCCAAGTGTAATGCAAATCCCATGCAAAACTGATCCTCCAACTGATAGCTATACTCACCCTTTCATCTACCTCTTCCACTGGTCTCCACTGAACTGATCATGCACTGTAGTGAACAGATTTGTTCTTGAGTTGACTAATGAGTTACTAATTAATGAATTAAATAATATTTAATTCACTCCACTCATAACTAATTTATTAGCTAGTTAAACTAATCTCAACTAGTTCAACTAAAATAAACAGAACACAACTCCACTATCTGTCTCATTAACTCCTCCAAAACTTCTGCCACTGAAGTCCAACTGAAGTCAACCATGCAAGATGCCATCAAACCCTAGGAACCACGTGATTACTCTGTCAGTTGCATGAGCCACCTTCATGACTCGAACTGAAGTGCTCCAAGAGAGTAAACTGCTGTTTATAGTCAAAATATTATTAAGAGTAAATAATATTTGACTTCCATATTTTTAGGAGATACATTCTAAAAATAGCCTGGGACCTAAAAATAAGAGTCTCATCTATTTTTACCAACATGTCGCATGCTTCAAGAATCTCCAACTGGAATCTCTGAATCATGCTCCGTATGTCTAAAAATAGACATAGTCTAAAAATAGACTTTGCGCCAGAATTTGCCTGCGGGCCCACTTAGTGAAGGCGACTTCATTTCACTAAGCTCCATCATCTTGCTGCATTCTCAACAGTCATAACTGTCAGCGAATGGGCCAACCTGTCTAAGCCAAAGAAATGCCTTTATGTCCTCAGCTTATGATTGAGCCCTTTGAAAAATGGGATATTGATTTTGTAGGACCAATAAATCCAATATCTTTAAATGAAAATCATATCTTGGTTTGTACATATTTTGTTACAAAATGGGTAGAGGTTAAAGTTGTTTCTTTCGGTACTGAAAAATTTGTTGTTGAATTTTTGTTTAATGATTTTTTTACTAGATTTGGTGTTCCTAGAGAGATTGTTACTGATAATGGAAAGCAGTTTGTCTCTTATCTGGTTTAGGGTGTTATGGATCAATCAAAATTCAGCACAGGAAGTCTACACTGTATCACCTGCAAGCAAACGACCAGGTGAAATCTACCAATACGGTGATCAAATCCATCCTCACCAAAATAGTAAATCTGCATAGGAAGGATTGGGCCAACAGGTTGCTTGAAGCCTTATGGGCTTATCAAACCACTTAGAGGAACATTACGGGGCATACACCATATGAGCTAGTATACGGGAAACAAGTCCTTTTGCCGATCAAGTTCCAAATAAAGACTTTTTGAACTGTAGTCCAAGTGGGACTGAATCTCTCAGAAGCACAACAACAATGTCTATTGTAGTTAAATGAGTTGGATGAATTCATAAGAGATGTTGTTCAACAAAATGTGTTAGTGCAACAACAACACAAGAAATGGCATGACAAGTTGATAAAAAAGAAGTAGTTCCAACCTGGTGATTGGGTACTCCTTTATGACACTAACTTGAAACATTTTAAAGGAAAATTCCATACACGCTGGATGGGACCTTATGAAGTGATTAAAGTTTTTGAAAATGGGGCAATATAAATTAAAACTATTGATGGGCGAGAATTAGTATTCCTTATGAATGGGCATAGAATTAAAGTATATTTTCAGCCTCTCACAAAGGAAGACTTTACGTAGTAAGTACAACAAGATTTTGAATTAAATATGGTAGGTGGTTGTGCCAACCTATTGAAAATTTGATTCTTCCTTTTCCAGAAATAAAATAAAAGAAAAATAAAATCCAAAAAAATGAAAAAAATTAAAAAGAAAAATATATTTTGCCTGTGGTTGTGAAAATCAATTTACTGACAAGATCACAGAAGGATCAGCCTGAAAACCATCATGCTAGTAGGAGAATCAATATTTAATAAAATTGGAATGTTTCTTGATCTTCATATATGGTAACTGTCACCGAGAAGAAGCAGGTTTTTAAGAGCAAGAACCGAGCCCTTATCCAAGTTCGGGATAGCTGACATGTGAATCTTTATGCAAGCAACACTCAATTCCCACTGTAGTTATTTTGGTTCATCACTATTCAGGAAGATTTTGAGGTGAAATTATACCTTTCTTCTTATTCCTTTTTCATGAAATTTCCCTCTATAATTATTCTTTTCTTTCCTATTGAGATTGACCAGCGCTTTCTTCAAAAGAGATTATCCCCTATCCGATTTCGTTTTTCCCTCTTTTTCTCGTGAAAATTTTTTCCCTATCCTTTTTTCTTATGTCCCTCTTGGATTGGTCTCACTCTTGAATTCCCTGATGATTTCCTTCCCATTTTGAAAATTCACCCCTATCCTGCTTCTTTCTTCCCTTAGGAACTGGATTGCAGGATCTGAAAGAATTCATGGATCAGATCAGAAAGAGCATGATAATACCAAGAACCGGAGAATAAAAATCCTTTGAAAATCTGTAAAATTTTTTCAGATTCAACCTGTATATTATATTTTTATTAGAAAATTATTTATTTAGATATGCCACAACACTTTTGAATGCAGGAAAAATAATGGTACTTAGTACAAGAATGTGTATTTCAGTGTAAGAATCTCAGAATTCCTTGGTGCAGGAATATGCGCTGTTGTGCACTCCTGAGTGCAAGACCATGTATTTTAGTGTAGGAACAATGGTATTCCTTAGTACATGAATGTGTATCTCAGTGCAAGAATCATCAGATTCCTTGGTACAAGAACGTGAATTGTAGTACAAGAATGCATGCTTAGAACAAGAAGACGGTCTAAGAAGAGGGAGGAGCCAATTCCGTTCAGTGCAGGAATCTTGTTTCAGGCATAAATGAATTCACTATTTTGAATTATAACATGAAATGATTTTTTCTACATTTGATTAAACTTTGTTTGATCATTACTAATTAGGAAATACATTTTTAAAGTGCAAAGGAATTTAGGTATTAAATCTTATCTTGATCTAATTATTGTATGTACCTTATGCGAAATCATGATTTGATTGGGGATATGTGCGGAATATTTTCAAAATCCAACGTTTACCCCTGAGCTTTGTCAGCAATTAATGATCGACCTATATGATGCCTTGTGTTGTTTTGATTACAAAACCTTCCCATGACCGCTGCCCTTTACCAATCATCATTTCCTCATGTGCGTCAGGATCATGCCCATATTTCATCTATTCCAAGATTGAAATTTTCATGATGGAGGCATGACCGTTGAGATCGCCGATATAGGAGCATGTAGTTAATTCGGTAATCACAAACTCCCTCAGACATAGTCCAAAATTTCCTGTTGAATACTCCTCTTAGAGTTGTAAGAAACGAGTGTAGTCTTGAGCAGTTATGGCACTCGTTCGGATAGAGCCCTGGTCTATCAAGGAGCTGGAGCAGACGACCGAGTACAAGGAAAAATTATCTTTTCTATAGGAATCGAGATTTCTCCCTTTCCTATTCAAATTCAATGGTTATGATTCGACTGTTGAACTCAAATTTTCTCGCACTTTTGATGGGAGCATAGCTAAAGTAGGGTTCTTGAAATTCGAGGTGACTGAGCAGTCTATTTCACAAGCTACAGGGTTAGCAAATACATGAGATAGATGTTTTAAAAAGGGGGAGCTCGAGAAAGGAGCTTGGAACCGGTTTGTGGTCGAAAAGAATCAAAAGGTGGACTGGAAGGTTGGGTTACAAAGGAATGAAATGGTAGAAAAATGGAAGCATCTACTGTACATCTTGTAGAAACTCTTCACCTACGAGGGGAGGTATTCATTAACCTTCTTGTAGCACATTCATTTGCTAATTCATTTTGAATCAGGTAAGCTGATCAACTTCCCCTATTTTTTGCTGAAAAGTTTAGAGAAGATGTCTAAAAGTGTTCAAAAAATTCAAGAAAGTAAAATTGGGTTCAAGTTATGCCACTATGGTTTGATTTCAATTTTACTTAAGAAAGAGTTAGAAGGGAAGAAGATGACTTGGGAAGGGTTCCTGAAAGCATTTCAAAAGGAGGGTACAATGAAGCAATCGGGAAGAAATGGAAAATATACTAAGGGGAGGCTCGACCGAAAGAAGAAACTATCAACCCCACATAATGGTGAGGTCTCGAAGACTAAGGTAAGGAAAACCCCATACAAGAAGTCGGTGCTGGAGAAAAAGCAGAAACCTATAATTGAAACCCTGGGACCTTCAAAGAGACTAACCAAGAGCTCTGTCAAGAAAATGTGTGCTTCCTCAAAAGGAAGCCATACTGTATCAACCTCTTCGATAGATATTGATGACTCACAACCTAATTCACCAGTTGAGGATAATCTTTCTCTCCTTGCAGATGTCACAGTCCATTCGGTGTTTAGTGCATGTTATGTAGAAGAGGAAGATAAAACTCCTCTATCAGTTTTAATTGAAAAAGTGAAGAAAAGGAGGACATCGAAGATACATGATGCAAGTACAGAGAAGGAACTAGCAATGGATCAGGACGAGTATATGGTTCCTCAGAGTTTTTAAATGCAATGTGATATTTCCCTTGACGACACTGGCACTCGTCATGAGTCAATTGCTGAAAGGATTTCGACACACGAGGAATTCAATAAGGAAGACCTTGCTTTCTATATGCACAAACAGGTAGGAGAATTGAAACAACAAATCTATGAAATTGAAGTGTTGAATTGAGCTGTGAAGGAATAGAAAAAAATGATGCAGAGTAGCAATGCTGAATTGATGGTGGATGTACGAGAAAGAAAGTGACAGGAAAAGGTGTGGAAATTTCGAGCATCCAAATGCTATTTTCACCTTAGGAAAGTGGCGAAACAACTCGAGAAGGCTCGTACTAAGAAGTCAAAGACAATGAAGACAGGGATTAGTATTCAAATACATGATTAAAGGGAGCTCTCCATGCTATTTTTTTTGCAGAAGGTAAGTTTTTGTGAGGACACACAACGAGATAGGGATGGGAGGATGTTGGTAATCAGAATTGTCCCATTTTTAACCTCCATTTTACCCCAACAATCACCAAAACCTTCTGTTTTACCCTTGGAACCTACTTATTCCTATAGCTCTTTTAAATCCTCGTACTTATTCATGCACTTCTTTCATGATTTTCGTTATTAAGGGATATATGAACTTAATTACTAATGAAAAATATTAAATAGTTTATTTTCCTTTGCAACTTACATGTTTTCTTTCCTAAGGTGATTTGATAAAACAGGAGTATCAATCAATGTGAAAGGTGGGTTCGTGCAAGAATGATCCTTGTATCGTCGGTTGTTATTGCACTCACTGGGCAGATGGAAACACCAACATGGTTCATCACTTACGACCGATATAGCTTGAAAATCCACGCGCATCCTTTTCCAAAAGATTAGTGCACTCTGTTGGGCTTGGAGCTCTGAGGAAAATACAGGATTTGGAGGCCATAGTTTAAACCAAATACCCTTGAATTAGTCTTTTTGTCAACAACCGAAAGCCTAAGATAAACTCTTGTTTGATTTTTGTTGCGTCCATGAGCTGAGTGATGTATATTTAATAGGGTTTCTAGTAGAACTATGGTAGAAATACGCAAGAGAAATTTTGGCTTATACTCTAATATTTTTGTGTCACTATACTTATGGGATGGATCTAGTAATCCATGATGTACATTTGCAACTTCCGAGTTTAATACAAGGAGCTATGCCAGTTATTCATTTCTCACTCTAAAGTTTTATGTGATGCATTATTTGAGAATTTGATTTTCCAGATCTCGTAATAGGGAAACGAGATGGTTGGATAGGGCCCAACCAACCCAAATCATTCTCCCTTTTTCATAAGGTGTGTTAGATCTATTTTTATTATGCAGGGTTGTGAGCAAGAAATATTTTGTTCTTTTATTTCGTTAACAGGTTCTGTCTTCTTCATAAATCGTGTGTAATTCAGATCCGAGGTGTGCAGGTGTGGGTGTGTTCATTTATTGAATGTTATGATAAAAATCATTTCCTTTGATGCATGTGTATTATTTTCCCTTCTGTAAAGGGTGTGTTTTAGCTTACTTGCACTAGTGCATTTTAATTTTGCAAGTGAAGGTTGCTTTAGTTTACTTCTGCAAGTTAATTTATTTACTGCAAGTTAATTTGTTTTCCTTATGCAAATCATGTTTTACTTATGAGTATAAGTTACAAGCATTCTAGCATAAAGGTTGTTGGAGAGGTAAATCCCCTCTGCGAATAGAGGCAATCCCTACTAGCCCAAATCGGGTCTAGCAACAATCAGTCACGCAGTGACGCAGGTCTCTAGTTACAAAACGACAAAAACATAACGAGTTGCCTACCTCAGATCCTACACAGTGGTCATCGAAGAAAGGATGAAGTTTCTCGTCCTCCGCTCTGGCAGATCACGATCCTTCCGCTTAACACGTCCGAACACCTGCACACATGTGAAGAAGCACAACGATACGCAACAGAGAATCTAAATCTTGTAACCATACATCAGTCAGAGAGGATGTAATTCATTGCATCAAAGACAAAGACACATGAATGAAACCATAATCAAAGTCGCTTATCATTAATAATAACAAAGGAAGGATACAACCCAAAGATCTGACGTTGGATCTTCCTTCGGCGAGGTTGACAGTGGAGCACGTCTCAATGAAGCTCGTCGGAAATGGGACGAAGCTCTCTCTCTTCGGCTTGGCTCTCAAAGGCTGTCTGGCGATAGTCTCCTTGCTACAGATTCAACTCTTGCTTCTAGCTTGCTAAGGGAAAATGGCAAGCTTATATAGATGGTGGAAGGGGAGTTGGGATCCCTAAAATTGTGGGATTGGCCCTATCCTTAAGGAAGCTTCCATGATAGGTGGAAAACCACCTCCCATACATGGAGCTCCAGAGCCAAACCTGCCAACTCATTTTAGAGACTCATTCAGGAGTTTGTTGGAATCAAAATTCTGCCATTTATTTAAAAAAAAAAATCCTTATTAAGCTTGGCGTGAGCGAGACACTGGGATAGAGTGCCAGTTGGCGCGCCCTCTTTGGCGGATTTTCCCCATTGGGGCGAGTGCTGAATTGGCTGGTCGCGCCAAGGCCAAAAGATCTGTTTTTAGAGTTTTTCAAAGGAAACTTTCTTCAGAGGTGTTGAAGATTGCAACAAGAAACAGTGAAGGAGGCATCGTGAAACATCTTTCCTAATCCTAGTTGGAAAGTGATCACCTAAACTAGGTGGGGGCCACACAAGTGATTTTTGTCGCAAAGTATATTTTTAGACTATGTCTATTTTTAGACATATGGATCATGTTCTATGAGTTGCGGGATGCTATTTGTGGATAGTTGGTCAAGTCGGAGAAAATAGATGGAATTATATTTTTAGACATATTGGGCGGAGTCTATTTTTAGACTGCCAGTCTAAAAATAGATCAGTCAAATATTATTAGCTCTTAATAATTTTTGGACTATAAACATTATCTTATCCTCTTGCAGCACTTCAGTTCGATGCTTGGATGTGGCACATGCAGCTGACAGAAGGAAATACGCTTTTCCTAAGGGTTAGTTGAGCTATTGCATGGTTGACTTCGGTTAGAACTCATGTGGCAGAGTTTGGTGGAGTTGATGAGACAGTTGGTGGAGTTGTGTTCGGTTTAACTTAGTTGAACTAGTTGTATTTAGTCTAGCTGATAAATACACTAGTGATGAGTGGTGTGAATTAATTATTAATTAATTCACTAATTATTAACTCATAAATCAACTAAAGAATACATCAGTTAACTGCAGTGCATGGACAACTTAGTGGAGACCAGTGTTAGAGGTGGGTGAAAGGGTGAGTCTACTATTAGTTGTGACTATAGCTGTGCATGAGATTTGCACACACATTGATTGATATTTCCAATGAGGATTGCGTAGTACAAGCCAAGGGGATTCAAACTTGGATCTCACAATTAACCATCTTGGATTGCGCAGTAGAGGTAGGCTAACAGGTGGAGGAGATTTGAAATTGTGACTCGTTCATATTTGAGCTTGTTTAGTGTGTAACAATTGGAGATAGTGCTGAGACCTGGTGAGGAGTTTGTGCTATGTATTGTTACATGTTCTCTATCATTATAATATACAGATAGTTGGGGGTTTTCAGCTGTAAGCTTTCCCCATTACATACTGTGTTGATATGTGTGATTGATTAATGTTTCAATGTGCGCATGCGATTGTTTTTAATTCCGCAAATTGATGATCAATGGTAGAAGAGGTTATGTATTATGCATGAAGCTCAAATAGTTTGTAATTAGGATAATATCGGTGAATAACTCATCTATTATTCAAATTTCTACAAGAGGAATGATTTTCCTTGTCAAGGGGGATGCCATGAAAGTGATTTCAGGTTATGTCACTGATCACAGGTCATGAGAAAGACCCTCCAATGTGCGGGATGGGGAATTGCAGGGACGGTGACAAATTGCTGTGTAACAGATGCCCCCTAAAGCATGAGGCCCAAGAGAGAGAGAGGGGTGAAATGCTTTATGAGAACGTGCCCAACTGAAAACACTGCCGTCGGAAGACCTGCATACAAGTACAACTGATATCTCTGATACATGATATGTGGTATGGGCGCAGCCACCCATATACAATAAGTGGGACCCATGGTATGGACGCAGCCATCTAGTAAGGATCAACAAGAAGACTCGGGTATGGTTGCAACCATCCAATCAATGAGTCATGTAACTAATCATGATAATCCACAAAATCCACAGCCTGGATTCCATTAGACAAAATACAGGGTCTTGCACTCCATCTCGACCCGAACCGAGTATAAGTCCAAGCATGTGAATAAGTGAGCTGAAGTCGAACATGCAAGAACATTGTCTGATTACCAGCCAATGATGAAAGTCGTTAACAGACGCGAGAGGATCCACCAATAATGGCAATGGCCCTCATGGTAATAGAGGTACAATCCATGGAATGTGAACAGTGAGCTGGCGTCGAACACCCGCAGAATCATTCGATCAAAGGCCAATGATGAAAACCTTGCGTCGAATGCGAAGAACCTTCCATTGAGGCATGCAGGCTCTAAGGTACTAGGAGGGAGTCTCTAGATCAACTTCCTGGATAATGAGCTGAAGTCGACAGGAAGTGACCTAGATCGAAGGTGGGCCATAATGTTTCCCACATCATCGACGTGAGACAGAGGAACATAATTTTTGTGAATCAGGATCAAATGAGAATCAGAGGAGGGTTGAAAACTGCAGAGGTCAACTTTTCTTGAACATATCGGCGGCATGACACTGGATTTTGCAGTATTTGACATCAAAAGATCTGAGGTCATGATGACGAGGAAAAAAGTAGATGAGGCAAGCAGAAAACGAGATGAGATGTCCCCAACCCGACACGAATGCAGACAAGTGCCATGTTCAAGAGCGACATATTTATGACACGACGATGATACTGGTTTCATTTTTCCCCACCATTTCTAGCAAGTACCCCAATTATTTTTGAAAACAAGCTTGAATGGGATAGCATATGCTCGCAATATAAGTTTGTCCTTCAGACAAATCCAACCTAGTACATTTAACGAGCCCTAGGTAGGAGGAACTCGAGTAACGTCATTGCGACGGAGTCCGATGTCATCAGGTTTTAATGAGTCTGACAAAGGAAGAACTCGACGTCTTTTCATGTTTAGAGAGTTTGAAAAGACAGTGGAAAAGTAAAATCCAACAGTCCCTTTTTGTAGATAGTTCCTCAGATCCGAAAAGGTAGAAAATTGTGTCTAAGAAAACCTCCTAGTCGTGATAGGCTAGGGTATTCCTTTTCATAAATAATCCATCCCAACCTGAAAAAGGGGTAAACATATACTGGGTAGATGTCTTTTCGCAGCCAACTTAACGAGATCAAAACGACAAGCGACTCGGCGATCTTTTCATGTTTAGAGAGTTAGAAAAGAGCTGAAATATGACTCCAGTAGTGACTTTTTTGTATTTTTACCGAGTTCGAAAAAGTATAAAATACAACTCGTATTGTCGTCCTAGTCACGTGAAAACCTGTTGCTGCACAAGAAAGCAAGTGTAAAACCCATTTTTCGACAAAATATAAGAAAATATTGGAAAAATAAGCTCCAAAACCTAATTTGATCTTGAAAAGTTATAAATATGACAAAAAATAGTAAAAACATATTTACTTTTACTTTTTACATTTTGTGGAGAGCAACATTGAGTTTTTCCTGTGCAAACTTGCGGCAATGATTGTGGACGATCCAGTGCCTCATTTCAACTCTCGTCTTTTCCAGGTAAGAGGCGCTTCCCTTAGCCATGTTTTAATCCATTTTTTATAGAATTCCACTGCGATTTAGGATCCTTGAGGGGATATTTGCAAATTTAGGGCTCGCCCAATTGACGCGGGTATCGGGCACAGACCCTCGCCAATTGTGTATTTTTTGCAAAGGTGTCACGCCAGTTGGCACGATTGTCAGAGAAACATTTGCGCCAATGGCGCAACCTAAATTTTCGCTCAATTTTTACAAATAATGAACCAATCAACTGGATTTTTGAATGTTCAAGGGGTCTAATGAAGTGTTTGTGACCATTTTGGTGCAGATACACAGTCACAATGGTGATCGAATGGAAAGAAAGGGAGCATAGTGAAGAAGATGAAATGGCCATGGAGAACGAGGCATGTATGAATGCTCTTCGAGATTGCAACTTAAAAAAATTCTTCTTGACACCATGTCTCAGGGCATAACCTGAATTGTTGCAATACTTAATCAGTATCTAGGACGAGAACGAAGAGAAGTTTAGGCTTCAAGACCAAGAATTGGAGCTCGAAGTATCCAATGTTTACTTTGTAACTGGATTGTCTCGGAGAGGTCCAGTCCCGATCATGACAGGTACTAGGCCCTGTGGGGAGAAAATGTCAATGGTAATGGAAAGAGTGTGCCCAGGGGCACAAACAGGATTAGGAAGCGGGAAAGTTGACATCCACATGATTCCCGTTCTAGCACTCAGGGTGGTGCTCCATACCATTACGCGGGCTGCGGGGTCACAGGCGCCACATGAGGCTACTTAAACACAGCTCCTTCTAGCATCAGAATGCATGAACCTAACACTATTCGATTGGGCCACTGCTGTAAAAATGAATATCAAACGGCAGTTGACGAAGTGTAAGAAGACCAAACTGAAGAATTTTGGGTACGGATCCATCTTGGTATCATTCATCCTTGAACGACTACCAATATTCTAGGGCCAGGGGGCGATAGTCGTCGATCCACTGTTGAGAGAGCCATGGATGGCTCGATGGGCAGCACTCACGCCCAGATTAGGAGGGGGCCAGCAAATGTCATGGAGGCCCGAGTTCTTCGTGTGGCTTCGGCGACAGTTGATCATCATGGAAGACTGGCCCTATGCTGGTACTAACTTCACGAGAGACCTAGATCTTCCGCTCCTAGAGGGAGAAGACTGGGATGAGGAGCTGGGTAAGAGTCTTTTCTATTTTTGTGTATTTTATGATTTTCTTGGTATACATGCATTTCTAAAATACAATCCTATGTGTATGCAGATGTTGGCCCAGAGAGGCCTGCCGGGATGTCGCCGATCGTATGGAGGACCCCACTTGCCTATGACCCTCAAGGCGAGGGTGGAGAGGGGAGTGAGCTAGTTCAGAACTTGGAGGGAATCGCCCATGGGATCCTAGATTATGCTCGCCTAGAAGATGTCCCATTGGCTTATCAAAGGCACACCGTGGGGGTGGCTAGTCGCCTTCATCGTTTACTGAGGCGATTGGTACGGGCAGTAACATGCTACCATGAGCACCATGCTGATTAGTCATTTAGGCTTTTCATTTGCAAATTTTTGAGAGACATGTTGTCTCCGGCTATTATTAAAACATACATGTATATTTTTGAATTTTATGTGATGCACACAAAATGCAAACATTTCGACATATATATATATATATATATATATATATATATATATATATATATATATATATCTATTTCTGGATGGATCTTTTTACATATGATGATGTTTTTTTTTTTTTTACAAGTTGCATAAATGTCTATCTAAAACCATGTTAGCTACTGCATCTGTTAACACATTCATGTGTCTGGGTATATCCTGATATGTAATGTAATCAATATTTCTTTCCAGTAACCGAATACGTAGATACAGTCGTAAAATGGATGGGTTCCTAACTGAATAGTGACCATTGAGTTGTAACACTACAAGCTGTGAATCTAGATATACAAGTAATGCATGGATACCGAGGTTAACAGCCTCGTTCAACAATTCCAACACGGCGCTATATTCCGCGACATTATTTGTGGTAGGCCCTAGACAAACACCTTGTAAATTGACTAACTCACCAGCAGGATTGTAGATTACCCAGGCTGCCGAGGACAGATTCCTGGTACTGCAGGAGGCACCATCCGCGAAACCGACAAAAGGAGTAATAAACATCTGCACAATCAGGAAGACCCAATCAGTAGAAAGATGCTTACAAAGCACACCACACCATACATGCAAAAAAATTAAATCACTCACTTATATAAACACACCACACAAGAATAATTCAAGCGTAGTACTTCTTGAGGTACAACCCATTTCTAGGCTGCGCCAGAGGAATACCTTCATAGTTGATTAGCTCATAGGCCCCATTTTTTAATACTCGTTTGAAAATATAGGGCCCATGTCACATGGGATGGAATTTTCCTGCTCCAAGTTTATCATGTGCTTGGTCGTATAAGAGGACGAGGTCCCCTTCGATGAAAGAACGTGGAGAAACCGATTGATAAAAATGGGCTTTAACCCGCTTTTTCTGTGCCTCGATAACCAAAGCAGCTAAGCAGAGGGTTTTGTCCAGTTGTTCCAGATATAGGAGACGTTTTTCCTCCGAGGAAGTGTCGGGCAGTAATTCCACAACCAACTTCAGCGAAGGGATCTCACATTCAACCGGAAGAGTCGCTTCCAGACCATACACCAACTGGAAAGGTGTGAATCTGGTTGCACTTTTTACTGACATCCGGTAGGCCCAAAGAGCTGAGAACAATTCGAGATGCCAGTTGGATTTATGAATACCAATTGTTCATTGAAGCATCGTGACAAGTAATTTTTTCACAGCGAAACCAGAGATTCTGGGTTCGATCCCCAATAGAGTCGCCAGTTTGTTGGAGAGGTAAATCCCCTCTGCGGATAGAGGCGATCCCTACTAGCCCAAATCGGGTCTAGCAACAATCAGTCACATAGTGATGCAGGTCTCTAGTTACAAAACGAAAAAAAACATAATGAGTTTCCTACCTCAGATACTACACAGTGGTCATCGAAGAAAGGATGACGCTTCCTGTCCTCCGCTCTGGAAGATCACGATCCTTCCGCTTAACATGTCCGAACACCTGCACACATGCGAAGAAGGACAAAGATACACAACATAGAATCTAAATCTTGTAACCATACATTAGTCAGAGAGGATGTAATTTATTGCATCAAAGACAAAGACACATGAATGAAACCATAATCAAAGTCGCTTATCATTAATAATAACAAAGGAAATATACAACCCAAATCTTTGACGCTGGATCTTCCTTCGGCGGGGCTGACAACGGAGCATGTCTCAATGAAGCTCGTCGGAAATGGGACAAAGCTCTCTCTCTTCGGCTTGGCTCTCAAAGGCTATCTGGCGATAGTCTCCTTGCTACAGATTCAGCTCTTGCTTCTAGCTTGCTAAGGGAAAATGGCAAGCTTATATAGATGGTGGAAGGGGAGTTGGGATCCCTACAATTGTGGGATTGGCCCTATCCTTAAGGAAGCTTCCATGATAGGTGGAAAACCACCTCCCATACATGGAGATCCGGAGCCAAAACTCCCAACTCATTTTAGAGACTTGTTCAGGAGTTTGTTGGAATCAAACTTCCGCCATTTATTTTTAAAAAAAAATCCTTATTAAGCTTGGCATGAGCGGGACACTAGGACAGAGCGCCAGTTGGTGCGCCCTCTTTGGTGGATTTTCCCCATTGGCATGAGGGCTGAACTGGCTAGTCGCGCCAAGGCCAAAAGATCGTTTTTTAGGGTTTTTCAAAGGAAACTTTCTTCAAAGGAATGATTTTTCTTGTCAAGGCGGATGCCATGAAAGTGATTTCATGTTATGTCACTACTCACAGGTCACAGGAAAGGCCCTCCAATGTGCGGGACAGGGAATTTCAAGGACGGTGACAAATTGCTGTGTAACAAAGGTGTAACCTAATCTTGATCTATTTACATCTCCCTTAGAATTAATGAAACACTATTTGCATTAAAAAATATTTGTACTTGTGCGTATCTCTGTGTGGAAGTAACCCTGTGTAAAACTGAAATTTAGTAAAGGGACCTTCGAACTACAACCTCCATGATTTAAGAGTGCAGGCCTGGTGCATTTGACAAAAATCATCTCAGAAAGAAAGCAAGCCTTGTATTTATATTATATGATCATTTTTCACACTGATAAGTTTCCTGTTGTAGCAGAGATTTTCCTTTGACTTTTGATGTACTTCTTACTTTTGAATGAATGATTAGATAAGAAGACTTTTGGTTATGTGCAATTATTTCCTCTACTATGGTTTGCCTTGCAATTAATTTCTATTTAGCACACTTTAAATTTGATGCAAGTGGTTTGGAAGCTCAGTACAAGAATACTAATTTCATAGTACAAGAATCTCTTTTTCGGTATAGGAACCGATATCCTGACATAGAAACATAGTACTCTAGTACAGGAATCCATAATTCTTGTATGAAGGCCGAAATAATCAGTGCAAGAACAGAACATACTTTGGGTGTGGGAACATTGCTTTAGTACAGGAACGTCGTTCCAATGGAGGAACACTATTGTGGTGCATGAACGATGATTCAGACCAGGAAGGAAAGCGTGTAACAAAGAGAAATGCACTTAAAAATTTGATTACTTCATTGTATTATGACTGCACTGAACTTTGTCTCAAATATTTGTTTTAATTACTCAGGATTGTTTATGTTGATTGGAAGTTCCTTTCATTGAATTCTTTTGTGAAGTACTTTATTTTTTCCATTTCCAGCACCAGAATTCTCTTGGTATTATTTGTTGTGTGATCTTTTGATTCTACAAATGTAATTAGGGAAGATAGGAACATATTTAGTGACGGTTCATACCATTTTTTGGAATTTCCTGTGCTACTCCTCTAAGCTTACATAGCCCCAGGTTGAAAATTAAGTGTTGCAGGAGTTTGTTGAACTGCAACTCTAGCACCCAACATTTTAGCTAAATTTTCTAGCTCTTGTTGAGTAGAGTAAGAGTTTCCCTAGTCATCTGATATGTCCTAGATGGAATTTTTGTTTCACCCGAAGGAAGAATAATTATGATTATTATTTATTTATTTTATTTTATTGTAATCAACCTCCTTAATCCAAATCACCCTACTCTTTTGTCTCGATCATTCCTCCTCCATTCCGAGCAGGCTAGATTTCTTTTCAGTAGGACTGCACACACACACACACACACACACACACACACATTTTTTAATTTTAATTTTAATTTTTTTTTAAATTTATTTATTTATTTATTTATTTTTTTTCAGGTTTGCTGGGAACCCTATGTGAATAAAATAATTTTGGCAAGATTTTAGTCCAGATCAATAAGATGTAACTCTCTATTTTTGTCACCAATAAAATTTTGGGCCCAAGAATTAACATGTTTTAAATATTTCATCTTATAAGCCCAAGCATCCATTGTAGAAAATGAAGGGTCCATGCACATACAACCCCAACATTCATAAACAAGGGTTTTAAAAAAATTTCCTTGAGCAAGAATCTATTAAATTTGAAATGGTTTTAGAGAAGCATTGTTGAAAATCCAACTATAGCAAGATATGGTAATGATCTGATATAGTTTCATGGAAAATCCATGACCTGTACCTTCCAATTTTTGAAGCCAAGGAGTCAACAATCAAAAACTTGTAAAGACATTTAGCACAACCCTCAGACCCAGTTCTCCAATTTTTCTAGGTAGGCTCCAAAGGAGGCAAAATGATATCAATGAGTTGGGACCCATTAATAATCCTCGATATCACCCGTGAGAAGTTTTTTGGACGGGTCTTTTCTCCCCAAATCTCTCGCGCACAGGAAGTGAAATTTAAGTCACCTGCAAAATTTAGAGATTTATCCCATAGAAGCCCACTACTAAATAAGAGGTTCCAAAATACTTCTATTTATTGATAGGGCCCATAGTAGTTAACCACAATTACAAGATCAACCAAACCCTTGATATGACCTTCCAAGAGAATAAGAACCATAGAGGAAAAAGGTCTAAGGAACACATCCTTTAGATTCCAAAGAACCGCCAAGCCCTCGAACTAACCCTTCACACTCACAACATAAAAGAACCAGTTCGAACAATTCTTGTGAAGAATGCTGTCGAATTTATTATCACTTACCATGGTCTCTTGAAATAAAATGATCGAAGTTCTCTTAATAGACAATAACCTACGAAGGGCACAAATTTTGGGAAGAGCCCCCACTCCCCTAATGTTTAAAGACATTAAAATAATTGGGAAGATAAAAAGGAGGGAAACAAAGTTGTAAGGGCCATTTTAGAACTAGGAAGAGTGTCTAGACTTGCAAATTGATCACCCTGTGTTAACGAATTGCAAGCGAGGTCCTCTTGTTTGGACACTTTTTCTGCACTATAACATTGTTGGTAGATGAGAAGTGGGAAACTTGAGAAGGTGAGTTGGAAATAGAGGAGAAAAAGGTTGTAATGGGTTCAATATTTAGGGAGGAAGAGTATGGTATAGTGGATGACCGACACCTCTCAGACAAAGTTTGACTATCCTTTGGATTTCGTAGATAACTAGTTAAGAAGATATGGGTTATAGTTATGCCCTTTGAGTGGAGTATGGGATTCCAGAAACATGGTTCGAGGTTAAACGGATTAGGGGCATAAACATGGGGATAGGGAAGGGAAATAGGGTTTACAGATCATGTCAAAAACGGAAGAAATTGTGTGTTATCTGTGGCTAAAATGCTTTAAGAATCCACTTTTGAAACAAAGGAAACAAAGCTATCCAAAAAATGTATATCATTAGATGAAAAATATTGGAGTATATTACTCGTAATAACTTCCAATAGATCCAAATTTTCCGTCTCTAGAGAGTGAGGATTCATTTTGCCACCAAGATGGCATGGAGTGAGATCCCTAGAATATTAGAAACCCAAATCTGGAAGGTCCGACACCACCTCCTTCCTCCCAAGATTTGGATTCAACAACGACAACCCTTCATTATTCACTTTATTTGAGGTTCCCTGAAACAACCATCCTCAGACCTACAATTTTCCTAAGACCTATATTTTTGACTTGTGGGAGTCCAACCATTGTTTAGTTGCTACTTGCAAGGTTCGACTATTTGTAGGATATCATTTGAAACGTCGATATGTTTGCAGCTAAAAGAAGTAGACCTGGAAACCTTGTTTTTTACCTGCGATCCCTTCAAAACCACAAAGATGAAATCCCCTTTGGGATGAACTCTCTGATGATAGTGATAGCACCAAAAAGGCACCTTCCAGTAATCCAACCTTTGGGTAAAAAAACTGTCTCCCATGATTATATCCAACTCCATAGGAGGACCTTTCTGCACATTCATCTCTATTAGGACCTAGATAATGCGCTTATCAAAAGCCACCAAAGACATTTCCTCGAATAAAAAAAACTTTCCAATATAGTTTTCCACTTTGGTAATAATGTTTCACATCCACAGCTCCAAGCTAAAACCTACCAATTTTAAGCATAGGTAATGGGACGTAGGTTTCACAGTGTTAGGGTTGAATCCAAATTGCACCTTTGAAGATGTTGTTCAATCTTTAACATTAGTCATGGGTGTATTAAAGGGTTGACAAGCCATGTACTAAACTTTGTATCAAAGGGCGAAATATTCCAAAAGTGGGTCGAAAGGGGACAAAGCAATGAAAGCCACGTGTATTAAAGCCAATGGGGAAGTAACGCAAAGGATGGAGTGAAAATCCATAAACCAAAAATGAGATATAAAAGGAAATGGAACACAGCACTAAACGCAAGACCGATGTACTAGAAGAAATTTCAGCCACGTGAAGACGCACGTGGGAAATTTCGAGGGGGTCGAGCAGCAGGGGAAGGAAGGGATCCATACCCCCGCGGAATTGTGACACGTAGCGCGGTGGGGACTCAATGTTAGAAGGAGGTAGTAGGAGCATTCCGCGTGGTGTGGTGACGTGGCGGAACGAAAGGTGGACCCTCACGGTGGGTAGGTTAGGTATTTAATCGGTATAAGAGCTCATATGTTTCAGGAGTTATACAGCGCATACGGTAAAAAGGTAAGGTAAAGTCTATTAGGTCAGCTGGTACCGAGACCCGTACCAGCCTTAAACCCGGCACGAGGCGCCCACCTGCACTCTGACACACCCAATTCTTATGCGCCGCGTGCCTCACTGTCAGTGTCCTTAGGACACTTGCCTTCATTCGTTTTATCCATTCGTCTTTTTATCTCGAATTACCCAGTCCAGAGATAACATTCCCTCCGTATTTCACTCCAGTAAAAGGTCGCAGGTTCCCGTCTATGACATATACCAAGTAGCAAAGAGCGTCTGGTCTACCCCAATCATTGTCAGAGTTCCCTGCGTCGCTTTCCCGAGCAGATTTACCTTCCATTCAGGTATTCCATTATTCATTCTCCCTCTGTTTTCCTTTCGCTTTTTCAAATTCTTGAATGACAGCCATGGGAAGGGGAACGCCAAAAAAGAATGAACCAGAGACCCCCCAGGTCCGTGAATCTAGGAATCCCCCCGGTTTCGACACTCTCTTTGACTTGCAGGTTGGTATCTGTGACCCCAAATACCCATTTGACATCCGCAGCATCAAACCCTTGCTTTTCAGTCGCCATATTAAGAACACAGACCGCTACCGGGTAATCGTGTCGGGCTTATACCATCAAATTGCCCCGCAAGTTCATTCTGTGGTCGATTTCATCACCTGGGTTTTTTCCCTTTCTCCCGATGTTATCAAACAAGCCCTCCGCATCCCTACCAGCACCACATATGTTAGTTTCAAGGACGCGGCCTTGGCAACCCAGTTCATCAAACAACCACGGGAGGCCAGGCGAGCTTTCATCTCCTCTATAACCGTCGACTAGGCTACTTCCCTGCCCACTGTAGAGCCGTTCCCATTAAGTCTGTTCGTTGAAGAGGTTCGGCCCATTCTTTCTCTAATCGCTGGCCTTTTAGGGGTAGGGAGTCCGGAAGACATTTCCACGGTGTGCATCCATTTCTTATGGCTCATGTCCCAAAAAGGGGTGGTATTAGATATTCATGGTTTCCTCTCCACTGCCATTCAAACCCAATTCCAGGAGCTTCCACAAACCCGTCAGTTCCGTTTCTGTTCAATGGTTTTTTATCTCTTCTTGTACCAGCACGCCGATAAGTTTGAGGGTTTGGGGCTAGACAGAGTTTACCTTGAGAATTCCCAACCCAGACCAGTCTTCGACTGGAATTTATCTATGCATCAATTACCTAAGGGGGAGGGTTACTCCAGTTTTGTGAATAGTTTCATGTCTATTTCCTATACCATTATTCATGAATCGCCTTCCCCTAGGGTATTTCCAGAAATGAAAAGCTGGCTGCAAACCGGGAAGTTCCAGAGTACTGGAGATTGGTTTCTATTCGAGGACTACACTGAAATTCGGGTCTATGGAGCCGAAGTTGCCCCCTACTGGCTCCCAGTGTTTCATGTCAGACGAGTTTATGCACTCGAATACATCCAGCAGGCCCTCAAGGCAGACCAGCTCCATTTTGTTCCCGCCAAGAAGGGATACATCCTAAGGCTTCCCATCGAAATCGGTCCCTTCGTGGTAAACTCGAGACATGCCCTCCCGATTGTTGAGAAAATTCTGCAAGGTCTAGACTTAAGGCTGGGAAAAAGCTGGGCTTATGACCCTCGAGAAATTATCTCGAACAAAAGAAAAAGGAACAGGTCTGCACCCTACATGCATGAGATGAGGCCATTTATGGAATGGAGGGCTAATCTCGAAACTTGGCCCTTGTTTTCGCAGATGGAGACGGATTCATCTGCTACAGGGGAGGAAGATAATGTCAATAGAGGCACAGGCGGAGAAGGAGGAGAAGAAGCAGGTACCTCAGGGGCAGCGCCCCCTCCCAAAAGACAAAGAACAGCCTCCAGCGAGGCAGAAGTCATAGGATCAGAGCAACTGCTGGAACCCTTCACGGTGTACGGGAAGTTGGACAAAGGCAAGGCCGGGATAACGGTGCTAAGAGACAGCACCACTTCTTCTGATTTCACAGAGGTGACGTAGGCTATCATAGAGCATACCTCGCCCAGGGCAACCGAAAGGGATCATGTGAACAGAGCGATCCGCGACAAGTACAAAGCTGAGCTGGGGGGATATGTTGAGAAGTATCATACCAGACTCTCCGCCTCCATCAACGCAGACACCGACAGCCTGGTAATGTCTATGGCAGAAGCCATCTTGGATCCTAATTCTGATGTCCCTAGCCATCGGGTGCTCGAGTTTGCCATCGACATGAAGAAGGTACTAGCCAATGACATGTGTGACCTGTTCTAGACGGTATGCGATATGATGAAAGATAAATTGATGCAGGTCACCCTTGCGCTGAAGAAATTAGAGCAGAAACATGACCAGTTGAGGGCTACCCTGATAGCCGAACAAGTTAGCTGCCGCGCCAGAGCAAATCAGGTGCATTACTACCAAGACCTAATCAAAGGGAAAGATACAGGGGAAACAAACCAGCAGGCGGTTTTGATTGAGCAGCTGCAGAAGGAAGTTGCATCGGCAAAAAGTCAGGCCCGCATACCAGCCGCTCACCATGTCCAGACGGCTGAACTGGTACAGGTGGAGCAAGAGAAGGTAGAACTGACTGCCAGGCTATCAAGAGAAAGGGGGGAGAAAGAAAAGATGGCCGAAACAATCGGCGTATTACAAAATAAAGCAACAGAGCTACAAGCTAGATGGGACTCGCACAGCTGCTAGCCAACTGTGGTGTCAAGTGGAGCTAGCTCGTTGCCTGAGAAATTGTCCGCAGCAAGAGCTGAGATTGAGGTATTGAAGAAGAAAGCGTCTACAGCAAGGTAGAGGATCACGAGCCTGGAAAACACTCTGGCCGAGAACACCAAAATAGTCGAAGGGTTGCAGAGAGAGATAGAGCAGGAAAAGAAGATGACGGCAGATCAACAGAAAACTATTGCCGATATGAAAAGTCGTGCAAAAGGAAATCTCACCCTTCTCGAGGCTAGGATCATAATTTGGTCTGATATAATCTCGGCTGTAACTGAGCAATGGGATTTCCTAAGGACGATGGAGGAGCATAAGTCTGCTATACCATACCTCAGTAGGAAACTGCAAGAGGCAGACCATGATCTGTCTAACAGGGTCAAACATGCCAAAGAGTACATTTCGTTCCTCAATGAGCTGGGACCAGACGACATGGAGAAGCACGACATTCCTAGCCGATTCACTGAGGCTATTGAGTGTCGCAAAATTATCAACAAGGAGATGGCCCGGGTCTCAGCTTCAAGGGCTCTCCAACAGCTGGTCGCCAACGTTGGACGGTTCGACGAGGTATGGGGCTAGATTATGAACTCTGGACTCCCTTCCTGCTGGGACCCGACCACCCCTGCCGTACTCTTGCCTCTGGACCAATACACAACACGCTTGCAAGAAGAAAGAGCCCGGACTGACCTTCAGACGGGTAAAGCAGCTCAGCTCAAAGCCGACACGATTTTTTCATCCCTGCGAAAAGAGTTCAACCTCCTTCACTTGATTAAACACAAGCTTCCCACTGCGGCAGGTTTCCACGCCCTCACTGAGGCCTTTATCGAGGTGGAGGGACTCTCAGCAATGCCCGAGCCAGCCGTGGACAGTCAGCAGAGGTGGGCGCAGTTTATGAGCCAGCATGCCAGTTCATCCGCAAACGTGCCCCCACCGGAATCAACAACTGCTTCCACTCAGCCGCACCTGTGATTCTTTGTCAACTCATGATTCGGCCTTAACGGCCTATTTTAATTTTACTCAGTTAATTTCTTTAAAGTTTCGAGTGGGTTGTTTTCCCCACTCTTGCATTTTACTTTTTCACCAAACAGTTGTTTAATTTTCTGTTTTTAAAAACGGCCGAGGGCCTGATTATACATGATGGGAGGCTTGATTCCTCATCATAAGTTTTTCTGTTTTGAAAATGACATTTAACAAATTTTTTTTATGCGAAGAAGATATTTTTCCAAAAAATATCTTCTCGCTGAGATGGAAGGAAGCCTATATAAGGTAAATCCAATGAGAAAGACAGGTTCCAAAATTTCTGAAGAATTGACTGTGTAAGAGCTTCTTGTATGCAATTCTTGTGAAGGTTCTAATATGAATGCAAAGAGCCCGTAGGGCCTCAATGAAAAGGAGTTTTGTCTTTGATAAGGATTCTGGTTTTGGTTCTTTACAGTGCGTAATTCTCTCTTGTGTATTGTAGTGTAGTCATTCATTTCACTTACATCCATATATCTGGTATTACATTCTGGAATGCGAGTAGCCTGTTGCTTTTGATATAAATTTATCCTTGTTGATACTTACATCATAGGTTTCTTGGCACTTTAAATATGGCTCAGGTGTAATATTCTGTCTCGTTTTCGATTCATCCGCTTTTCTACTATATTGGATGCTATGAGGTGTTATTTACAAATGCTGTTATCGTGTGTGGATTCTTAGTTGTTTAAGCCCACCACATGTTAGCATATGTTTCTAAATATTGTCTTTATAACTGTTAAATATCCTCTTTATTCTACGTGTTCAGTAGACGTCCTTCAATCATCATTCTCTGTGAAGTATTGAGAACCCAGCCCTTTCTGCAGCGAACTATCTTGGAATTGTCTTATGCATTTATATTGGAGCTTAACATCTTGTCCATTCATTACTGTTCCTTCAGCGTTGAGCTTCTGAAGTATTTGGTACCATTTAAATCTAATTTTCCCATCTGCAAAGAAATAGTATGAGAGCCTGGTTCTGCTGAGATTATTCTTATTACATGGTCTTGACTCTCTGCTATATAAGATGTCCTAGGCACTGGTTTATGGAAACTCTAGGCTGTCTCTAGGAGCTATAACATATTTTTGGCGCCGTTACCGGGGATCAAAGTTGAAGAAATTTAAGATCCCCGGGCCTCGACAAAATCCATTCACTCTTCAGTTAGGTGAGCACGAAGAGTTGAGAGTTGTGCACCCCTCACCTTGGCGACTCCACAATCATTTTACAGTTAAACCTGTTTGTAGTCCTGGCTCCTCGTAAGCCACACCTAAGGTCAGATACATCTCAGTCAAGGACACCCTCTGTGTCTGACCCAGAAAGAATCCTACATAGAAGAGGCTGGAGGGAAAGGCAGTCAGTTCATACCGAGATTCCTGAATTCTCCCTAAAAAACTTTCCATATCTTCCGTCCTCTTCCTCTCAAATCGCCCAAATACAAGGCCCTAACCCTATCATAAGAGATACAGCCCTACATTCTCGTCAACCCCTCAAGCTGCTGTTCACTACATCCCCATCATTATCCATACTTCACTTCCACCTTCTCCTCCTCCTCTTACAGCTCAGACTCTTGTACTACCTCCACCTCCCCCAATGGAAAATGTCCCTGGCTTCCTACAAAACAGATACGCTCCTTTGGAGCTACCCGCAGTACTAAATGACATGCCGCAGGATTATTTAAAGATTCTGCCCAGATTTAGTGGTGAGAGTGACATTGAAGCCCAGAAACATGTCGAATTTTTCTGCTCTTTCGCAGAGAATTTTAATGTGGAGCATCTGGACGTAGTTCTAAGGCTGTTCGTGCAGTCCTTCTATGGGGAAGCCAGAAAATGGTTCAAAACACTTGGAGCTCATTCCATCAACACTTGGGAGGCAATGGAGGACACTTTCATCAAAAAGTGGGGGGAAAAGAAAGATCATGGTAATGCCCTTACCGAATTTAACACTCTGAAAAAGAAACACAATGAAGGGGTATCAGAGTTTATCAGAAGATTTAACAAATTGTACATGAGTCTCCCCACCGAGATGAAGCCTCATCAGACCGCTGCCAAGGTCGTTTTTGTGGCAGCATTTGATTCTGAATTTGGTTTCTCATTGAGAGAGAGGAAGCCATCCACTCTGGATGATGCACAGACAGACGCGTTGGAGATAGAAGCAAACTTTGTCTCAACTTGCAAATCCAAAGGGAAACAAGAACACGATTCCAGAAGAAGGGGAAAGGAGGAAGTATCCACCTTAGGCCAAGACAAAGATTCAGCCAATGACAAGATTGAGGAAATGAATAGAATGATCAAGAATCTCTCAAGTAAGCTGGTCAAGCTTGAGATGGAGGCCAAGAATTCACCCCCAAAGAATTTCCAGAATGCTCCAAACAGGGGATTCAATCCTCAATACAGGAAACCACCCTTGCAGATACTGCAGAGAGGACAGAAGGAGCAACAAGATCAGGTACCACATCCTCTATACTTGGAGGGGCAAGTGGAGGCTTCTCCTGAAGATCCTGCCTATGAACAAGAGGAGGCATGCCTTGTCTTCTCAGACAGTGATGATATAGAATGTCCTGTACATGAAAGTGAGGAGGGGGATTTACAAGCTCACTCAGAAATGAAGAACAACAAGGATACTGAAGAGCCCGAGATTGATGATTACTGTAAACAGTTCGTTGACTTCATGCAAGCCTAGTTCAATAGAAAATATGACCTCAGATCCTCCAGAAAGAGAACCCGCACTCAAGATGAGGAGGAGGACACACCCCAAAAGGCAGCACCTGCACAGAAGGAGGTCAATACTCAAAAACCCCCAGAAAAAGGTAAGAGGCCCCTTAACCAATCTCTGCAATGTGATAATCAAATGCCTTCGTCTTCACAAGTAGCTGTATCCCCTAATGATAAGCCCACCGTAAAATAAGTTAAGCCTCCCCCGCAAAGTAAAGAGTCAAAAGAAAAGGAAGTGTCAGTGGATAAGCCTTCATCTGTCTTCTGTTTACAAAAAGAGCTTGAAAAAGTAAAAATACCAGTTCCTCTATCTGAGTTATTGAAACAAACTGCTTATCAGTCACAGGTCACTTCCTTCATCTCTCCTCCTGATGCATCACACATTCCAGATAGTCTTAACCTACAAGAGGAAATACCTATGGTAGTTTTCGGTCCACACGTTGAAGAGTTAGATCCCTCCACACCTCCCTTCTATGTGTCTTTAGTGATCCATGATCTATTGTTGCATAATTGTATGTTAGACTCAGGAGCATCTCACAACCTCATGCCCCTATTTGTCATGGAGAAATTGGGACTCCAAATCAATCGCCCTTATAAAGACCTCTATTCTTTTGACTCCAAAAGAGTGAAATGTTTGGGCATGATTAAAGATCTGGCAGTTAATCTGGCTCAGATCCCTGCCAAAAGTGTGGTTATGGATATTGTAGTGGCTGAAATCCCAGCCCGCTTCGGTATGCTACTGTCAAGGTCTTGGGGAACCAGAATCGGAGGATCAATTAAGATGGACCTGACCTATGCCACTATCCCTGTCTTTGGTGGCCAAGAGAGGAGATTGTATCGAGAAACCAGATTTGTCAAAACAGTCACCAAGGCAGGTGATTCAGTTAATTCCCCAGTCTACAGCAGAGAAGGGGATTTCTCATGTTTGATGTTGGAAGAAGATCAAGAATACGCCCATGAGCCCTCATTCTGTCAGATAAAGGCTGAATCATCAGTGCAGGACTATGGATCTAAAATCTGGACACTCCATTTTGATGGGGCAAATTCCAGGGAAGGAAATGGGGCTGGAGTATTGCTAATTTCACCTATGGGTCAATGGGTCCCTTTGTCCTTCAAGATAGAGTATGAGGCCACAAACAATGTGGCAGAATATGAAGCACTCATATTGGGGCTGCAGACAGCCAGAAGTATGAACATACAAAATCTAAAGGTGCTGGGGGATTCTGAATTGGTAGTCAGACAAGTGAGAAATCAGTGCCAAGCCAAACATCCTAGGCTAAAGGCCTATAGAAATGAAGTTTGGGATCTTGTAGAGAACTCCTTCTTGGAATTCAACATTCAATTCATGCCTCGAGAACAGAACAAGATGGAAGATTCCCTGGCAGTGGCTGCTAGTACCTTCCGCCCACCTCAGAACCCTCTTCTGAGATATGAAATCGAAGTAAGGTACCGACCTTCAATCCCAGATAACATCAAGCACTGGCAGGTGTTTGAAGATGAGGAGCAGGTGAAGAGATTCCTAGAAACTGTTGGGGAGTTTTCCAACATGGAGATTGACAGTTGTGAGGAAGAGATTGGAGACATTCCAGAAGATAAGCTAGAAGAGAGAATAGCCGACCACAAATTTCTGCAGTTGAAAGGGAATGTCATTCCCCGAGGGCTAGTACCTTTAGAGAGGATGTTTAACAAAAATGATGTTCCTTTACAGCCAAATAAAGTGGTGGCAGAAAACCAGGTCGAAGACCTCAATCTGGGCACTAAAGAGGATCCAAAAATTGTGAAGTTGTCCAAGAAGGTCCCGAAGGAATACAAACAACTGTATCAAAATTTATTCCAGGCCTACAGAGATGTGTTTTCCTGGTCATATCAAGACCTAAAAAATTTTGATGTCAGCATTATGCAGCATAAGATTCCACTGAAGGGAGACGCAAAACCACATAAGCAAAAACTCAGACAGATTAACCCCCTATTGTTACCTTCTATTGAGAAAGAAATAAAGAAACTGCTGAAGGCTAAAATTATAGTGCCATTGAGATATTCTGAGTGGGTGGCCAATTTAGTCCCGGTGCGAAAGAAGAATGGAGAAATAAGGTTATGTGTTGATTTCAGGAACCTGAACAGGGCATCCCTAAAGGATAATTACCCGCTTCCTAAAATGGACCATATCTTGCAGAAAGTGGTTGGAGCTTCACGGATGTCCATGATGGATGGGTTCTTGGGCTACAATCAGGTGGCAGTATTACCAGAAGATCAAAAGAAGACGGCCTTCACCACTCCATGGGGAACGTTCATGTATGCCAAAATGCCTTTTGGGCTGATCAGCGCAGGGGCCACTTTTCAGAGGGCCATGGATATTGCTTTTATTGGAGAGCAGGACCAGTTTGTGGTGGTATATCTGGACGACATTACGGTATTTTCAAAGAATGATGTAGAGCACATAGAACACCTGTGCAGAACCTTTGAGAAGTGTATAAAGTATGGTCTCTCCCTTAACCCACAGAATTCCCTGTTTGCACTGGAAGAAGGCAAGCTCTTGGGGCACATTGTAACCAAAGATGGAGTGAAGATAGACCCTAAAAGAGTTGAAGTGATAAATCGCATTGCCCTGCCCAGAAACAAAAAGGAAATTCAAGTATTTTTAGGCTGAATAAACTTTCTCAGGAGGTTCATCCCTAACTACGCTGAGATAGTTAGGCACATCACCGACATGTTAAAGAAGAACAATGAAGTGAAGTGGTCATCAGAATCAAGAGAGGCCTTTACTAGAATAAAAAATGCATTTGCTGAAGCCCCTGTATTGGCCGGGCCCGATTATTCCAAACCTTTTATGATTTTTTCTTTTGCGTCAGCCCACACAGTGGCTGGAGTTCTGTTGCAGAAAAACGAGGAAGGCTATGAGCAGACAATTGCATTCTTCATCCAAGTACTGCGCGATGCCGAGCTCAAATATAACATATTGGAGAAGCAAGCCTATGCTCTGGTGAAATCCCTCAAAGCTTTCCGAATGTATGTTTTACAGTCCCATGTCACTGCATTTGTTCATACAACAGCTGTTAAAGACATTCTCATCCAAGGGGACAGTGAGGGAAAAAGAGGAAAATGGATAGCTAAAATACAGGAATATGAGTTAGATATTCGTCCTACCAAATTAATCAAGGGGCAAGGTCTAGCCAAGTTCCTATCTGAGTCGAATTGCCAAGCCTTGGGTATCAATCTGTCTATGACAGTAAACGAAGATTCTGGGGAAAAAGAAAAACCACAGGGAGTGGAGATAGCCTCCCAGAAAATACAGATGAAATACCTAACCAGCCAGTGGTACAAGGAAATAGTGGAGTACCTCCTAACACTAAGCTGTCCACCTAGCTGCGAGAAGGCTAAATACAGGGCACTGAGGTTGAAGTCACAGAAGTATATGGTTGCAAACGGCCGGCTGTACTGGAGAGATCCCTCAGGCATCCTGCTCTTATGTCTGACCGAGGAAGAGGTGGGAAGTATTATAGCAGAATTCCACGAAGGTATATGTGGGGGCCATTACAGTTGGAGGGCTACCGCTCACAAGATCCTGAAGGCTGGTTTCTACTGGCCAAAATTGTTTGGAGATGTCTTCACTTGGGTCAGGGCATGTGATAAATGCCAGAAATTTGCAGAAAAACAGAAACTCGCAGCTCTGCCTTTGATTCCTGTCCATGTGGACGAACCCTTCAAACAGTGGGGAATTGATTTTATAGGCGAAATTCACCCACCCTCAAGTGGCCAACATAGATGGATCCTGACTGCCACGGATTATTTCACGAAGTGGGTAGAAGCCATACCTGCAAGAAATGCTACAGACACAGTTATAATGAAATTTATGGAAGAGAATATTATATCCAGATTTGGCTGCCCCGCTAGAATAATCACTGACAATGCGCAAGCTTTCAAATCTACAAAATTTGCGAATTTCTGCCAGCAATATAATATTTCGTTGGGTCACTCTACAGCTTACTAACCCCAAGGAAATGGCCTCGCAGAGTCCTCAAACAAAACTCTGGTCCGAGCACTAAAGAAAACTATCAACGAGAACCAGAAGAATTAGGATTCTCAGCTGAAGTTCGCTCTGTGGGCAAACAGAATTACTAGCAAAAGAGAAACTGGGAAATCTCCATACGAGTTGGTATATGGACGAGCAGCTGTCTTCCCTATACAACTGGCCTTGCCAGTGGTTCGATTTATGTAGGAGAGCCAGGAGGAACCTGATGATGTTATCAGGAGAATTAATCAACTGGTAGAGCTCGAAGAAACTCGCAATCAGGTAAACCAAAAGCTAGTAGATTACCAGGAGAAGATGAAAGAGCTATTCGATCAACGTGCTAAAGACAGAAGTCTGCAGGTAGGGGATCTAGTGCTCAGGTGGGATGTTCGAAGGGCTGATAAAGGCAAGCATGGTAAGTTCGATCCTCTCTGGTTCGGTCCTTTAAAAATTGCAGAGGAAGGTGGCAACAATAATTTTAAACTGGAGAATTTGCAAGGAGATCTGCTTGACGCCCCTGTAAATGGGAAGTTCCTCAAACCGTATTTTCAGTTCTGAAGCAGGCTGAAAAAGCCTGATTGTATTATATTGTACATTAGCTGCTGTTTTCGTTTTTTTTTAATTGAATAATGCATGAGTCACGATGATTTGTCCAGAGAGAAGTCACAAGTGCTGGAGAAGTGGCGTTCACACAAGATAAACAGGCGGTCTGCGTGGTTCTCGACACGTTCGGGGACAAACGTGCGTCCCCAGGTGGAGCCAATGTTGTTCAATCTTTAACATTAGTCATGGGTGTATTAAAGGGTTGACAAGCCATGTACTAAACTTTGTATCAAAGGGCGAAATATTCCAAAAGTGGGTCGAAAGGGGACAAAGCAATGAAAGCCACGTGTATTAAAGCCAATGGGGAAGTAACACAAAGGATGGAGTGAAAAGCCATACACCAAAAAGGAGATATAAAAGGAAATGGAACGCAGCACTAAATGCAAGACCGATGTACTAGAAGAAATTGCAGCCACGTGAAGACGCACGTGGGAAATTCCGAGGGGGTCGAGCAGCGGGGGAAGGAAGGGATCCATACCCCCGCGAAATTGTGACACGTAGCTCGGTGGGGACTCAATGTTAGAAGGAGGTAGTAGGAGCATGCCGCGTGGTGTGGTGACGTCGCAGAACGAAAGGTGGACCCTCACGGTGGGTAGGTTAGGTATTTAATCGGTATAAGAGCTCATATGTTTCAGGAGTTATACAGCGCATACGGTAAAAAGGTAAGGTAAAGTCTATTAGGTCAGCTGGTACCGAGACCCGTACCAGCCTTAAACCCGGCACGAGGCGCCCACCTGCACTCTGACACACCCAATCCTTATGCACCGCGTGTGTGGAGTACTAAAAAGGTATGCTTTTGATGATTATTTCAGTGGCTTTTTAATAGAATTTGTGAACCTTTTTGTATCATGAATTTGGAAAGTAATAAGAAACTATAACAAAACATGTGAGAATTGATATGCAAGACTTAACCACTGATAATGGTTATTTTCTGTACAGGAAAAGGAGAAAACGAGGAATTTCCGCTCCAAAGGAAGAGACAAAGTCGAGATAACTGCTGTCCCTCTGAAGGTGAACCAAATGCAAACAAGGCTAAATAGATTAAAGCAAGTTGGCTCGGAAAAGAAGGAGAAGACACCAGCTCGGCGCAAAAGAAAGGAAAGGATGAAGAATTAACAGTTTGGCGAATCCCTCAGGATCTTCGATCCTGAGGGATCGCTGCTTTATTTATCTTGTTACTTGGACATCTCCGCCGTCGCCTTTATATAAAGGGACAACACTGTTAGCTTGATATATAGGATATGCTTTTATGTAATTTTCTGAAAAACATCAGCTTTGATTATTAAGTCTCGTTGAGAACTGGTTCAATGTATTTTTGACCGATGCATTAATAAAAGCTTGGTGATTATTTCATCTCTGCGTCTGGATTAACTTAAAGCAGTGTATCCTTGGAGGCTAAGGGCCCGGCCCCGGAGGACACTTGCTTTTGTACCATTACGACTTGATTTCTGTGTGGTTTGTCTATCAGTGTTATTTGGTAATTTGATATGCTTTATAAGTTAATATTACATGCTCTGTTAAAGATTGAATCATTGAGGTTTTTATAGATAGAATCTTGTGTTGACTCCGCATCAAGTTATTAATCCTTTCAAGAGTTAATTGCATGTTCTTACTGTTCTGTTACAGAGCTGTTATACTGAATATTTGTGCCATACATTTATTTGAGGTAGTGTTCTTCATAATCGTTGGATTCAGAAATAATAGTGTTCTATTTGGAAGCACAGTCGTATTCCTGTTGATTCGGGTTGATCAGATTGTTATTCTAGTGTGTTGTGCGCGTTTCTGATTTATCAGTGCTGTTCCATAATTCATTAATAGTTATTGTTGTTCCATTAGTGTGTTTTGCGTGAATTTCCTTTAGAGTGAAAGAATGTTATTTGATTGCAAAGAGTGTATTTGAGTTAATAAATTAAGCTTGGTTACAACTCGCGGGACTTAGTTATTCAATTGTTGTTCCATTTTAGATTTGTTGTTCTATTCCAGAATTGCTGTTCAATCCTTTATTTGCTGTTCCATTTACTCGCATTTGTTGTTTTGGCGTGAGAGATGATCTAAGGCTGTAGTGAGCATTGGCAGTCACTGTCTAGCTCCCAGGCTCGTGGTCTATGCTCTAGTTTCCTTTCCATCAGTTTCCGAAGGGATGGGTTATCACTGCCGAACCCTTGACTGATAAGCTGTTGAGTTTTCTGAGTGTGTGATTTATTCTTTGAAGTAATTTAGTTACAGACAAGCATGCGTTTACTCTTGTATTTCTTAAGCACTGTACTACTAGCATTACTCTGACAAATGATAGCCTCAGATTGAGTCACTCTTTGTAATAACAAAACACTCCCGGATTGACATATTAATGTGAGGTAATTAGAGGTGAAAGAGACCCTTTTTATAGCTCTACATTTTGGCGCCGTTGCCGGGGAAAGAGTGTAGCCATTTGTCTTTTTTCAGAGTAGTGTACGAGCCTGCTAGGGAGGAGTTGGATCCTAAAAACGGAAGGTAAGAACCTACGTACGGAGCATGTAAAAACCCTGCTCCACTATCCGCTTTCCTAACAGATTTGTTTTTGCTTTGTTTGAATAAAAGTTGGTAGTTCATTTTTGAGTGCATGACTAAGCAGAAAATACCAGAAAAGAATATCAAACCCCCATCCAAGCCTGAAAAAGCTAAGGGGCCGGTGACCCTTGGCCGAACGACCTTCATAGACGAAATCTATAAGAAAACGGAATCTCAGCCATCAGTAGGCCTCAAGAAAAACATTTCTAAACCGCCTACTAGTCCCCTCCAGGCCACATGATCACCATCTGTAGCCTGTGCTGAGGTGCATAGTCAAACTGAAGAGCAGGACTTTCAAGAAATTGAAAATTCTACTCCAGAATTATTGCAGGAAGGGAACTCTAGTAACTTTTGTGAAGGAGAAGGAGAAACAGGGGAAACCAAGGAACCAAAATCCCCTATTGAAACAAATCAGCCATTAGATAGCCCAGATAAGGGGAGTGCTGCGAAAATCATTGTTGAAGGAGTCCAATCTTCAGGAATTCGCATTATTCCAGATAAAGGAAGCGCTATTAAAAATATCCCTGTCAAAACCGTTCCCACTCAACCTAGGAATACCCTCCTAGATATCCCAGAAGGTTATTGGCATATATTCGATCCCATGGCTCAAAACCAACCAAATGCTCAAAACCAGCCAAATAATCAAACCTCTACATTACAATATCCTATAGTAGATTCTGTAGCAAATGCACCCATGAAAGCTATCCCTCTTCAGCATATCCCTACATTTCACGGACTCACATCAGAAGATCCGGATGCATTCTTATTCGAATTCGATGTGTTATGTAGGGGGTACGATTACACCACCGATCCCAAAAAATTGAAATTATTTCCCTCTACATTGAAAGGGGCTGCTTTAAGATGGTTTATGGGGCTAGGTGGCGGGGTTATCAACAATTGGGATCAAATGAAAGAATCCTTCTTAAAAAAATATCAGGATTATTGTAGGTCTAGAGAATTAAAAGACGAAATATTTCAAATGTCAGCGAGACCAAATGAAACATTAGAGGAGTATGTGGAACGTTTTCAGTACAATCTACAAAGATCTCCTTATGCATCGCTACCTTTACCTGATAATGTGTTAAAAACTGCATTAATAAGGGGCATGAAGGAACAATGGATTGAAACATTAAACATTATGGGAAAAGGGGACATTTATCAAGAGAATTTTGCTGACATCATTGACTTATGTATCAGGAGTTCGAGAGGCAGCACAAGAATCAAACCGACAGAATATGATCGGTTTGCAAGAGATAACAAAGCATCAGCAGAAGGAGTAACACGTGCAGAAATTGGAAATTTATTAGAAAATTTTAAAACTGATATTATGGGGACACTAACTACACAACTTGATATTGTGCGGGCTAAACAGAAGCAGCTGGAGGCAGAACAGAATTTGGCAATCTTCTGCCCCCGATGCAGAAAAAAACATAGCCACGAGGAGTGTCCATGGATAAAGTCAAACATGCGCCATCTGTACAAAAGATCACCTTACGGAGAGCGCCCCCTCACTTCCTGGATTGAAAGCGGTATATAGACGGAAGAAGACGAGGAATCGGTGAATTCGATCCACCAGGCCCACCGCCAGTGGCAGTAGAGACAATGCGAGTATGTTTCCGGACTCGACCTCTTTTTTTCAATCCCCACAGTATAATACTCAACAATATGGTATGTGGCAAAATCAATCTCAACCCCCATTTACAAACTGGTCACCACAATCGTTTCCTTCTTCAAATCCATGGCTGAATCAAACAAGCCAAACTGGTTGGCCGAATTTCCCTTACACTCCACCATATTGGCAAAATGGCCCATATCCTTCACAATGGACTTCCTCTACTTCACAAAGTTCACCCTGGCAGACAAGCTGGCAAAGACCGATGTACCACCCAGCTGGAACTATTCCGCTCCCTCAACCTACTCTGCCAGCCTTACAACAAAATCCCCAGTCTAACCTGAGGCCGCAACTCCCAGCCCAACCCGATCCTAATCCAAATAACAGACCGGTCCAATCTATCCAAATCATAGAATCACCGAAAATAGGACCCGACCTGAGGGAGTGCAATGACCTTCAGTTAAGATTTGGACGTATAATTGAAACTGAGGGAGATAAAACAGTTCATATTGAAGATCAGTTACCAAGAGAACATCAGTTACAACAAGAGGATGTAAATAAGCAACAAACTCATAATCAAGCAACCACATCCTCTCCTCCATTCCCAGAACGATTAGCCATACCTCGACCCATACAATATCCTGACTTTGACATTCTGGGAGAATTACAAAATCTGTTAAGTCCCTATATTAATAGTGTAGCCCCTTATTATGTTATTTTAGCCCCCCTTATTGTTATTATTTTACCCCTGTAACCCCCATATTGTTATTATTATTCCCTTACATTATTATTGTTAGGTCGGCTAGGATTACATTGTGGCCCCACTAGGATTACATTATGGCCCCATTGACTCCTATATATAGAAAGGAGGTTTTGTAAATTGTATCATCCAAGAATTGTTCATTGATGTAATGTATTGGAGGTTGCCCCCTCGAAGTGGCTCATTTCTAAGGCGTTGATATCTCTTTTCTTCTCTTTTTGGAGCTGGTTACACAACATTTTGGATAACTGAAGCTGAAATTTTTAGGGTGCGAAGCCGAAATCCTGAGGAAGCTTGGTTCGCAATATTTTCAGAGATATGATCTGTGGAAGTTAGGTTTTTTTTCAAGCTCCTAAAAAGGTCATCGTGGCATTTTCGCTATAAATTTTTTTCTACGAAGGTTCAGAATCTGAAATTTGTATGGTGAAAAGCTGAAATATTGAGGAAATTTGTCAAAAAATTTTAGAGCTTGGTTCGCAATATTTTTGGAGATATGATCTGTGGAATGTAGTGCTTTTTCAGGCTCCTAAATTTTATCTCAAAGAGGTGATCGTGGGAAAATTTCAATAACTCTCTCTCTGGGCATCGGATTGGAGTGCCGTAAAAAGTGGTCACAAGTACATGGACTGTAGTTTCTTGGCTATCAAATTCAGAGAAAAAGGACAAAACAGTGACACGTGGCAAGTCCTACAAGTTTTCTCTACTGAACTAGTCCAAAATTAGGTCATTTTGGGAGAGGGGACACAACTTTGTCTTGGAGAATCCAAATCAGGTCAGACTAGTGGCATTCGAAAGATAATTTAGAGGGCTACGTTGGTACTGAAATTAAAATATTGAAGTGCTACAATCGCAGAGACAATCCAATTTCAATATCGAGCTCCTCAAAAGCAAGAAAAAGGTGTGTATTTTTTCGAATTGCATAAGTCTTGTTTGAAGAATCAATTTGAATTGATTCCAAGGGCACATTTTAGAATTTTTATCAGTATTGGGTTCTATAATGCCTCCAAAAAATAATTCCATACCCATTAATCCCTCAAAAAGCTATACTATGACGCATGAAGAGGAAGAGTTGCAGTATGAGATATCAAAATTACGGTACCAAGTGCAACAAGTTTCAATCTTACGAAGAGCAATTGAAGATGAAATAGATGGTTTAAAAGCGGAAATGGAGGCTAAGTTGGATGGTTTGAAGGATCAAATAATAGCTAATATGGATGATAAATTAGTGGAAGATCACAGCGAGCATCAACAACAAGTTCTCCAAATCTCAAAGGATAACCCAAATTTGGTGCAGAATCTAATGAAACAACAGGAAGATCAACATCATATCGAAAGAAGTTATGAAGCAGTCATAGAAACAAGAACTCAACATGTACGATCAATTTCAGAGTATCTCAGCAAGTGGAAGAACTTTCCTGTAGAATATTTCACATGGGAGGATGAGAATTTTATACAGAAGCATCAAGAAATAATCAAGCGTTGAGGACAACACTTGTTGAAGGAGAGGGGAATGTTAAGTCCCTATATTAATAGTGTAGCCCCTTATTATGTTATTTTAGCCCCCCTTATTGTTATTATTTTACCCCTGTAACCCCCATATTGTTATTATTATTCCCTTACATTATTATTGTTAGGTCGGCTAGGATTACATTGTGGCCCCACTAGGATTACATTATGGCCCCATTGACTCCTATATATAGAAAGGAGGTTTTGTAAATTGTATCATCCAAGAATTGTTCATTTATGTAATGTATTGGAGGTTGCCCCCTCGAAGTGGCTCATTTCTAAGGCGTTGATATCTCTTTTCTTCTCTTTTTGGAGCTGGTTACACAACAAAATCTGTACATAAAAATTCCATTCCTCCAAGCCATTCAAGACATTCCCATATACGCAAAAACTATCAAAGAATTGTGCATAAAGAAACCAAGGAGGAATATAACAAATAATCCAAGAGTCCAAGTAGTCGGTACTTTATCTGACCTATTTTCTGGGAGAAAAACACCCCTTAAATATGAAGACCCAGGGAATCCAATTATAACTGTTCAAATTTATGGTCAGACCCTGTCTAATGCCTTAGTTGATCTAGGGGCTGCAATTAATATTTTAACAACCACTACTTGCCAAAAGCTCGGCATTACATCTGTAGAACCCACCTCTACTCTGTTGGAATTGGCTGACCGATCTGTGGTTAGACCAGAGGGTACCCTACATGATGTCATGGTCTCTGTAGAATCCTGGGAGTATCCAACCGATTTCCTGATAATTAATCCAAAAACCCGACTTGATGGACATCCGCTAATTTTAGGTAGACCTTGGCTTGCCACTACCGATGCCTACATTGGCTGCCGGCAGGGAAATATGACCATAACCAGAGGACCGAATAGCAAAAATTTAGTTCTATATCCTCCAGCGCAGCCAAGTGTCACAATAATCAAAACTAATAAGCACCCTGTATCATACCTTACTGATAACATCAGATCTCCATTAAATATACAAGAGGCACTTGATTTCAAAGACCAAACAGAAGATGATGCCATTAATAATTTCATTACTCAAACTGAACCTCGCACACAGTGTCACATGATAGAAGCAGCATGTGATAATGAATTGGAGGAAGATCCTCTGAAAGATACACATGACCAAACGATACCTGTTACTTCTGTTGCAAATAGTAAAACTGTGGAAATTGCACCGGGGAAAACTTTAAACATCAATGCTAATCTCACACCTGAACAAGAAACTAAGCTCATCCATTTGTTAACGAAATATCAAGAAGCATTTGCATGGGATTACCCTGACATGAAAGGAATTGATCCCCAGTTATGTACACACCACATTTATACAGAAAAAGACGCCAGACCTGTTCGTTAGCCGCAAAGGAGACTTAATCCTCATCTAAAGGATGTGGTAAAAGCTGAACTTCAAAAACTTTTAGATGTCAACTTTATCTATCCTATTTCTGATAGTAAATGGGTATCTCCGCTAGTGGTGGTACCAAAAAAGAATGGAAAATGAAGAATCTGTGTGGATTATAGGGAACTAAACAAGGCAACACAGAAAGATCATTTTCCTCTCCCTTTCATAGATCAAGTATTGGATACTTTAGCAGGGAAGAAGTTCTTTTATTTCTTGGATGGCTTCAGTGGATACAATCAGATTCAGATTGCCCCTGAAGACCAGGATAAAACTACTTTTACTTGTCCCTGGGGAACCTTTGCCTATCGAGTTCTACCTTTTGGCCTATGTAATGCTCCTGCCACATTTCAGAGGGCTATCCTTAGCATTTTTGCAGATTTAATAAATGATGGACTTGAAGTTTACATGGATGACTTTACACCATATGGAGATGATTTTGATCCAGCTCTAGACACCCTAGAAAAAGTCCTACAACGTTGCATTATTACCAGACTTTGCTTAAGCCACGAAAAATGTTTCTTGATGATGACTGAAGGACTTATCCTAGGACATTATGTCTCAGTAGCCGGCATTCAGGTAGACCCGGCTAAAATCCAAATACTTTTGCTCATTCCCACTCCTACTACTCAAACAGAGGTACGCAGCTTTCTTGGATTTTCGGGTTATTATAGACGATTTGTAGAGCATTATTCGCATATTGCTGCTCCTTTATATGCATTAACCGGTAACGTTGATTTTCTTTGGACAGAAAAATGTGACCATGCTTTCAAGGATTTAAAGAAGCTTGTATCCACAGCTCCAGTCCTTCGAGGACCAAACTGGAACCTACCATTCTAGATATCATCTGATGCCTCAGATACAACTATTGGCGCAGTCCTTGGGCAGGAAGAGGATAAAAAACCATATGCTATCTATTACATCAGCAAGAATTTATCCCCTGCTGAATTAAATTACACTGTTACTGAAAAAGAATTCCTAGCTGTAATACATGCTGTCAATAAATTTAGACATTATATTACAGGCTATCCTGTTATCTTGTATACAGACCATTCTGCTATAAAATATTTAGCAAATAAGCCTGTCACAAATGCCAGAGTAACTCGATGGTTAATCTTATTGCAGGAATTCAACATCACAATCAAGGACCGGCCTGGCAAAGAAAACCCTGTAGCCGATTTTCTTTCGAGAATACCAAAATCAAGCGATGCAGCAGCAGTTGAAGATCAATTTCCGGATGAGCACTTGTTTGCTATTGCCGTTCAAACACCCTGGTATGCTGATGTTGCCAACTACCTCGCAGTAGGTAAATTACCAAAACATTTAACTCCTAATGAGCGCAAGCAGATTATTCAGAAAAGTTCTCGATTCTCGTGGATTGGGGGCTATTTGTTTCACACAAGAGCAGACATGCATATCAGGCGATGTGTTAGAGAGGATGAAATCTTTGACATCCTAAAATCCTGTCACGACGGACCGTGTGGGGGGCACTTCGCTGAGCGTAGAACTGGACATAAAGTATTGCGGACAGGATATTACTGGCCTACGATCTTCAAAGATGCGAAGAAGTTTGTCCAAGCCTGTGACAGCTGCCAGCGAGCAGGACGACCTGGTCAAGCTGATGAGATGCCTCTGAAACCACAGTTAGTCATCGAACCATTCGAGCGATGGGCTCTTGATTTCGTTGGACCCATCAACCCCTCATCAAATCAGAAAACATATATCTTGGTGGCAACGGAATATGTCACCAAATGGGTTGAGGCAGAAGCATTGCCAAGAGCCACAGAGGACTCTGTCATACAGTTCCTGTTCCATCTATTTGTTCGTTATGGCCTTCCGAGGGAAATAATTACAGATGGAGGACCACAATTTGTTGGGCATAAATTAGCTGCAACACTCAACAATTATCACGTCCAGCATAAAATCACTACTCCATATCACCCACAGGCGAATGGGCAGGTAGAAAGTAGCAATAAGATAATAGAATCAATCCTAACGAAAACCATTGCGTCACATAGGCGTGATTGGGCTACCCGACTACCTGAAGCACTTTGGGCCTATAGAACCACATGGAGGAGCACCACCGGTTACTCACCTTATCAATTAGTGTTTGGAAAACAACCCATTTTTCCCATAGAATTCGAAATCCAAACATTGCGGACAGCACAGGAAGTTGGCCTAGATCTAAGCGAGGCACAAATCAATCGACTATAGCAGATCAATGAATTAGACGAAATTAGGCTCTCTGCACTACAAAATACAGCATTGATTCAACAGCGGCGAGCTAAATGGCATGATGCGCTCATCAAGAACAAAGTCTTCCACGAGGGAGACTGGGCTCTGTTATACGATTCTCGGTTTCAGGACTTCCCTGGAAAACTTCAGACTCGATGGTTGGGACCATACGAAATCCAGAAGGTGCATGACAACGGAACCCTTACTCTAATTACCATTGACGGTTCTGTATATGCATTCAAAGTAAATGGCCACCGAGTCCGTCTCTATCGCAAACCACTCACTCGGGAATCCTTCTGCCAGCAGCTACGCCGAGACACTGATATGGAGATTTTAGGAGAGGAAGAGAAATCTTCCTCACCTGTAATTCATTAAGGGTTCATTTCTTTTTACAATTTGTACATAAGTTCTTGTTTTTGAGTGGTTCTTGTACATGACTCTGCATTAAATGTTTTTTTTATAATTCCTTTTCTTTCACAAAGTTCGATTTTTGCCGTTCTAAAAATAACATCTGCGTGTTTTTTTATGCTGTTAGTTTCGCTTGTTCTGCTGTTCCTTTTCTAAAGGAACAGCATTCGGGATCTCTGCTGTTCCTTTTCTAAAGGAACGGCACTTTTACGTTTTTTGCTGTCCCTTTTCCAAATAAACAACATTTTTTTGTTACCACTGTTCCTTTTTCTTCAAAGAAACAACGTTCTTTTATTGCTATTGTTCCTTTTTCAAAGGAATGGCATTTTGAGTGTTTTTATAGTATTTTTATTTTTGCTGTTCCTTTTTCCCAAAGGAACGGCATTTGCATTTTTGCTGTCCTTTTTTCTATCATCCGTCGTTGTTTCTTTTCCAAAGGAACACCACTCGCATACTTTTGCTCTCCTTGTGAAACAACTTATTCCTTTTGCTGATCTAAATTGAGGATGCTTTTTGCCCGTCTTCTTTCTAGTCTTTAAGATACAGCTATGTATTTGTGCAATGAAATATAAAATCACAACATACCGAAATATGCAAACCATAAATCGCTATATCTATAAGGCTCTGCATTAGTAAGAGGACAAATGGAAGGACATACTTATTTCTTACCTTTGTTGACATGGTTTTACTAATTTTGCCCTGATTGGTTATCTTTATCATGCTGATTCCCTTAAACTTTTTTGATTAGTACTTGGGAATAAGAGCAAAGAGCTTATATCTTCCTATTGAGATGATAAGACTTCTTCCACCATTCCTACTCTTAAGGAGTGTTGAACCACCCTTTGTGTATAAATAAGGAAAAGTATTCTATAAAAAAGAAAAAATATGTGAACATGATATGTGAAGTGTCAAATGCAGGATAGGGGGTCTCATTGAGAGCCATCCTACCATGATCATGAGGATGGAAGTGAAGTGGCATTCCCATTATGGCCACCACACCAGGGATATGGTCCAAAAGGTATATCAAATAAACGAACCTTGGAACAGGAGGTCTCATCACGAGCCGACCTGTCCACGTTTCGCTCCGTCCTCGTGAATGGCATTATGGTTAACTGGTCACCAAGCCAGCATAATGGTCTACATTTTGACATAACAACATTCCTAAGTATACACAAAGGATCATGGTTCCTTGGGTGAAAAAACAACTCTGCCAAGGTTATGGACACCTGTTGGCAGCAGAGTACTGTTAATGGTATTGAAGTCACCTTGGTTACACCAATGGGTAAGATACTAATACTCTTTTGTTTCTTATATCCTAGGAACTAATCATATGTTATTTCCAGATTTATACATCGCATGAACATTTATCATTACCAATCATGGCAACGGAAGTGACCATGACCACTTGAGATTTGGCAAGTACGATACATGCCCTACCTATCAGCCTCATATCATAACACAGCAGCCTCTTATATAATACGCGATCAATTCTCTGCCTCGATTTCGGTAATTCGTTGTCCTTTTCAACATAGCATAATTCCATATGCTGTTCCTTTCTGACTTGGTTGCAGACCGGGCGCCGCTCCTTTATTTGCCGGCTGGGACAGCTTATCACATTGCGGGGGGGGGAGGTTAACCTCATTATTCCCTGAATTACGTGTCAGCTCACCATTCGGGAAAGATAGTGTACGACGGTTTGGCATGGTTTAACGGCATGGCATTTTTATTTTCACACAAGTTGCTTTCTGTTGCACTGTTGCATACTCTGTGTTTTTTTCTCGAAACCTTGCGATTATCACCCTCTCTGTGTTTCAAACAGAAAACGTAGTTGCTGTTCCATTTAGAATCCACAGTGAAACCATGGGAGGAAGGGCAATTCGAAGCGAGCCTCAACAGTTGACGATCTCCGCTGCTGCCCGGGAGATCCTGGAAAGAGCAGGATGGTTGAATTATTTCAATCGCCTACAGGAGTCTAATGAAACAGTAGCGATGGAATTTTTGCAGAACCTACAGAGTGATCACTCCACAGTAAGGGGGAAGCGGATAGCGGTCACCGATGACATAATTGCAGAAGTTTCAGGACTACCAGCCACCGGACCGGTATGGACATTAAAAAAGGAACGATTACAGAAGGTCATGGAAATTTTCCGAGACGAAGGCCAGAGTTTGACAATTAAGGGGAAGGGAGTTCTGCCAGCAACCCTAGGAGAACCCTGGACGGAGCTAGCAAGAACAGTGCAGAGCTACATCACCTGCGAAGGAAGGAAAGACGTGGTAAGACCACGACATCTTAAAATTTTAGCCGTTTTAAAGCAGAAATGCTCTGTAAATTTACCTGCACTCCTGAACTCATTACTGCATGATGCTGCACAAAGTATAAAAAAGGCACAGCATGTAGAGTCAGTCGTTAGTCACCATGGGTTAATACGACTAGTTGTTAGTTATGGTCTCACCCAGCAGCAGAGTAGCTGGGAAGAGCTGATTGCAATGATTGAGGGGGGATTGACAGCGCCATCCCCAAAACGTAGACATTCTATAAGCACACCAGAACGTCCGGCAAAACGCAGAGAATTAGTACAGCAGAAACATGTTGCTAGTACATCGGAACGACCAGAGATCTATCAGGAATCGACAAAGCGCAAGCATGCCATCGATCCACCCGAGCAACCAGAGGAACCCAGAAAATCAGCTCGGTTAGCTCGGATGAGAGGAAGCATAGATAAGCCCAGAAAATCAGCCCGGTTAGCTCGGATACGAGGAAGGCTGGACAAGCTCCAGGAAAGCGCCAGCCAACTAGTGGTAATTGAGGACGAGCAATCCGAAGAGGGAAATGGGGTAGCAGCCAAGCATTCGGAAATCGAAGCAGAAGCTGAACAGGAGGAAGAAATGGGACAGAAGGAAGATAGCCCATTACAAGACCTACTGGGAGAAGATGACTTGGCCGCAGTCCTAGCCAATATGGGTAAGTATGGCCAACCTTCTAGTTCAGAGGACCCTCACGAAAAACCCCAAGAAGAAAACATGTCTGAAAAATCACATACAGTAGAGGCAGAAAAAGGTAATCTTCCTGTTCATGATGAAGAGGAGGTAAATACTGAACGGGAACAATCTGTTCCCAGGGTGCAAGAGGAAATTCTAGAGGGAGTAGGAGCAGAAACAGCAGTTGCTCAGAAAGAGACAGAACCAGTCGAGGTTCCTACCCCAGAACAGCCAGAGCAGAACAGTGAGGAAGAACCCCAAGAGGAAGATTTAGAAACTAGTCATGATCCAGACCGCAGCAGACAGCCTGTTGTTCCTTCTAATGAAACGCTGGAAATTAAGAAGTTGCGGATGGAACGACAGAAATTGTTGAATACGATAACCCAGCTCAGACAACAAATTAGGATTCTGAAAAAGAACCAGAAGGTAAGAAAGACCGGAGGGAGGAAAAAGAGGGCCAACATTCGACCTGCTGTTCAAAACCCTACTGAGAATCCAGCTGCCGTTCCAAATGATGCTGAGAAACAGAAACAGACGGATGTTCGCGTTAAAACAGAAAAGGATGATATAAGGACCAGTGACAAGAAAATTCAGACAGAGGCACCACCCTCAGGGGTAATAAGGGTTCTGAACTCCAGACAACATAATAAGAAAGTTCAGGTAAAACTCCCGGCCTCTACTGACCTATGGAAAAAAGATCCGAAGACAAAAACCTTGCATAAGATGATGAAGCAAGCCCAGCAAGAAGCCGAACAACTTAGAGAGCAAACGGTTCCCCGAGAAAAATATGAAGAGTTACAGCAGCAACTAGAGGACGTCAATCAATCCAAAAGCTAGGCTTTTGAAGGATGGCGAAAGGAACAAGAGGAAGTTGCACAGGTAACCCGTAGACTAGATACTGTTATCAAGAAGATGAATACCTTGTGTTCTTTATACAATGACGTTTTAGCATGTAGGGCCCCTGCTAAAAACTATGCTCTGTTTTAATTAGAACGATATTTACAATTAAAAATAAAAGCTGTTAAAGCAGGTGCCCCTATACAAATCAACACTGTCAATGACTTTATAGACTGCTGTAAACATTATGGAGTAAAAGTCCAGAGATTGTTGTGTGAACTTTATTTGCATGACCTTGTGCTAAATCAGGAGACTGAATTAAACCCTGGCCCTTTCATTGGAGACATCCAATTACAAGCATTCGTTTCATTCGGGGTTAATCAGATTAAGTGGCTTAAAGCCTATGATACTTTCCAGAGTCAGGAAAATGGCCTAGATTTACGGGTAAGGGCTGAGCCTAGGAACCCAGTACAGTTGTGGAAAGCTCATAGAAACCTCATAAAGACTCCGGGTGTCTATGAAACATTAGGACCCATGCATGAGGCACTCATTCGAGAGAGTTTAGAATATTTTCTTTTCATCAAAGACTTGGCCATTAATGCAGCCAAATTTCGGTACTGAATCTCCGATCCAAACATCCAGCTCAGAGAACCATTTAAGTATGAGAATTTTGAATCAGCTGCCAACCGTTTGAACCTTTATGGCGAGAGCATTCTGAAAGCAGGGTCATCCTGGTTAGGATATAGATTTCGCACTCCAATTATTTTGCACCCTGCACCCAGATACCAGGCCCTGTATGAGATGCCTGAGGGGCAAACAGGTCAGTTCTTTGACTATCTAATCACTCATCATGGTTGTAGGCCTCCGCATGAGACTCCTTCTCCAGCATATTCTCTCACTGCCTTGCATGTCAACTACAATGTTTTCATGAGGACATGAAACAAGGTAAGCAGGGGGGTGTGTGGAGTACTAAAAAGGTATGCTTTTGACGATTATCTCAGTGGCTTTTTAATAGAATTTGTGAACCTTTTTGTATCATGAATTTGGAAAGTAATAAGGAACTATAACAAAACATGTGAGAATTGATATGCAAGACTTAGCCACTGATAATGGTTATTTTCTGTACAGGAAAAGGAGAAAACGAGGAATTGCCGCTCCAAAGGAAGAGACAAAGTCGAGATAACTACTGTCCCTCTAAAGGTGAACCGAATGCAAACAAGGCTAAATAGATTACAACAAATCGGCTCGGAAAAGAAGGAGAAGACACCAGCTCGGCGCCAAAGAAAGGAAAGGATGAAGAATTAACAGTTTGGCGAATCCCTCAGGATCTTCGATCTTGAGGGATCGCTGCTTTATTTATCATGTTACTTGGACATCTCCGCCGTCACCTTTATATAAAGGGACATCACTGTTAGCTTAAAAATATAGAGATCAGGAGATAGGATATGCTTTTATGTAATTTTCTATAAAACATCAGCTTTGATTATTAAGTCTTGTTGAGAACTGGTTCAATGTATTTTTGACCGATGCATTAATAAAAGCTTGGTGATTATTTCATCTCTGCGTCTGGATTAACTTAAAGCGGTGTATCCTTGGAGGCTAAGGGCCCGGCCCCGGAGGACACTTGCTTTTGTACCATTACGACTTGATTTCCGTGTGGTTTGTTTATCATTGTTATTTGGTAATTTGATATGCTTTATAAGTTCATATTACATGCTCTGTTGAAGATTGAATCATTGAGGTTTTTACAGATAGAATCGTGTGTTGACTCTGCACCAAGTTATTAATCCTTTCAAGAGTTAATTGCATGTTCTTACTGTTTTGTTACGGAGCTGTTATACTGAATATTCGTGTCATACATTTGTTGAGGTAGTGTTCTTCATAATCGTTGGATTCATAAATAATAGTGTTCTCGTATTTCCGTTGATTCAGATTGTTATTCCAGTGTGTTGTGCGCGTTTCTGATTTATCAGTACTGTTCCATAATTCATTAATAGTTATTGCTGTTCCATTAGTGTGATTTGTGTGAATTGCCTTTAGAGTGAAAGAATGTGATTTGATTGCAAAGAGTGCATTTGAGTTAATATATTAAGCTTGGTTACAACCCGCGGGACTTAGTTATTCAATTGCTGTTCCATTTTAGATTTGTTTTTTTATTCCAGAATTGCTGTTCAATCCTTTATTTGCTGTTCCATTTACTTGCATTTGTTGTTTTGGCGTGAGAGATGATCTAAGGCTGTAGTGAGCATTGGCAGTCACTGTCTAGCTCCCAGGCTCGTGGTCTATGCTCTAGTTTCCTTTTCATCAGTTTCCGAAGGGATGGGTTATCACTGCCGAACCCTTGACTGATAAGCTGTTGAGTTTTCTGAGTGTGTGATTTATTCTTTGAAGTAATTTAGTTACAGACAAGCATCCGTTTACTCTTGTATTTCTTAAGCACTGTACTACTAGCATTGCTCTGACAAATGATAGCCTCAGATTGAGTCACTCTTTGTAATAACAAAACGCTCCCGGATTGACATATTAATGTGAGGTAATTAGAGGTGAAAGAGACCCTTTTTATAGCTCTACAGCGTGCCTCACTGTCAGTGTCCTTAGGACACTTGCCTTCATTCGTTTTATCCATTCGTCTTTTTATCTCGAATTACCCAGTCCAGAGATAACATTCCCTCCGTATTTCACTCTAGTAAAAGGTCGCAGGTTCCCGACTATGACATATACCAAGTAGCAAAGAGCGTCTGGTCTACCCCAATCATTGTCAGAGTTCCCTTCGTCGCTTTCTCGAGCAGATTTACCTTCCATTCAGGTATTCCATTATTCATTCTCCCTCTGTTTTCCTTTCGCTTTTTCAAATTCTTGAATGACAGCCATGGGAAGGGGAACGCCAAAAAAGAATGAACCAAAGACCTCCCAGGTCCGTGAATCTAGGAATCCCCCCGGTTTCGACCCTCTCTTTGACTTGCAGGCTGGTATCTGTGACCCCAAATACCCATTTGACATCCGCAGCATCAAACCCTTGCTTTTCAGTCGCCATATTAAGAACACAGACCGCTACCGGGTAATCATGTCGGGCTTATACCATCAAATTTCCCCGCAAGTTCATTCTGTGGTCGATTTCATCACCTGGCTCAGAGATGTTTTCGACGAACATCGGGGCACCTTCACTTCTCCTCAGGGGAACAGGGTTTTTTCCCTTTCTCCCGATGTTATCAAACAAGCCCTCCGCATCCCTACCAGCACCACATATGTTAGTTTCAAGGACGCGGCCTTGGCAACCCAGTTCATCAAACAGCCACGGGAGGCCAGGCGAGCTTTCATCTCCTCTATAACCATCGACCAGGCTACTTCCCTGCCTGCCGTAGAGCCGTTCCCATTAAGTCTATTCATTGAAGAGGTTCGGCCCATTCTTTCTCTAATCGCTTGCCTTTTAGGGGTAGGGAGTCCGGAAGACATTTCCACGGTGTGCGTCCATTTCTTATGGCTCATGTCCCAAAAAGGGGTGGTATTAGATATTCATGGTTTCCTCTCCACTGCCATTCAAACCCAATTCCAGGAGCTTCCACAAACCCGTCAGTTCCGTTTCTGTTCAATGGTTTTTTATCTCTTCTTGTACCATCACGCCGATAAGTTTGAGTGTTTGGGGCTAGACAGAGTTTACCTTGAGAATTCCCAACCCAGACCAGTCTTCGACTGGAATTTCTCTGTGCGTCAATTACCTAAGGGGGAGGGTTACTCCAGTTTTTTGAATAGTTTCATGTCTATTTCCTATACCATTATTCATGACTCGCCTTCCCCTAGGGTCTTTCCAGAAATGAAAAGCTGGCTGCAAACCGGGAAGTTCCAGAGTACTGGAGATTGGTTTCTATTCGAGGACTACACCGAAATTCGGGTCTATGGAGCCGAAGTTGCCCCCTACCGGCTCCCAGTGTTTCCTGTCAGACGAGTTTATGCACTCGAATACATCCGGCAGGCCCTCAAGGCCGACCAGCTCCATTTTGTTCCCGCCAAGAAGGGATACATCCTAAGGTTTCCCATCGAAATCGGCCCCTTTGTGGTAAACTCGAGACATGACCTCCTGATTGTTGAGAAAATGCTGCAAGGTCTGGACTTAAGGCTGGGAAAAATCTTGGCTTATGACCCTCGAGAAATTATCTCGAACAAAAGAAAAAGGAACAGGTCTGCACCCTACATGCATGAGCCGAGGCCATTTATGGAATGGAGGGCTAATCTCGAAACTTGGCCCTTGTTTTCGCAGATGGAGACGGATTCATCTACTACAGGGGAGGAAGAGAATGTCAATAGAGGCACAGGCGGAGAAGGAGGAGAAGAAGCAGGTACCTCAGGGGCAGCGCCCCCTCCCAAAAGACAAAGAACAGCTTCCAGCGAGGCAGAAGTCATAGGAGCAGAGCAACTGCTGGAACCCTTCACGGTGTACGGGAAGTTGGACAAAGGCAAGGCCGGGATAACGGTGCTAAGAGACAGCACCACTTCTTCTAATTTCACAGAGGTGACACATGCTATCATAGAGCATACCTCGCCCATGGCAACCGAAAGGGATTAGGCGAACAGAGCGATCCGCGACAAGTACAAAGCTGAGCTGGGGGGATATGTTGAGAAGTATCATACCAGACTCTCCGCCTCCATCAACGCGGACACCGACAGCCTGGTAATGTCTATGGCAGAAGCCATCCTGGATCCTAATTCTGATGTCCCTAGCTATCGGGTGCTCGAGTTTGCCATCGACATGAAGATGGTACCAGCCAATGACATGTGCGACCTATTCCAGACGGTATGCGATATGATGAAAGATAAATTGATGCAGGTCACCCTCGCGCTGAAGAAATTAGAGCAGAAACATGACCAGTTGAGGGCTACCCTGATAGCCGAACACGTTAGCTGTCGCGCCAGAGCAAATCAGGTGCGTTACTACCAAGACCTAATCAAAGGGAAAGATACAGGGGAAACAAACCAGCAGGCGGTTTTGATTGAGAAGCTGCAGAAGGAAGTTGCATCGGCAAAAATTCAGGCCCGCATACCAGCCGCTCACCATGTCAAAACGGTTGAACTGGTACAGGTGGAGCAAGAGAAGGCAGAACTGACCGCTAGGCTATCAAGAGAAAGGGGGGAGAAAGAAAAGATGGCCGAAACAATCGGCGTATTACAGAATAAAGCAACAGAGCTATAAGCTAGATGGGACTCGCACAGCTGCCAGCCAACTGTGGTGTCAAGTGGAGCTAGCTCGTTGCCTGAGAAATTGTCCGCAGCAAGAGCTGAGATTGAGGTATTGGAGAAGCAAGCATCTACAGCAAGGCAGAGTATCACGAGCCTAGAAAACTCTCTGGCCGAGAACACCAGAATAGTCGAAGGGTTGCAGAGAGAGATAGAGCAGGAAAAGAAGATGACGGCAGATCAACAGAAAACTATTGCCGATATGAAAAGCCGTGCAAAAGGAAATCTCACCCTTCTCGAGGCTAGGAGCATAATCTGGTCTGATATAATCTCGGCTGTAACTGAGCAATGGGATTTCTTAAGGACGATGGAGGAGAATAAGTCTGCTATACCATACCTCAGTAGGAAACTGCAAGAGGCAGACCGTGATCTGTCTAACAGGGCCAAACATGCCAAAGAGTACATTTCATTCCTCAACGAGCTGGGACCAGACGACATGGAGAAGCACGAAATTCCTAGCCGATTCACTGAGGCTATTGAGTGTCTCAAAATTATCAACAGGGAGATGGCCAGGGTCTCAGCTTCAAGGGCTCTCCAACAGCTGGTCGCCAACGTTGGACGGTTCGACGAGGTATGGGGCTAGATTATGACATCTGGACTCCCTTCCTGTTGGGACCCGACCACCCCTGCCGTACTCTTGCCTCTGGACCAATACACAGCACACTTGCAAGAAGAAAGAGCCCGGACTGATCTTCAGACGGGTAAAGCAGCTCAGCTCAAAGCCGACACGATTGTTTCATCCCTGCGAAAAGAGTTCAACCTCCTTCACTTGATTAAACACAAGCTTCCCACTGGGGCAGGTTTCCACGCCCTCACTGAGGCCTTTATCGAGGTGGAGGGACTCTCAGCAATGCCCGAGCCAGCCGCGGACAGTCAGCAGAGGTGCGCGCAGTTTATGAGCCAGCATGCCAGTTTATCCGCAAACGTGCCACCGCCGGAATCAACAAATGCTTCCACTCAGCCACACCTGTGATTCTTTGTCAACTCATGATTCGGCCTTAACGGCCTATTTTACTTTTACTCAGTTAATTTCTTTTAAGTTTCGAGTGGGTTGTTTTCCCCACTCTTGCATTTTACTTTTTCACCAAACAGTTGTTTAATTTTCTATTTTTAAAAACGGCCGAGGGCCTGATTATACATGATGGGAGGCTTGATTCTTCATCATGAGTTTTGCTGTTTTGAAAATGACATTTAACAATTTTTTTTTATGCGAAGAAGATATTTTTCCAAAAAATATCTTCTCGCTGAGATGGAAGGAAGCCTATATAAGGTAAATCCAATGAGAAAGACAGGTTCCAAAATTTCTGAAGAATTGACTGTGTAAGAGCTTCTTGTATGCAATTCTTGTGAAGGTTCTAATATGAATGCAAAGAGCCCGTAGGGCCTCAATGAAAAGGAGTTTTGTCTTTGATAAGGATTCTAGTTTTGGTTCTTTACAATGCGTAATTCTCTCTTGTGTATTGTAGTGTAGTCATTCATTTCGCTTACATCCATATATCTGGTATTACATTCTGGAATGCGAGTAGCCTGTTGCTTCTGATATAAATTTATCCGTGTTGATACTTACATCATAGGTTTCTTGGCACTTTAAATATGGCTCAGGTGTAATATGCTGTCCCGTTTTCGATTCATCCGCTTTTCTACTATATTGGCTGCTATGAGGTGTTATTTACAAATGCTGTTATCGTGTGTGGATTCTTAGTTGTTTAAGCCCACCACATGTTAGCATATGTTTCTAAATATTGTCTTTATAACAGTTAAATGTCCTCTTTATTCTACGTGTTTAGTAGACGTCCTTCAATCATCATTCTCTGTGAAGTATTGAGAACCCAGCCCTTTCTGCAGCGAACTGTCTTGGAATTGTCTTATGCATTTATATTGGAGCTTAACATCTTGTCCATTCATTACTGTTCCTTCAGCGTTGAGCTTCTGAAGTATTTGGTACCATTTAAATCTAATTTTCCCATCTGCAAAGAAATAGTATGAGAGCCTGGTTCTGCTGAGATTATCCTTATTACATGGTCTTGACTCTCTGCTATATAAGATGTCCTAGGTACTGGTCTATGGCAACTCTAGGCTGTCTCTAGGAGCTACAACAGAAGCCATAAAAACCCTCTACTAATGACCCATGCCCGAGAAAGGATAGTTTTCAAGTCCTCTTCATCAAGAAAATGTAAATGAATCTAGTTATTCATTAGGAGAAGGAAGGTGGGGTAGTATCCTAACAGAGGAGGATTCTAATGTAGTTTTAGCCAAGAGTGAATTTGGTCCTTCGAGAGCCTGATATAGTGAAATTTTCGTATCAAAGCATGCGCTGAAAGGCTAGCCACCTAGCTCAGTTGAATGTCACCACCGAGGGATATACATGGCTTTTCAATACTAAGTGTGAGAATAACGCTAAAAGGTCTATATTCCCCTTTTCGAGGATAAAGGATTTGAGGAGAGACTATGTAGGAATTTTAATGGGTAGATCCTAATCTGCTCATGAAAATTACTAAATCACAAGACTAGAATCTACTCTACTGATCTACGGAAGAAAATTCACGATCGAGAACACAAATCATTAACATGCATCAAGATTAAACACACATACACAAAGATATATCTATGGGAAAGAAACTGCTCAAAACCACTTACTATCTGTATTGCATTAATCAAATAATTTAGATGAATACAATTTTAGGTCCCTATATTACTAGTGTAGTCCCTTATTTTTGTTAGTGTAGCCCCCTTACTGTTGTTGTTGTACCCCTGTAATCCCCATATTGTTATTATTGTGCCCTTACATTATTATTGTTAGGCCGGCTAGGATTATATTGCAACCCCATGGACTCCTATATATAGAAAGGAGGTTTTTTCATTTGTAGCATCCAAGAATTGTTCATTTATGTAATGTAAATAAGGTTTCCCCCTCGAATTGGCTTATTTCTAAGGTGTTGATATCTTTTTTCTTCTATTTTTGGAGCTCGTTTCATAAAATTTGGTATCAGAGCTTTGGATTCTAGGGTTTCATTGCTCCAAACATGTCATCGTGGAATTTTTGTTATACATTTTTTGCTACGAAGGTTCAAAAGATGAATTTTTTACCATGAGAAGCTGAAATCCTGAGGAACGTCGTGTAAAAATTTTAGATCTTTGTTCAAAATATTTTTGGAGATATGATCTGTGGAATTTAGGATTTTGCAGGCTCCTGAATTTCATCTAAAAGAGGCGACCTTGGTAAAATCGTCATAAATATCTCTCTGAGCATTGCATTGGAATTCTATAAGAAGTGGCCAAAATTAAATAGACTGTAGTTTCCTGTGTATAAATTTCAGAGCCGAAGGAGGAAACAGTGACATGTGGCACACCATACAAGTTTGCTCTACTGAACGAGTCCATAATTAGGTTATTGTGGGAGATTGGGCTTAAGTTTGTCTTGAAGCATCCAAATCAGGTTAGACTTGTGGAATTTGAAATAAGATTCAGAGGGCTACTACAGGACCGAATTTCAGATATTGAAGATCCGAAATCACATAGATAATCCAATTTCAATATTGAGCTCCTCAAAAGCAAGAAATAAGTGTGTATTTTGTTTTTCAAATTGCATAAGTCTTGTTTGAAAAATCAGTTTGATGTGATTCCAAGGGCATATTGAAGCATAGATATCAGTATTAGGTTCTAAAATGCCCCATAAAAAGAATTCAACACCAAATAAGGCTTCAGAAGGCTCTAATATGACTCATGAAGAGGAATAAGTGCAACATGACATATCAAAATTTCAAGAGCAATTGCACCAAATTTTGCTCTCGCAAAGAGCAGCAAAAAATGAAATGGAAGTTATGAAGAAAGGCGTGGAAGCTAATATGGATGGTTTGAAGAAAGGCATGGAAGCTAAGATGGATGGTTTGAAGAATGGCATGGAATCTAAGATCGATGACATTGACGAAAAAATGAAAGACAACATGGAAGACATGAAGAATGATCTAAAAGCAGACATGGAAGGTTTCAAGGAAGGTTTGACAAAGTTGATACAAGAAATGATTCGTAATGGCGAAAATATAGTAGAGGAAAGTCATGATGAGAAAAAAAAAATGTTAATCGTGATTTCATAAACTCTAATGTTGGATGGAAGACCCACCATATTCCAAAGATTGGTATGAGGAAGTTTGATGGCAAGGATCCCGCAACATGGATACTACAAATGGAGCAATATTTTGATCTCAATAATGTGAAAAACACACAAAAGGTACGCATTGCAACTTTACATTTAGAACAAAATACATTTGTATGGTATTGATGGCTTTTCTCTCGTAAAAAAATTGTCACTTGGTCAATTTTTACGGAGGGAATGATAGCACATTATGAGGATACAAAGAGAAACACCTTCTTTAGCCAATTGATAAATATAAAACAAAAGGGTTCAATGGTGGAGCACATTGAGGGCTTCCAAAAATTGAATATAAGGGTAATTGATATTCCATAGGAACACATGATTGATGTATTCATAGGGACTTCAAAGGATAACATCCAACATGAGGTTCACCTTTGGGAACCTGATTCATTGGAGAAGGCATTTAGGTTGGCAAGAAAATTGAAAGTAAATTTATGATGACAAGGAAGCCTACCACTAACATCTATAAAGATGTGTTGCTACTGCTAGAATTCCACAACCTACAAGGTTGACACCACAACAATTGGAAGAAAAAAGAGCAAAAGGGATTTTCTATAGTTGTGATAACAAATACACTAAAGGTCATAAATGTGCTGAGAAGAAATTATTTTACATATATTGTGAAGATGAGGAAGAAAATGAATAAGAAAATTAAAAAGAAGAGGATTTACACCATAAACCGATCCTAGAGAAAGAAGAAATGAGTTTGACCTTATCCTGTAATGCATTGGTAAGAATTACCGCTCCTAAAACTATCAAGATAGAAGGAAATATCAAGAAGAAAAAGGTAATAGTGTTGATTGATTCAGGTAGTACCCATAATTTTATTCATCGTGAGGTAGCCAAGGAATTGAATTGTTTCCTATACCTAGCACCAAAGTGTCAAGTGATGGTTGCAAATGGAGGGACTATAAATTTCTCTGGAAATTTCCATAATATCAAGCTAACCATGGGGGAATATGTGTTGAATAGTCCAATGCTTTCCATTCCAATGGGAAGTACTGATGTTGTACTAGGAGTACGATGGTTACAATCTTTGGGGACGGTAGCTTTTAATTTTCAAGAATTTTTCTTGATTTTTTTTTTTGGAAGGAAAGGAAGTTGAATTACGGGGTATCGCATGGAAGTTGGGAAAGATAATAAGCTCTAATGTCATGAAAACTCTTATGAAGAAAGAACAACGAGGTGTAATTGCACAATTATGCTCACTTGACGTTCCAACATCAAAATAATATATTTCTCCATATCTCCAAAAAGTCTTGGGCAATCATTCCAAGGTGTTTGAAACTCCCAAAGGACTCCCACCTATTCGTGATCATGATCATGCTATTCATTTGATTCAAGGAACTTTTCCTCCAAACATCAGGCCTTATAGATATCCTTATGTCCAAAAGAGTGAAATTGAATGTATGATTGCAGAAACGTTAGAGGCTGGTATAATTCAACCGAGTCAAAGTTCTTTCTCTGCTCCAGTAGTATTGGTGCACAAGAAGTATGGATCATGGCGCATGTGTCCGAATTATAGGGAGCTCAATAAGTTCACTATTAAAGATAAATTTTCCATTCCTGTGATTGATGAATTATTGGATGAATTACATGGAGAAATTTATTTTACCAAGTTGTATCTTCGTTCAGCATATCATCAAATTAGAATGAAGATTGAAGATATTCCGAAAACATCATTTCGAACTCATGAGGGCCATTATGAATTTTTGGTCATGCCTTTTGGCCTTACCAATACACCTTCTACATTTCAAGGGTTGATGAATTCCATTTTCAAAACCTTCCTTAGAAAATTTGTGTTAGTATTTTTTTATGATATACTAATCTATAACAGGTCTTGGAAGGATCATGTTCAACATGTTGACAAGGTGCTCAAACTATTGGAGGAGAAACAATTATATGCAAAAACCTCAAAATGTTTCTTTGGAGTACAAGAGGTGGAATATCTGGGTCATATTGTATCTCAAGAGGGTGTTAAGGTAGACCCTAACAAAATTAAATCCATTAAGGAATGGAAAGTCCCCACAACCATAAAGCAGTTGTGAGGATTTCTCGGGTTAACAGGGTATTATCACAAGTTTGTTAATAATTATGGGAGAATAGGAGCATCTCTAACAACATTATTGAAGAAAGATGCATTTTCATGGACTCCTCAAGCAACTAAGGCCTTTTAACATCTTAAAGAGGCAATGTGCCTAGAATCGGTCTTAGCTAACGCCAGACTTCACAAAAACCTTTATTGTAGAATATGATGCCCGAGGAAATGGAATTGGTGTTGTTTTAATGCAAGAAGGAAGACCCATTGCTTTTGAAAGTCGTCCAATCAAAGGAAAGTATTTACAAAAAGCTATTTATGAGAAGGAAATGTTGGAAATACTACATGCACTAAAGAAATGGTGACCTTACCTAATGGGAAGACACTTCAAGGTAAAAAATGATCATGATAGTCTTAAATACTTTTGGAACAAATACTATCTTCAAAAGAGCAACAAAAATGGGTGACAAAGATGTTGGGTTATGACTTTGAAATCATCTACAAAAAAGGGAAGATAAATGTTGTTGCAGTTGCACTCTCAAGAAAGGATGAAGATGTGGAAGCATTGCTTTGTGCCATTTCTATTATCCAACCAGATTGGATAACCAAAGCAAGGAATGAATAGAATAAGGACGAAGAAGTGTGGACACTCAATCAAAATTTGTAGCAAGATCCTAGTACATATGATACATTTAGTTGGAAAAATGATTCCTTATGGTACAAAGATCGCTTATATATTTGTAAGAATTGTTGAGATACAATATACTGAGAGCTTGTAAGCTTTGTATGAGGATTTTCATATGATTCCATGATACATAATATATAGTTGGGGTTTTCAGCTTCAGGGTTTCCCGGTTAAAAACAACTGTGTTATGTGCGATTGATTTTATTTATGCTTCACATGTGTGTGCAATTAATTTTCCGCAATATATTAACAGTGGAATGAGTCTGTATCTTGCAAGAAGTTAAATATTGTAAGATCCGGGGAATCTAGGACATATGCATGCTTAATGTATATAATTTGTACATGGTATCAGAGCATTGTTAATTGAACATGGCAATTGTGAAGTGAGTTCGTGTTGGTGGACAATTCAAATTTTCTACAGAAGATTCTTGGTGAAAAAGTTGAGTATACATTGAAATGGCCTTCAATGGGTCGCAATTGGAGTATGCCCTTGATGGGAGCCCGAATTACATAGCCTGGAAGGATAGTATGGAGGCAGTGCTGGAGGATAATGGACTAAAGGAGTTCATCGATAGCAATGTTCCTAAGCCGGGATCTAGCGATGCTGCATTACTTGATGCATGGCAAAAGAAGACAGAAAAGATGAGAATAATTCTGTTGGAAGGTGTGAAGGACCATATTGTGTCCAACCTTCACGGGAAAGCCACTCCATTCTTAATGTGGAAGGCTTTGACAAACTTGTTCCAAAGCAAAAGTGACCAGAGGAAGTTGGTGCTTAAAGACAAGCTCAGAAAAATAAAAATGGAGAAGGGCGATAGTATTCCAAAATACCTCATGAAGTTTGTCCACTGCAAGGATGAAGTGGGAAGTGTGGTGGTTACTGTTGATGAAGAATACTTGGTGAGGTTGGCTCTCCTTGGGCTTCCGAAGTGTTGGAATAGCTATGAAGACTCTGTCAATGGATGAGAGAAACTGCCGGGATGGGAGCGACTTTGGTTGGATCTTGTGCAAGAGGAGACAAGGTGGGGTACTAGGGATGGCTCTTCATTGAGGAATGAAGATGAAGAGAATTGTGCTTTGGCTACCAAAGCAAGGAAAGGGAAAGGGAAAGGGAAGAAATTTCCTTCAAAATCCAAAGCTAAAGGCAAGAAGCAGGATTTGTCCAAAGTGAAGGGTTTTCACTGTCACGAACATGGGAATTTCTCCACTAACTGTCCACAGAAGAAGAAGAACAAGAAGGCTGCTGGAGCTACAGCTGGAGAGGCCTTAGCCTTGCAATTTGAACTTTATTTCTCTTTGATCGCATGCTTGTTTTAAAGCTATATGGGATCGGTGTGGTATCTTGATAGTGGTGCGTCTTTCCATATGACGGGAGACAAGGAGTTGTTTAGTGACTTGGAGGAGAAGGACCTTCAGATGCATATAGAGATGGGTGGCGATGGTCGGTACAGTGCGACTAGCATTAGGACCATTACCTTTGAGAGGGAGTTCGGTAATCCATTCTTGTGTAAGAATGTCATGCATGCTCCAGGTCTGAAGAAGAACTTGGTCTCGGTCGCAATGCTGGAAGATAAAGGTTATGATGTTGTTTTCAGTGAGGGAAAAGCCTTCCTTCGACATAAAAAAATAGTTAAAACCAATAAGATCGGGTTTCAAATTAAGAATCTCTACAAGCTAGAGGTAGATGGCTGCGCTGCAATGGTGGGAAAAGCAAAAGAAGTGGTGAGCTGGGATGAGGGCGAATTATGGCACAGGATATTGGGCCATCTTCACCATGGCGCTTTGAAGATTTTGCAACATATTTTTACTGGACTTCCCAAGGGTACTATTGCATAGTCAGATCAATGCAAGGGATGTAGTATGGGTAAGCTTGTGAAGACCACCTTTCATGAGAAGGAGAACCGTGCTTCCGTGATCTTGGAGAGAATTCACATAGACGTGTGTGGACCTTTCTCGGTTGCTTCAACAAAAAAACACAGGTATTATGTTATATTTGTTGATGGTTATTCTCGTAGATGCTGGATCTTCTTCATGCAGAAGAAGAGTGAAACATTCTCAAAGTTCTGTGATTTCAAGGCATTTGTGGAGAAGGAGTATGGGAAGCAAGTGAAAGCTCTACGGAGCGATAATGGTGGTGAATACATATCGGGCGAATTCAAAGACTTCTGTAGCAAAGAAGGAATTCGAAGAGAACTCATAGCACCTCATAACCCACAGCAGAATGGGGTCATGGAGAGAAAGAACAGAACGATCATGGGTGCTGCACGAGCGATGCTACATGACCAAGGCCTATCGATGCACTTGTGGGCGGAAGCATGCAACACTGCGGTTTATGTGCAAAACCGTTGTCCTCATAGAGTACTTGGCATGAGTACACCTGAAGAAGCTTTTACTGGTAAGAAGCCTGATATTTCTCATTTGAAGATTTTTGGCTCACCTGTTTACATTCATGTGAAAAAGGACGCCAGGAAGAAGCTGAAGCTGACTGCAGGAGTTGGGATATTTGTGGGGTACACAAAAACACCCCATAACTATCATGTGTATTTTCCAAATAGTCGGATGACTGTTATGCGACGGGATATAAAATTCAATGAGGTGAAAGCCATGAAGTTGTCGCTTGAGAGGGAGCTACACTTGCATGCGGAAGAGGAACTTCTTGTTCCCAAAGATGAGCCTCTGGATGTGGATCAGCCATAGGAGGAGATTCATGGAGTGGAGGAGTCCACTCATGCAGAACCAAACATCAGACAAGGCAGAAAGCGTACCACAGAAGCTGAGAGACTGAAGCTTGATGCGGCACAGAATGTAGGAGTCCCTACATCACAACGCAGACAGAGACAGTCACCTGACCGATTTACTAGATACATGGCTCTTATGAGCAAGTGTATCGTGACAGAGCCATATTCTTTTGAAGAAGCGGTGCAGGAGCCCACATGGGTAGATACCATGGTGGAGGAGTATGACTCCATTGTCAGAAACAGTGCTTGGGAGATTGTTCCAAGGCCGGTGGGAAAATCAATTTAAGGATCAAGATGGATATACAAGGTAAAGCAAGCTGCTGATGGGAGCATTGAGAAGTATAAGGCAAGATTTGTTGCCTGGGGCTTCTCACAGATTGAGGGGATTGACTATGAAGAAACCTTTGCACCTGTCGCAAGGTATTCTTCCATACGGACCGTCCTTTCTCTCTCAGTGCAGATGGGTTGGCACATTCATCAGATGGATGTGAAGACTGTGTTCCTTAATGGGATCATTGAGGAAGAGGTGTACATTGAGCAGCCTAAAGGATTTGAGATCTTCAGCAGCGAGTCGCATGTGTGCAGGCTCAAAAGAGCGTTGTATGGGCTAAAACAAGCACCACGTGCTTGGTAGACTTGGATCGATAGTTATTTCACTGGACTTGGCTTCACCAAGAGTGAGGCAGATGAAAACCTGTACTATATTGTGGTGGAGGGTAAGCTTTTAATCATTTTTCTTTATGTTGATGATTTAATACTAACGGGTGATGAGCAGTTGATACACTCATGGAAGGCAGATCTTGCAAAGGAGTTTGAGATGAAGGATTTGGGCCTCCTTCATTATTTCCTTGGATTGGAAATATGGCAGCGGGAAGGTGAACTGTTTTTGTCTCAAGGCAAGTATGCCTAGGAGATACTGGAGAAGTTTCACATGCAAGGCCGCAAGCCTATTGACACTCCTCTTCCAGGAAATTGGAAGAAAGAGGATGCTACATCGGCAGAGGTAGTGGATGCCACTATTTATCGATAGTTGGTGGGTTCTCTCATGTATTTAGTCAATACAAGACTGGACATATGCTATGCGGTGAACCAGCTTTCACAAGCGATGGTTAAGCCTACCAAGCTCTTTTGGAAGGCAGGAAAGCATGTCCTGAGATATCTCAGGGGAACATCTGAGTATGGTTTATGGTACAAATAGAAGGATGAGGTGAAGTTGCATGGCTTCACGGATGCAGATTGTGCAGGAAGCCCAATAGATAGAAAGAGCACATCAGGAGGGATTTTCAGTATCGGATCTACAACAATTTCTTGGTACAGCAGGAAACAAAGATTTGTGGCACTCAGTTCTGTGGAAGCAGAATACATGGAAACAAGTCAAGCTGCATGTGAGGCTATCTGGATGAGGAAGATTTTGGTTGGTTTGTTCGGTTCACATTTAGATCCCAAAGTGATACATTGTGATAATCAGAGTTGCATTAAAATCTCGGTTAATCATGTGTTTCATGATAGATCTAAACATATTGATATCCAGTATCATCATATCAGATATTGTGTGCAGCGGAAGATCATGTTGCTTCAGTACATTCCTACGGAGGATCAGGATGCAGATATTCTGACAAAGGCGCTCACCAGGATCAAATTCGAATACCTGAGCGGGGATCGGGGTGGAAGATAATCCCCTATCTTGTTGGAGAGGTGGCTGAGATTCAACAAGATGATGAGCTTGAACGAAAGAGTCGCCTTCACTTTAAATGAGCCCTTGGAACTGTTTTTGGCGCAAGTCTATTTTTAGACTATGTCTGTTTTTTAGACATGATGATCATATTTCAGAAGTTGCACGATGCTATTTGTGGATGGTTGATCAAGTTGGAAAAATAGATGAAATTCTATTTTTAGAATATTGGGCGAAGTCTATTTATAGATCGTCAATCTAAAAATAGATGCATGTCGATTATTATTAGCTCTTAATATTATGTTCTCTTAATAATAATCAGACACTAAACATAAACTTATTCTCTTGGAACACTTTGTTTCAGTGCACAGATGTGGTAGATCAATTGAATGAGGGAATTACAGAATTCCCAAGGGTTTACTGGAGTTCATGCATGGAGGATTCAGTTAGAACTCAAGTGGCAGAGTTATGACAGAGTTGGAAGAGTATTTTATGGAGTTGTATTTAGTTTAACTCAGTTAGACTCAGTTGAGCTAGTTGTATTTAGTTTAACTCAGTTAGACTCAGTTGAGCTAGTTGTATCTAGTATAACTAAATGATACACTAGTGAGAGTGGACTGAATTAATTATTTAATTAATTCACAAATAATAAATCATTAATCAACTGAACAATACAACAGTTAACTACAATGCATGGCAGTTCCAGTGGAGACCCAGTGGAGAGATAGGTGAAAGGGCAAGATGGACTATCTGTTGTGACTATAGTGATGCATTGATTGCATCACACACACATTGGAGTTGCCAATGAGGATTGCGTAGTCAAGGAAAGAGTAATTCAAAATCATTCAGAGCTATTCTTCAGCAGGGATTGTGCAGTGGAGGCAGGCTAGCAGGGGGCAGAGATTGGTACATGGATTTGCATGATTGTTCCTGATTAGTGTATGACGATTGTACTGTACTTAGAGCCTGATAAGATTTGTATGAGGATTTTCATATGATTCCATGATACATTATATATAGTTGGGATTTTCAACTTCAGGCTTTCCTGGTTAAAAACAACTGTGTTATGTGCGATTGATTTTATTTATGCTTCACATGTGTGTGCAATTAATTTTCCGCAATATATTAATAGTGGAATGATTTTGTATCTTGCAAGAAGTTAAATATTGTAAGATCAGGGGAATCTAGGACATATGCATGCTTAATGTATATAATTTCTACAAGAATTCCCAACTAAAACAAAAGATTCTTTTTGGATTTCACACTTCTCCCTTAGGAGGAAACTCAAGATTTTTAAAAACTTACCACAGGGTGAAGAAAGAATTTTATTGGGATGGCCTTAAATCTAATATTCAAAAGTTTGTGGTTGAATGTTTGGTTTGCCAGCAAAATATATTTGAGACAATTAAGACCTCGGGTCTTCTGCAACCTTTATCCATTCCAAGTCAACGTTGGGAGGAGATTTAAACGGATTTTTTCACAGGTTTACATAAGTCCGAAGGAAAGAGTGTCATCATGGTGGTAGTTGATAGAATTACCAATTATACACACTTTTGTACATTATCTGATCCATTTAAAGCAAGTATAGTTGCTACTGCATTTAAGGAAAAAATTCAAAAGCTACATGGAAACCCAAAGTTTATTCTAAGCGACCGAGATCCCATTTTTATTGGAAATTTTTGGACGGAATTATTTTTATGTTTGGGTACTCAACTAGCTCATAGCTCATCTTATCATCCTCAATCCGATGGGAAAACTGAGATAGTGAACGAATTTTTGGAAGGATATCTTCGTTATTTTGTATCTGATAAACAAACACAATGGGTCAAGTGGTTACCTTTGGCTGAATGGTGCTATAACACTTCCTTCCATACTGCAGCAAAAATGACCCCATTTATGGCACTTTATGGATATCATCAACCATCCATCACATAATATTTAAGAGAAAATGCTAAGGTTCAAGTAGTGGAATATCACATTGAGCATCAACAACAAGTTCTCCAACTCTTAAAGGATTACCTAAATTTGGCACAAAATTGAATGAAACAACAGGTAGATCAACATCGCAGTGAGAGAAGTTTTGATGTAGGAGACTGGGTATTTTTACGGCTACAACCATACAAAAAAATTTCCCTCAAACAAGCTAAGAAAGATAATAAATTATTGCCAAAGTACCATGGTCCTTACAAGGTGTTGCAAAAGATTGGTACTATGGCATACACATTGGAGCTTCCTGCTTCTTCTCAAGTGCATCCAATTTTCCATGTTTCATGCTTAAAGAAGGTTATAGGTGACAAATTCCCAACTCAAAAAATATTGCCAGAACTTGATGAGGAAGGAAAAATCATATTGGAACCTGAAGCAGTCACGGAAACAAGAACTCGACAACTACGAAATCGATTAATTTCAGAGTATCTCATCAAGTGGAAGAACTTACCCATTGAATATTCTACATGGGAGGATGATAATTTTATATAGAAGCATCCAGATCTACTCAAACATTGAGGACAACAATTTTTTTAAGGAGAGAGGCATGTTAGGTCCCTATATTACTAGTGTAGTCCCTTATTGTTGTTAGTGTAGCCCCCTTATTATTATTGTTGTAGCCCTGTAACCCCCATATTGTTATTATTGTGCCCTTAAATTACATGTTAGGTCCCTATATTACTAGTGTAGTCCCTTACTATTGTTAGTGTAGCCCCCTTATTGTTATTGTTGTACCCCTGTAACCCCTATATTGTTATTATTGTGCCCTTACATTATTATTGTTAGGTTGGCTAGGATTATATTGTGACCCCATGGAATACTATATATAGAAAGGAGGTTTTGTCATTTGTAGCATCCAAGAATTGTTCATTTATGTAATGTAAATGAGGTTTCCCCCTCGAAGTGGCTTATTTATAAGGCGTTGATTTATCTTTTCTTCTATTTTTGGAGATGGTTTCATAACATACAATATGCTCTGCTCAACCTTGAGCTCAACCTGCACATGTATCTTCTATCCTCTGCCTAACTGACTAAATTTGGCCAACACTTAGCCTAATTTCAAGCCCTCCAAGCTCCTATTTCCTTGCATTATTTGATGAGGAATTAACCCCTATTAATTAGGGAAATTACTCATTGATAATTGCACAATTCCTTTGGGCCTTCCTTTGACTGCATGCATGACATGTACAACTTGGAAAATTCTACAATGGATAGTACACTGCCCTTGAAATCCAATCTCAATTGGGTAACTCAAATTTCATGCATGCATGAGTTAATTTAGGCTGATTGATCAGTTAACTGGCTAAACACAGAAGATGCACCCCATTGCTAGACCTCCCACTAGTTCCTCCAAAGGTTGGAACTAGTTTAGCTGACCTTAACTCAATTTAAATAAATTAAATTGCTACAACTAAAATTAACTCAACCTAGGCTCCTAAAATTTAGGAATCACTGTACACAACTCAAGTACATCCCCCAAATCGAATTAACTAAGCTAATTGAGTGATAATAACTCATTTAACTCATTCATGTTGTCTGATGACGTAGAATTTGATTTTATCCTAATTTAATCAAAGGAAAAATTAAATTAGGAATTTCTTGCTGCATTTTCAATAGCTTGAATTCGATAAACCACCTACCCACATGTCAATGGGCTGGACTTAACTGGCCCACCCATAGGTCCAAACCTTCTCCAGCTTAGAGAAAAGACATAAAGGATGATAATATCGAGGACGAGCCTGTTGTCATCAGAGGGGAAGCAAGCGAATGACAAAGCCCAAAAAGATAAGGCATAAATCATACTCCCACCTTAAATCGTAGAAAAAGACCAACAAATCCGGAACACTATCAATAAAAACACAAATGGTCCTTTTTCCATAAAACAAAATTCGAGATATTCATGGAGGGCCTAGGTTGATGCCTCGTAGTCAGGGTCAAAAATCTATTATTAAAGTTGCCTCCAAGCTCATAGTCACCACTAGGAGAGATGAAGATTATACATATGTTTGAAGTGGAAATTATAATAAATTATGAAGGAAAATAAAAGTGTAATAAATTGCATTATTTATCTAGTTTTCAGGTAGGTTGGAATAAGTTGATTATTATAAAATTACGAAAGTAATATTTGATTTGTTTATAATAATGTTTGTTTTTAATAATTTTAGACTTTGTGGATCCATTTATAATTTTACTTAACTATATTTTGATTAAATTTGATAAAATATCAAAGTAAGATAAATAATAAGGTTGATTGAGAAAAGTGTGTGGATAGAAAATAATTTGTTGAAAATAAAGCTAAATAAACTACTAGAATAAATGATTAATCTAGTTGAATAGGGAGAGTCCATGATTTGGATTTTTCATATTATAATATAACTTTAGACATTCCATTGTGTGTCTATGTAAGATGTACTAAATTTGATAGTATAATATGCAATTATATGTAATTAAAGTGCATAACAATTGATTACATCAACAATATTTTTTAGTTTTTTAAGAGGATGGCATATGTAATATATAAAATTTGATAATATACTATACAATTATGTGTTATTAAAGTTTTACTAATTAATTACATCAACTACATTAATAGAATTATTCTCTCTGACCATTCCATATTTATCCATATCCATTTGCAACCTACCACTCATCCAACTATCATCTATTTAATCATTGGCCACCATTTGTCACTTCTTTGTATGGTATTATGAACCACCATTTACCCTCTAGCCCCCATCCTCTTACCATTCATATGAAATATGGTGTTGCTTTATGTAGATAAAAGCTCTGACGACTCCAAGGATGTGGATAAGCACCTACCATTTTAGTTTTATCAATTTTTTTTGTGGATAACATAAAATGGAACAACCTACATAGTTATATAAAAAATGTCTTTTCTATTGAAGAGAAGGAAGAAGAGTCCAATTCAGCACTAGAGGTGTATAGAACCATGGTTAATGTTTCACTTGCACATGGTGGGAAAAGGAAAAGTAGATTGAGTTAGAATTCAATTCATCCTAGGAAATTAATCCACATGCAATGAAGAGTATTTTGAATAAAAATAATAATCCAAAGGATTTATAATTAAACCTAGCATTATACATACATTTTATCCTCTCTTTTGATTTCTACCTAACAATTATGAGATAAAACTCTTACATGTTTAATATTTAATAGATGTATGTTAAGTGTATGCAAGTGTCTTATCTCAAGATTGTTATGTAGAAATGGAAAGAGAGAAGGATATTTGGAATGTTGTTGTCATTGTTGCCAATGTCAGTATTTGAAAACTTTTAATATATGTCATTGGATTACAATAATTGGAAGTACCAATGGAACATAACCCTTAGAAGATAAGGAAAGGAAGCCCTAATCTAGAGTCCCTGCACTTGTTGAGGAAAATGAATGTGAAGGACATTGAATTCACATGCAAGACCATCATAGGATGATAGTATTCTTCATGCCATTTCTCGTGGTAGGTATCAGGCCATGTAAATCCTCATAGTTGAGGAGATATGCTTTCTCAAAATTGAAGCCTTGAAAGTGTAGTCACGGTGCCTAAATTTAAATGGTGTCTTGGTCCAAATTTGGCATATGAAAATTCATAAAAATAAATAATGCTTATGGATCTTAGCTATTATAAAGTATTGACCAAGTCAACCCTCAAAAAGGAATTTTTGTATTTTGAAAAATGGTGTCACGAAGGATTAATATCGTCTTTCAAAAGCTTTATGCATATAGTTGCACCAGTAAGTCAGCTCCACAAGGAAAATTTAATTAAATGGACATGTTGGATCAATTTTTAAGGAGTTTTAGGGAAATTCAACCCCACTTTTCATGCCCCTCCTTAAAGTATATATAGGGCACTTTGTTTCCCTCCAATATCATCAATTTTAATTTCATTATCTTATGTATTTGATCTAAAATTTGTCTGATACCAAGAGGAGTCACACTGATCTAAAGGAGGTCGAGTTTCTTTAAGGTTTTTTTTGTTAGGATTTATTTCTTATATTTATATGTTGTGATTCAATGGTCAATGGAAAATCAGAGGCCTACTTTGGGGCATAATTTCAACCTATACTGAGGCCCTTCTCTGAGACAAAATTTTATTTCTTCCTGATGCTAATTTAGACCTGTTCTGAGGCCATTCTGAGGTAGAATACAAGCTCTCTTTTGAGGAAGATCTAAGGCAAGGGGCAAGGCATACACATTTTGTTCAGGTCGAGTTCCTGAGGTAGTTTTTTGACCTGTTTGAGAATTATTTTTGAGGTTTATTGAGACCTGAGTTAGTGCTATTATGTTTTGGAGTAATAGTCACAGTGATAAGAAATTACTCTTTTCACTGTAATTAGAGTCTTATGGTCAAATTGTTATATTTCAAATAAAATTTGACACGTCTCTTGGTTTTCAAATGGTGAAGTCATTATCTAAGTGTGATTTTTACTCTCATCTCATGGTCATAAAGGTCAAATCATAATTAGTTTCATGAGTCATTTAGTCACCATAGGTCATTTTTCCTTCATTAAGTGTCATTATTTAAAATCTGAAAAGAAAGAGTCATGGTGTGATAAGGTTGATCATGAGAGTGTCATGAGTGTCATCGTTTTTCCATTTGGAGTCATGTCATCATCATCCAAAACTAGTAAAGTGTCATGAGAGTTAGCACTTAGCAAATAAATCACATCATTAAGTCATTTGGTTAAAGTACATGATGTCACTCCACTAACAAGCCAAAATCGAGTTTTTGAGTTATAAAGGGACATCAAAGTGTTTTAAACCTTCATTCTATCCTTCCTCAAGTTTCAAGAGCTAATCTCCATCACTTTGAAGAGCTGCCATATCCATTAAAATTTTGAATTTCACCATCACTGTCATCTTTAATCAGTTTGTTGTGTTTCTGGAGGTTTTTGATGTGCTTTCGATTTGGACGTCAAAGGGAGAAAGAAAGGGTCCTGTCATCATCTCAGTGCTTCAATAGTTCTTTAAAAAAGTAATTCTAACCTTGCAAATTCTCTGTGTAGTAATTTTCTTCAGAAAATTGGTCAAATTATATCCCTAGGGTTTGGTGCGTTTTCCCTTACAATGGTGTTTTACTTCTTTCGAGAGGAAAAATCCTTGTTTTTAGGTTCACACATCCTTCACTATCCTCATCAAACATTCCCCACCCTTCCCCTCACTAAAATTCCTTCATTTCATCATTTCCCTTAGAAAACCCAACTTATTGTGGCGTTTCTGGAACAAGTCTGTATTTTCCCTCCCCCCCCCTCATTGATCACTCATTTTGAGAAATTTCACTTTAATTTTTTCCCTAACACCTATCCCTACCTTGCATCCCCTCCATTCCCTTCGCTTTAGTTGCTGCATTTTTAACCCTGTTTTGCAGCTCAAAGTCCCTTGCCCTCTCTTGTTTGAAACTAGGGTTCCCTATCAAAAGTGAAACAAAAAACATGGTGAAGACAAGTGAAAGGAGGAGGTATAAGGGAGGATATATCTAAAGATATGAGCCAAATCATATGCAAGAGGTGAATGCATCAAAATTTATAAGAAGATCATTTGAGAAGGTAGGCTGCCTAGGGTATTTTATTAAAGTGCAAGAGGTAGGTTATCATCATGATTTAACAAGCCTCTTTGCCATAAATTTCAAGAAGGATCAAGCAACTATAGCAAGGATAAATTTTCTAGTGTCAAAAGAGGTCATTGCTTTAGCAACTACTATCCCTAATCAAGGTGAAATTTGGTTCAAGGGAATGGATTTAGACCCAGGTCACTACAAGATGTTCTTGAAACCACAATATAAGGATTCTCCTACTCATGTTTTTCCTAGCAGGGAATTGTTGGACAAGTACAATCCTTTGATGAAGATTTTTGTGAAATATTTCACTTGTGAGGGCAGGTTTAGTGGGGTATACCAGTATAATATCAGGTTATTGACACATTTCACTTCTGAAAATCCCCTAAACTTACCGAACTATCCTTTTAGAAGTTTGGTGAAGATGACAAAGAAGGTGCAGCCTAAAAGAAAATATCCTCAAGCAAGCCTCTTTCAGCATGCTTTAGTCAAGGTAATAGTCCTTCACCAATTGACACAGATCAACAGGTCATGGGAAGCTTTCTTGGAGGTAATTTCTCTCTTACCTATCTCCAAACAGTCAAAGATTCAAAGCTCTCTTTCATCACCATCAAGACCACATGGAGCTGAAACATCAAGCATGCCTTCAGTGACAAAAAATCAGCCTAGAGAAGATATTTCAAGGACATATAAGAAATTTAAGAGGTTAGTATTTGTTCCTGAAGCAGAAGAGGAGATGCCTAGGTCAAGGCCTAAAAATAGATCTCAAGAAAAAATGATATCTAAGGAGGTTGTAGGTGAAGAGGCAGTTCAGTTGGAAATCATGAGAGAGGAACCACCTCTGAGCATACATGATTCACCATTGCATAATGAAGAATAGGTACCTAAAAAAGTTGAGATGGTTGACCTAGGAGAACAACATGGAGATAAGGCAACATAAGATATCATCAAGGTGAAGGAGGCACAAATTAGAGAGCTGAAGGATGACATATCCAAAGGAAATTTCATGGTGGATTTATTACAACATGAGAATAAATATTTGAGACAGGCCCTAATGCAGCAGAGCAAGCCATAAGAAGACCATCCATCAACAAGTAAAACAAGTGTTTTGGAAGAAAAGGAAAAATGTAGGGCCATTATTTATGTTGAGTAGTTGGAAGAGAAGAACATTCAAAAACAACCAAGGATACCTAAGAAAATATCAATGGCTAGGAAGGAACAAAATCTAGAAGATCCATCTCCTCCTCAAGCTCAAGACACCATAGATGCTTCTCAAGCTCAATATACTATATTTGACTCCATAAGTGCTGAGATTGAGAAAAATAGGGAGTATTGCCTTGACAGAGTGAATATACACTTGGAGAAGCTATTGGAAACACCAAACAAGGATACCACCATGCAAAGAAATATGGCAAGGCACTACTATGCTAGGAACATGATTTGCAAGGTTAGGGTGAAAAAAATGAAGAAGAAACTTAAAAGAACCCAAGGAAACTCAAAATAAAGAAAAGCCTAGACCTATTGGCTGATTCATCACTGGTGGTATGAAAATAAATCAGAAATCAAAGAAAAAGAGGAAAATTTTTGAAATTTTGAAGTTTTTGTGCACAAAGGAGAAAAAGCATCCTACAGAAACACCTCAACTAGTTGCTGCACTTTTTCTCAGAGGGTCCAAATCCCAAATTCAAGTATGGTTGGATAGCTAATCACTTAAGAATGTCAGGAAAAAAATTTTGGATGCTTGTAAAGTCATAATTTTGAAGAAAATGATCAAACATTGCCTTTTTTATACCTTTCTGCCACCTTTTCATAAATTCGCTACGTTTTTGGAAACTTGATCTTAAAACCAATTTTGAGGGGGCTAAAATGATGAGTTTGGATGACTTAAGGGTCCCAGGGCATAGTAGATATCTTAATATTTCTTCACCAACCTTCGAAATCATTCAAAACCTATTATAAGTCATCTAAAAATCAAGCCCAAGTTGTTGCGTTTCAGCTAAAAAAATTTGTTGTGTTTCTAGAAAAGCTTGTTGCATTTCTGGAAAAGCTTTATGCGTTTCTGTGTTTGGACAATTTTCACTAGACATGGAGGTCAAAGGTCAAACTTGGTCGATGTAATAGATAACTCATGAGTTATTTTATGATTAATAGGATTATTAATGATCAACATTGTAAATAATATTGTGCTTAATGCCCTGAGAGATAAGCTCAATTAGTTAGCTAAAAAAGGGGAAATTTGTTTCTAACTTCCCTACGATTAGACAATGAGTCATTAGGTTCATTAATTAGTTGCTATGGATTAGGATTCGACCCCTAGAGGTGGAATATTTTCTGTTTTCTATATGTACTCAAAATCAAGTCAATGAGAGGGTTGGATATTTTAAGTTCACACTCTTTTGGAACTGGTGTACTTGACTCTTTGCATGAATAATTTATAGGAAGTTGCAGCTATTTGTATGGGATTCTTGTGATGTGGTTAGCGATAGTGTTTTTATCCATTTTTCTTATGCATCTGATGATCAAGTTGTCCTAGCAGCCATCTATATTCTTATTGTGTTAATCGCATAAGTTTTAACAAGATACATTGCCTCATATGCTCTGTTTTATCTAAGATTTTCATATAAGTGTTTTTATCTTAAAAGTAAATGAATTCATACATGTATGCTCATTTTACTCCTTCTACATGATTTCTTCCTCACCACACTACAATGAAAAATTCAATTTGTATCACTAGTTACATCTATCTTGTCTCATTCTATGACTGCAGTTGATCCTTTGGAACACTTGGCCTAGTTCCTAATCTGGTGCTTGTTATCCAACAAAACCTAAATAAAAAACCCTACTGACCTAATAACTAGCCTAAAACCCTAATACTCTCCAATCACTTCCATTGGCTGTGAGATTGATTTTGAGAGAGCCCTCTCTGGTTTGGTAGGGCTAGATACCAAGTCAAAAGTTGATCTGTGGTTACCTCTTCGGTTTCCTTTCTCAGCCTTAGGAAACTAAGGAGCCCTAACATTTTTGGCGGCGTTGTCGGGGATCAAAACGAAAGTTAATATTCTCCGTGAAATATTGTTCAAGTTTCATATCTGATTGCTGATGGTTGACAATGATCAGACACAGGAAGGCTGAAATCGTTCACCTAGAGACTCCAACTTGATTCAAATACTCCACTGGAAACATGATCTAGAAATTGAGATGAGTTCTCAGTGCATAAGATATGATCCTATGCATCGAGATCATGTTACAGGCTTTCCAAATCGTATGCCTATGGTAGATTGGAAAACATACTTTCCAAAATTCAGAGATGGAAAAGGTGATGATGCTATAGTTCATTTAAAAATATTTCATATGCATGTGTGTAAGTTGAGGATTAATTTTCATGAAAATTGTTTAATGAATATGTTCATGATCACATTAGAAGAAAGAGCACGATTTTTGTATGAAAGAATTCCTCCTGCTTGTATTTATTCTCTCAAGGATTTTCACTCAATATTTTTTGAGAAGTATATAGAAACCCATCCTTCTTTGCTTTTGATTGAGGATTGTTGTGATCACTTTGAGAATTTTATTCAAGAGCTAGAAAGTGCTTATGGCGATGAAGAGTTTATGGATGATGAAATATTGGATGCTTTGAATGAAAACCATTTTCACCACCATGTGAAGATCATGGATTCTACCCTAGATGACAACGAACTTGAGCATAATTATTCAAAACATGACATTGATCTTCCATATTCTGAAGTTGATGATAATTCGCAACAGTCATGCCTTTATTTTAGCGCACAAGATACACATGATAATGGCCATTTCAGCTGCCCTCTACTCCTTGATGAAGATCCTAATTTTGAGTTGGTTTGCATTAAGATTCCTGAGGGTCATCATTCATCCATTGAGTTTGAAAGTAATGAGTAGCCGGTTTGTTTCCTAGAACTTAATGATTAACATTTTCAGCAGATTTTAAATTAACAAGGAAAAGAATAAATAGTTAGTCAAATGTTTTATGATTCTTCTGAGGAACTAATGGAAAAAATGCAGATTTTAGATCCTTTTAATCATTCTTATTCTCAAGAATGTGAGAATGTAGCCCAAGACAGTCAAATTGAAAAGGTATCTAATGTAGAGCTGTTTCTTACTATGCCTATTATGGAAGAATGTATTAAAAATGATCTTGTTAAAATAGTTGTTGATTATACTACCCCAGAAACTCTCAATCCAGATTTGCATGAAGAAACACTCATGCATGAAATTTCAGATTTGGAGGATGATATACCAACTGTTGTCATTCATTTGGAGAATAGTCCTGAAAGAGAACAACCGTTGATTACAAATGATGTTTACCTTTCTCCTCTTGCTGATCCACAAGAAGTAATGTTTCATGATTTTCAAGACCCCTTGGGCAGTATTTTGGAAGCATCAGAAAAGGTGGAGTTTGTTTTTTCACCAACACAGGTTTCATTTTGAGTTGCAATTTACTAAATCTTTCTTTATGCCTGGTGGAGATGAATACAAACATAAGTCAAGTATTCATGTACTTTATTGGTTACAATGGATCTTCAACTTCACTTGATCATATTGCTTATGGATTAGTTAGAGTAGGTAAGGTGTGATGAATAAGCTCAACATTCTGAGCATCTTTTTCAGTGTCAATTTCCAGTAGAGTTTGCAGTTGATGGTACAGTTCAATTTTCAGGTTAATTTGAGTAAGTTGAAGATTGTAGCTGCAGTGACTCCATTTCCCAATAAAAAATGCTACCTTGTCTACGGTGTTCTTGACACCTCCTAAAGGAGCCTCCATCCCCATTGGAGCCAATGTTAGTATCCAATAGTGAGAGTGATCAAGATTTACTCTTTTCATTGTAATTAGAGTCATATGGTAAAATTGTTATATTTTAAAATATAATTTGACACCTCTCTTGGTTATCAAAAGGTCAAGTAAGTTTCTAAGTGTGACTTTTAATCTCATGTTATGGTCATCAAGGTCAAATCATAATCATTTTCATGAGTCATTTAGTCACCATAGGTCATTTTCCCTTCATTAAGTGTCATTATTTAAAATCTGAAAAGGAAGAGTCATGGTGTCATAGGTTGATCATCAATTTTCCATTTGGAGTCATATCATCATCATCCAAAGCTATTAAAGTGTCATGAGAGTTAACAGTTAGGGAATAAATCACATCATTAAGTCATTTGGTTAAAGTACATGATGCCACTCTACTAACGAGCCAAAATCAAGTTTTTGAGTTATAAAGGGACATCAAAGTGTTTTAAAACTTCATTCCATCCTTCCACAAGTTTCAATAGCTCCTCTCCATCACTTTGAAGAGCTGCCATATCCATTAAAATTTTGAATTTCATCGTCACTGTCATCCTTCATCAGTTTGTTGCGTTTCTGGAGGGTGTTGTTGTGCTTTTGATTTGGAGGTCAAAGGGAGAAAGAAAGGATACTACATCATCTCAGTGCTTCAAGAGTTCTTTAAACAAGTAAGTATAACCTTGAAAATCCTCTTTGCAATCATTTTCTTCAGAAAATTGGTCAAATTCTATCCCTAGGGTCTGTTGTGTTTTCCCTTCCAATGATGTTTTGCTTCTTTTGAGAGGAAACCTCCTTCTTTTTAGGTTCACGCATCCTTCACTATCCTCATCAAACATTCCCCATCCCTTCCCTCACTAAAATTCCTCCATTTCATCATTTCCCTTATAAAACCCAACTTGTTGCTGTGTTTCTGGCACATGTGTGTCCCCCCCCCTCATTTCTCACACATTTTGAGAAATTTCACTTTCATTGTGTCCCTAAAACCTATCCCTACCTCTCATAATTTTATTTTATTTTATTATATATATATATATAATTTTATTTTTTTTCAGATTTTTTCCTAACCCCCATCCCTTCCGTTACCTTCCCTCTAGTTGCTAAGTTTTGTTCCCTATTTTTCAGCTCAAAGTCCCTTTCCCTCTCTTGTTTGAAACTAGGGTTCCCTATCAAAAGTGAAACAAAAAACATGGTGAAGACCAGTGAAAGGAGGAGGTATAAGGGGGGAGAGATCTCAAGATATGAGCCAACAAATATTCAAGAGGTCAATGCATCAAAGTTTATCATAAGATCATTTGAGCAGGTAGGTTGCCTAGGGTTTTGTCTTAAATTGCAATAGGTAGGTTATCATCATGATTTAACAATCCTCTTTGCCATTAATTTCAAGAAGGATCATTAAACTATAGCAGGGATAAGTTTTCTAGCATTAGAAGCGGTCGTTACTTTAGTAACTACTATCCCTAATCAAGGTGAAATTTGGTTCAAGGGAATGGATTTATACCTAGAGCACTACAAGATGTTCTTGAAACCACAGTATAAGGAATCTCCTACTCATGTTTTTCCTAGAAGGAAATTGGTTGACAAGTACAACCCTTTGATGAATATTATTATGAAATATTTCACCTGCGAGGGCAATTTTAGTAGGCTATACTAGTATCATATCAGATTATTGATGCATTTCAATTATGGAAATCCCCTAAAATTACCTAAATATTTGTTTATAAGTTTGGTGAAGATGATAGAGAAGGTGCAGTCTAAAAGAAAATATCCTCAAGCAAGCCTATTTCATCATGCTTTAGTGAAGGTAATAGTCCTTCACCAGCTGACACAGATCAACATTTCATGGGAAGATTTCTTGGAGGCATCTTCTCTCTTACCTCTCTCCAAAAAATCAAAGAGTCAAAGCTCTCCTTCATCACCATCACGAACACAGGGAGTTGAAACATAAAGTATGCCATCGGTGAAAAAAACTCAGCCTATAACAGAGATTTCAAGGAAAGATAAGAAAGGTAAGAAGCTAGTCTGTGTTCCCAAATCAGAGGAGGAGATGCCTAGGTCTAGGCCTAAAACTAGATCTCAAGCAAAAAGGATAAATAAGGAGGTTGTAGGTGAAGAGGCAGTTCAGTTGGAAACCATGAGAGAGGAACCACCTCTGAGCATACATGATTCACCATTGCATAATGAAGAAGAGATACCTCCAGAAGTTGAGATGGCTGACCTAGGAGAAAAACATGGAGATAAGGCAGCGTAATATATCATCAAGGAGAAGGTGGAAAAAATTAGAGAGCTAAAGGATGACTTATCCAAAGCCATTTCCATGGTGGCTTTCCTACAACAGGAGAATAGACAGTTGAGACAGGACCTAATGCAGCAGAGCAAGCCATAAGAAGAGCCTCCATCAACAAGTCAAACAAGTGTTTTTGCAACAAAGGAAAAAGGTAAGGCCATTATTGACATTCAGCAGGTGGAAGAGAATAACATTCAAACATAGCCTAGGAGACCTAAGACAAGAGAAATGGCTATGAAGGAACATAATCTAGAAGATCCATCTCCTCCTCAAGCTCAAGACACCATAGTTGTTGCTCAAGCTCAAGATACTATATTTGACTCCATAAGTGCTAAGATTGAGAAAAAAAGGGAGTATTGGCTTCACAAATTGAATGTACACTTGGAGAAGTTATTGGAAAAGAAAACATGGATACCACCATGCAAAGAAATATGGCAAGGCGCTACTATGCTAGGAACATGATTTGCAAGGTTAGGGTGAAAAACATGAAGAAGAAACTTAAAAGAACCCAAGGAAACTCAAAATGAAGAAAAGCCTAGAAATATTGGTTGATGCATCACTTGTGGTATGAAATAAAATCAGAAATCAAAGAAAAAGAGGCAAAATTTTGAAATTTTGAAGTTTTTGTGCACAAAGGAGAAAAAGCATCCTACAGAAACACATCAACTAGTTGATGCGATTTTTCTCAGAGGGTCCAAATACAAAAATTCATGGTTGGATAGATAATGACTAAACGATGTCAGAAAAACACTTTTGGATGCTTGTAAAGTCGTAATTTTGAAGAAAATGATCAAACAATGCATTTTTTACACCTTTCTGCCACCTTTTCAAAAATTCGTTGTGTTTCTGGACACGTGCTCTTAAAATCAATTTTGAGGGGAATAAAATGATGTTTTTGGATGAATTAAGGGTCCCAGGGCATAGTAGACATCCTAAGTTTTCTCACCAACCTTCAGCATCATTCAGAACCTCTTCTAAGTCATCTAAAAATCTAGCCCAAGTTGTTGCGTTTATGCTAAAAAAAATTGCTGCGTTTCTGTGTTTGGAGAATTTTCACTACACGTGGAGGTCAAAGGTCAAACTTGGTCGATGTAATAGCTAAATCATGAGTTATTTGATGATTAATAGGCTTATTAATGGTCATCATTGTAAATAATCTTGCGATTAATTCCTTGAGAGATAATCTCAATTAGTTAGCTAAAAAAGGGGAAAGTTGTTTCTAACTTCCCTAGGATTAGGAAATGAGTCATTAGGTTAATTAATTAGCTACTATGGATCTGGATTCGACCCTTAGAGGTGGAATCTTGTTTTTTTTCTATATGTACTCAGAATCAAGTCAATGTGAGGGTTGGATATTTGAAGTTCACACTCTTTTGGAACTGGTGTACTTGACTCTTTGCAGAAATAATTTACATGCAGTTGCATCTACTTTTATGGGATTCTTGTGATGTGGTTAGTGACAATGTTTTTCTCCATTTTTCTTATGCATATGATGATCAAGTTGTTTTAGTAGCCACCTATATTCTTATTTTTTTAATGTCATAAGTTTTAAACATGATACATTGCCTCATATGCTCTATTTTATCTGAGATTTTCATATAAGTGTTTTTCTCTTCTAAGTAAATGAATTCATACATATATGCTCATTTTAATCCTTCTACATGATTTCTTCCTCACCAAACTACAATGAAAAATTCAATTTGTGTCATTAGTTACATCTATCTTGCCTCATTCTATGACTGCAGTTGATCCTTTGGAACACTTGGCCTAGTTCCTAATCTGGTGCATCTTATCTAGAAAAACCTAAATAAAAAGCCCTTCTGAGCTAATAACTATCCTAAAACTCTAATACTCTCCAGTCACTTCCATTGGCTGTGAGATTGATTTTGAGAGAGCCCTCTCTGATTTGGTAAGGCTAGATACCAATTCAAAAGTTGGTATGTGGTTACCTCTTTGTTTTCCTTTCTCAGCCTTGGGAAACTAAGGAGCCCTAACATGGCCTATTGTAGGGATGAATTAATCCATCCATATTCATAGAAAGAGGGATGTGTTTAGGCGAAAGAATAAGGTCTGTTAGGGGCTCAAATTACTCATTGTAGGATGCATGGCATTAGCCCTATGTTGGCCACAAAAGTAGGGCTCTTCAGTCAGATTCTAGGCAAAATATAATTCACTAATATAGTCATAGAAAGAAGGACCAATAGATTGCAGGAAAGGGGAAATGTTTTTTTGATTCGGCGAAGTATATTATATCACAATCCATGGATGTTGAGATATCGATTTGAATCCAATTTTGTGTTACTTTTTGTTTAACATAACCATGGTGAATACAAGAGTGTGAAATATAAGCATTTAATACGTCTATTATTCACATGATATCCCTTTATAATACATTTTACATGACTGTTGGATTCCATATTCCAAGGTCTCTTGGACTCCCTTTGACTGCTCACATTCCACAACAACCCTTAGAGGATTAGGTGTCCAACACCCCCCTTCTTAATCTGAAAGGGTATGTATGATTCCAATAAGAGAGTTGTAATAGAATATGTGAAAAAATGCATGGAAACACTAGGCTGAATGTGCTCTCTGAAATGCTGGCATACGGTGGTGGTTTAAGGATGACCACCAACACTGGAATGCTTAGTGCAGTCCCCAGAAATCTTCCAAATCTAGAACGAGATGGAGTATTTTTTTAGATGAAGTGATCCTAATGATTTGAATATAGATACCTTCAACCTGTAAAATGGAGGTCTGCAACCTTCGTAAAAAATGGAGAACCTCAACCTGAAAAGGGAGGTCTCAACCGGCGGTGGTTTAAGGATGACCACCAACTCTTTAATTCTTAATGCAAATCCTAGAACTCTTCCAAAACTGGAAAGAAGTTGAAGTCTTTTTCTAGAGGAAGTGTCCCCAATTATTTGAAGAGGGAGAAGCTCAACCTGAAAAGGGAGGTGTCAACCCCGCATAGATGTTTTAAGGTTGAACACCAACCAAAGGAATTCTCAGGGGCATCTTTGTCTCTGGCTACAAATCTAAATCTAGTATGTGAGGTTGTGTCTTAGGCTTGCTTGAACTTCTGTGTCTCTAGGTACAACTCTGAATCTGGTATGGAAGGTTGTGGCTTAGGCTCGCTTGATGTGGATTTGAAGCTTTTATAGGACGATCACTTCCCCCCTTGTTAGATACAAGGAGAAAAGATGGATACAAATCAACTACAAGACTATTAAATACTCTAGAACAAGTTCTGACATATGACTGAAATACCTTCTTGTCTATTGAATCCATTTCCAAGAAGCGATCCATCCAAGAAGAATTTGTATTCTTGCAGGAGGATTGTTTTTGAATCATCTATTTGAAGAATGAGTGGTTTTATGACAATGCTTACATGGATTAAAATTAAAACAATGATATTTCATATGGCCAACTCAGTCACAATGTTGGCATATAACATTCTGTTGTTGTTTTTGTGGAAGAGGAGCAGAATATGGAACATCTAAAGGTGAACTCTCATGAAGAAATCCAAAAATCTGAAACTGGATGGGCTTTGAGTAACCTGGAATATGAAAGGACACATCTTAGTCATATCCAAGACTAGTTCTGGGCTTGTTATGGACAAGATCTTCCTAATGTCTGATGATGGGCTTGGGAAGTACAGAATGAACTTATCCATTTGCATGTAACTTTGTTGCTTCATTGGGCACTGGATCTTAATCAACTGCAACTTTATTAAATTGTTTCTTATGGGAGTTTTGAATAGAAATAGGTTCAGAATGATGACGCCACTGCTATAATTCTGCTCGTTGAAGCTGAGATTCATGCTCCAAAAATTATACCTTCTCTTTTGTATACTATAGACAAGTTTTAATATCATAGAGAGTGTTCTTTTTGATGTTTACTATGTCATTAGATGTAGATAAAGTTAGAGTGCTCAATAACTCTAATAAATTATCAATTTTATCCATTAAAAACTTCAAGAAGTTTGTTGTAACTCCACCCTATTTTCAAGACAGTACTGTTAATCCACTCTTCTTTGAGCATAAATATTGAAGCACAAACCAAGGGTGGAAATGGGTGTAGGTAGGTCTATTGACACCATCAAATGATACTATAACCCTTTGAGAAAAGACTTCAAAATGATCAACATTCAATAACAATGAGAATAAGAAATAACTAAATCATGGTTGCTAAGCACTATTCATATTGAGAGGTAAAAATATTCTTGTCACCAGTGTCTCTCACACAATGGTATATTAAACTATTAATGCTCACGTTTTCAATATATTATTAAATATTCATACCGACTATTGCAATCAATAATTACACATAATACCTTACTAGTTGTTTAGTAAATTAATTATCTTTAATTTACTTCATTAAATGTCAAATAGGATTCGTCTAGTTGTGAAATGTATGTTCACTATATATGCTATGATTTATTCTAAGAACAAGACTAATTGCATAAATGAATAAGACCAAATGTAAAATGATCTACAAATTAGAAACTAATGACACACATGTTCTTTCAATCCAGAGTATTAACTGACTAAATTGAGCTTTTCATTTTAAAGTAAAGAACTATCTAATATTGCAAAAATCACCAAAAGGAAATGCTTGAAAATCAAAACATAGAAGGAAAATAACCTAGAGTCTACTATTGAAAAATTGAACTTATTCTGCACTAATTACCAAAAATAAATATTCAAACTAAATTGAAATGGAATCGAATTTAATCTAATTGCTATGAAAAAAACTAATGAAAAAATATTAATCTATGAAAGGTAAATTTCTTTTAAAAGGAAATGACAATGGAATATGATAACATGAATGCAAATCTAACTCAAGGGAGATTACTAGTATGTGCATTAACTTCTAAAATGTATTCCCAGTCTAACATAACATAACTTGAAAATGGCTAACAACTTCGAAATTTAAAGGCAAAACAACTAGCTAAGAATATCATGAAACAATAAGTGCAAGTAATCAAAGATACATCGAATCGTTAACTCCTTTTTTTTTATATTTTCTCTTTTTATGAGTACTCTATAATGAAATAAACAGAAATTCAATCTGTAACAAAAATGAACTTATAGTAAACATAAACTAAAACTAGTTTAAAAACTTAGAATGAAAACTTCACAGCACGTAGGGGGCCGTCCTGGAGTGCAGGATCAATTAACAATCACGACTTCACACACGCATTGCAAAGATAACATAAATTTTTATTAAAAGGAACAAAGTATCAATATTATCTTGTAAGGATTAAAAACTTAATAACATTAATCACCACCACTTATGAACTGTGTTCTTTGTCTCGGTCATTGTTATTTATAAGATGATAAAAACAACTTTAAAAGAGTTTTAAGCCGATAAATCATAAAAAAACTTGACACCTATGAGATCGATATCTCAAGAATCCAAATCTCTTTATGGATTTCTATTGGAAAAACAAGTCATAGGAGATTTCATGATGTTCTAACAACTCAGTGTCTCGCTCACTTGATTCCCCGCTACCTGTGCTTAATCTGCAACACACAATTTTCATTTTGACCTAGCTTTTGAATTCAAGATATCTCACTTCGCTTAGCTTGTCAAGTAATGCTAGTAGGTGCTTGTCCATCTAGAGGCCAAATGTCATATTTTGGCAGTGTTCTTCCTTCTTATGGAGCCTTACAACCTATCTAATAATCAATTCTACTGCAGAAACGAATATCAGCTACAAAATGTACAAAATCCGGTAATTTCAAGATACTTTTGTCATAATTTCATTAAAAATGGAGAAAATAAATATGGACGATTTAATACATAGTAGGATTTGATATTTTCCTTAATATGACGAGGTTTTACAGAAAAATGACAAAAAGGTGGTATATGATGGCAAAAAGGCTGGTAAAAAAAAGACATTCTTAAACTTCAACATTCTCCCACACCAAAGGCTTTGCATTTCCTCATGTACCAAAATTTCAAAATTTATTCCTATCCTCTCCTTTTAGTGAATGATTTCCGATGCTTATGCAAGTACATCCAGGCTAGTACTTCTTTTCTTCTTTTTCATGATGAACATGGTCCTTGTTTTCTTTATAAAAATTCTTCTTTGTAATCCTCTGACCTTGTTTTTAAGAAACTTATTTCGAGCTTTAAGCTTCTTATTATTTTGTACCAATTACAGAGGTGTAGCAAGATGTTGTCATTTTGAGTCTTTAGTATATCATTTTGAACCTTATGTTCTTCTCTCTTTTAAATCAAATGTTTGTTAAGAATTTCTAATTCATAAAAATATTGCTTCATATATTCTTCAATTTTTTTCCTTGTTTTGTACTTGATTTTGTTGCTGAGGTCTCACATGTTTCAAATTGAGATGACTTTTCTTTCTGTTGTATGTTTTTCTCTGAAGATTCTACATAGTCGTAGATCTCTTTTTGAACTAGATAATTTATGGGGTCTGCCTTGTGGGACTTCCTATTGGAATGCTTGTTGGACTGATTGTACGAGGAGGTGTATTAAAAAATTCATGTTTAAGATCAATAATATCTGGTGTTTGAGTATTTTTTGATAATTTTGAAATTCTCTTACTCACATTCATTCCCGAAATTTTGATATTTTGTTTTTTTATTTCACTTCTTTTTGTTTTCTTCTTTAATTCAGACATGGGATGGATTGGGCTGGATTTATTCCTTCTAGGTTCTTGTTTTCCACTTTTATGTTTAAATTTTTCAATAAATTGGGACAGTGGAGTATTGTCCTCAAATGGGTCTTCTGGAATTTCAGTCACATTTTCTTTAACTTCTTCTTGGGTTTTCTTTATTTTTTTCAGAACTAGGTTTTAATTTTCTACTACTTCTTTTAATTTTAATGCTTGGTTCTTTCTTTGGAGCTTCCACAATATGATTTCTTACCAAGAAATCATGCCAATTATCCCCTTTTGATTGCAAAGGTGCTTCTAACAAAATCTTAATGAGTACATGATGGTACAAAGAATTATCTATTGACCTAGATTCTCTTTGAATACTAAATTCCATTTTCTTCAAGATTTGTAGTAAAAATAAGGGTAAATTGATTTGAAATCCATTAACAAAGTGCATCATAAGACTAGCATGATAAATAAAAAATGTTCCAAATCTCCCCTCACATGTTATGAATCTATGGATTAATAATAGAAAATTTCGCCATTTTCCTTTTGATGTTGTGACATGAATACCTTTCTTGAAAATATATAAGTCCATACCCGGTTCCTTTAAGAAGTGTACCCAATAATTCTCCTTGATTTTCCTGTTTTTAAACCTTATTTATCCATTCCTTGGGAGTCTTTTTTCTTTTGCTATCACTGATTCTGTGAGAATGAGTTTGATGTCCCCAATTTGAGCCTCTACTCCATCAAAGGCTCGAGCAAATGCTTTGGTAACCTGTGATTCATACCCATTGAACTTCCCGAAGAATTGGAGTCACCCCGCCTATTGTAGTTGTTCCTTAATTCTGGAACAATCCTGGAGAAATTTCTCACCATTTGGTTCATATCGAACAAGCGTACCCATCATATGGAGAAGGTTTCGGCCTAAAATTCTCTTTTCGATTGTGAAATGGAAGAAAAATGAAGAGCGAAGGCTTTCGAATGAGCAATAAATATGGAGCAGATTTTAAATGACGACGAAGTAAGGTATGGATGAAGGAATTCATGTTATGTCCAACTTGTACTTGCACAAATTCCCATATCCGCTTTCAAAGGACTGGTATTATGAGCTTGATTTATTAATAAGACTGTGATGTGACAAGTGTGCAGTGATGAGGGGTTAAGGTCACAACAGTAAAAATATTTATAAAATCTTCGATCCTTTAATATCACATCCATAATTTAAAATCTAAGTTTTTTAATGAAACATAACTCAAGCATTTGTTTCTTTTGATACCTTTCTGCTGTTGAATTTGATTTTGGTTGCAGAATTGTGAAATAGTTGCAGAATGATAAGAATTATGTCTGTCATATTGTGGATATATTGGGGAAGAATTCCTTATTTTTAATAGGTGATCACTTAAAAATTTGAAGAAAAAGAGGGATAAAAGGAAATAGGGATAAGAGAAAAAGGATTTTTGGAAATCTTAACTGCCAAGAAATTTTGGTTTTCAATCAATATTTTCTGTATAAACATGCCAACAAAGTTGGTTTTCAATCAATATTTTCTGTATAATCATGTCAACAAAGTTGGTTTTCATGTTTATACATTTATTATTATTTTTTATTTATTTAATTTTTATTGAAAAAGGAATTACAATGAAGTTGAAAAGTGAGGAGGAAAATCTCCTCCCTTAGTCAACTTAAACTCAAAATTTCCTTGTAGATACTTAACAAATTCCTCCTTTATCAATGATTTATGATATACTCTCAATATACGACCATTAAAAAGGAAATAAATTTGTACTTCGTCAATAGACTTGATTTTGGCTGGTCTAGTGTCAAAAAAAACATCAATCTCATAAGGACCAAGCCAATGAATTTGAAACTTTCCTTGAAAATATTTAAACTTGGAATTAAAAAAAAGTGCCCAATCACCTTGTTTGAACTTTTTATATTTGATGAGCTTGTCATGCCATTTTTATCTTTGTTGTTGCATTATGCTAGTTCTTTGAATAACATCTTGTCAGATTTCATCTAGCTCATTCAATTGTGTTGGCCTTTTCTTCTGAGCTTCTGACAGGTCAAGGCCCAATTTAAAATTTGTTCTGTAGGTCTCCACTTGAAACTCAATTGGGAACAAAACTTGATTCTCAAAGACAATTTCATAGGGAGTATGCCCAGTTGTGTTCCTCTATATGGTTCGATATGCCCATAATGCTTCTAGAAGTTTTTCTGCCCAATCCTTTCTATGCAAATGCACAGTTTTGGTATGAATTGCTTCAAGAACCTTGTTAGTATGTTCCACCTGCCCATTGGATTGTAGATGATATGGAGTAGACTTTCGATGCTTGATTTTATACTACTCCATAATTTTCTATACCAACTTGGATGTGAATTGGATACCTTTATCTATTATAATTTCTCTTGGAGCAGCAAAACGAGTAAAAATATCCTCAAAAAGAAATGTAACTACAATATTTTTAGTTGCAAATAAAAGAGGCTTAGCTTCTACCCATTTTGTGACATAATTTCTCCAAACAGGTATTCAACTTTTTTGTTTGGATGGAAGATTTATAGGTCTAACAAAATCTAGATCCCATTTTTCAAAAGGCTCTTCAAGTACCTAAGGTTGTAGAGTCATTTCATCTAAAGGTACTGGATTTCCCATTCTTTGAAATCTATAACATATTTTGACATATTATTTGGCATCTTTGAAAATAGATGGCCAATAATATCCCAAAAGAAGGATTTTGTATGAAGTTCATTTTCCAGAGAAATTCCATCCACATGGTTCATCATGGCAAGTTTTTAAATTTTCTGGTACTTCATCTTCTCGAACACATCTTCGAATGATTAAATCTGGTCTAGTTTTGTATATTTCCCCATTTATCCATGAATATGATGTACTGGGTTTGATAATTATTTTCTTTTCTTTTGCTGGAAATTATGGTGGAAATTTTCCTTTAGCTAAATAATTGGAAATATCTGCAAGCCAAGGAAATTTAGTAGATACCGCAAAGAGATATTCATAACGAAAATTATCTTTTACAGGAACATCAACATTATCATTTTTCATTCTGGAAAGGAAATCAACAATTGTGTTTTCTTTTCTAGGTCTATAGGGAATAGTAATTTTGAATTCTTTTAATAGTAACAACCATCTTGTAATTCTTCAATTAGTAATTGGTTTATTCATTAAGTATCTAATGGAAGAATGATTTGTATGGATAAAAGTTTTCATAACCATTAATGTAATGATGAAATTTGTTAACGACATGAAAAACAACTAAAAACTCCTTTTCAGTTATAGTGTAAGTTAACTCTGTTGGAGTCAAATTTTTACTTGTGTAATAAATAACATAAAGATTTAAATCCTTTTGTCTCAATACATCCCCTAAGTCTGTGTATGAAGCATCAATATATATGTGAAAAGGGAGAGACCAGTTTGGTCCTCTTAAAATTGGTGCTTCAGTGATTCTTTGTTTCAATGTTTCAAATGTTTTTTGACAATCAGAGTTCCATGAAAATTCACAATATTTTGTAAGGATTTTGAAAAGTGGAGAGGCTATTTTTGTGAAGTTTTCTATGAATCTCCTATAGTATCTTGTAAATATGAGAAAAATTCTAACATCTCTTTGACAAGAAGGAATTGAAATTTTAGAAATAACTTCTACCTTAGATGTGTCTACCTTAATTCCATATCCTAAAATATGGTGACCTAAAACAATACCTTCATTAAACATCATAAAAAAAAATTCATGACTTAATGAAATATTTTCTTCTTTACATCTAATAAGAAATTTTTCTAAATTTCCCTTAGCTTCTTCGAAAGAGTTTCCATACACAATAAAATCATCCATATATACTTCCACACAATCATGAATTAGATCAGAGAAAATACCCAAGAATGCTCTTTGAAATGTGGCAGGTGCATTACATAATCCAAAAGGAAGTACTCTATAGGTATATGTTCCCCAAGGACATGTAAACACAATTTTATCTTGATCTTCTGGTGCTAGTTGGATTTGATTGTATCTACTAAAACCATATAAAAATGAAAAATATTTCTTTCCTGCCAAGGTATATAGTACTTGATCTAAAAAAGGGTAGTGGAAGATGGGCTTTCAAATTGGCTTTGTTCAATTCTCTGTAATCAATACATACTCTCCATTTTCCATTATTTGGAACAATCACTAGAGGTGATACCCATTAACTATATGATATAGGATAAATTAAATTTACATTCAATGGTTTTTGTAACTCCTCTTTAAAAATTTCCCTTAGATTTGGATTCATTCTCCTTTGGGGTTGTCTAACTAGTTTGGAATTTTCTTGAATATAAATGTAAAGCATACAAGTTGTTTTAGGTCCAATTCCTTTCATATCAGTGTATTACCATGCATAAGCAGAAGAATTTTTTTGTAGCATCATTATTAACTTTCTCTTTTAAAGTTCCTCCAAATTATTTTTAATATTTAAAGTTTTACCTAGAAATACTTCTACTTGAGGATTGCCAATTTTTTCCATAGAATGTAAATCAATTTGATGTGATGATAAATTTTCAATGTTACATTGTTCTTGAAAAATTTAATTTTGTCCAAAATAAGAAGAAGAATCATTATTATTCATTAAATTTATTAATTTGTTTTATTCATCTAATTGTGAAAAAGTATAAACTGATTGCATGTTAGCAAAGTATTCATCATCATCTATCCTTACTTCATTTTCTATTTCAGTTATAGTTTGTGCAGGAGGATACATTGTGAATTTATTAGTGGAATTTCCATTATATATAGACATATCTCCCAATATATAACTTATGAATGCATTTGTTGTAGCTAGCCAAGGTCTATCTAAGATCAGTGGATGGCCTCCTAAATTATTCTTGGGAGTCAAAATCGTAAAATCTACAGGATATTCCCAAGAATCTAGAGATACATACACATATTCTAATACTCCATTTGGTTTAATAACAGACATGTCTACTAATTGTAACAAAGTTGGAGTATATTGAAGATTTGAAAGTTTGAGTTGTTTCATGGTCTATTTACTCATGATATTAATGGACGCTCCTAGATCAATTAGAGTATTTGGGATATCAATACCATTGTATGTATTTTTACAATGGGGCTTCCTGGATCTAAATATTTTTGGACAATTGTTTTCCCCATCATAGTATCAACATTTTTTCCCACCAATTGAATTTTTTTAATGTTTTTTCTTTTTGGTTTTCTAATACATAGATCCTTGATGGTTTTTGCAAATATTGGTATTTCCTTAATTTCTTGTTGTAAAATAATTTTGATGCAAACATTATTAATTTCATCTAACATGTCATAGTCTGGTACAATAATTTTCCTTTCTATTCCTTTATCAATTTTAAGTCTTTTGGGAAAAGGTGGTTCTCGTAAAGAAATACAAGATTGTAATGTTAAAGGAACTATCAAAGCTTCTTTTACTTGATAATACTTTGATTGTATAGAGATTTATTATCTTATAGGAGTACCTTCTTGATCAAGACTTTCATCTTTTTTCATGAATCTCATCCTCTTTATATTCTTGGATGATAACTGTTAGTGACTTATTTTGTAAAACTCTACCAGATCTAAGTTGAACATCATTCAGAACTAGTGGTGTTATCATACAAGCTTGAAAATTTTGTCCTTCAACATTATAAATAGATTGTTTATTTTTATTATTTTGTTTAGGAAGTGGTTAAGCAGGCAGTTGATTTGGTTTTTGAGGAAATGGTAATGAAATTTGTTGGTTTGGATTTTGAAATTGATATGGTTGAGAGGGATGAGGAAAATATGGTGGTAGAAAAGAAGAATAAGGTTGTTGGAATTGAGGATATTGAGGATATTTACCATAAGGGTTTTTCCAAACTTGTGCCCAAGATGAATTTTCATATTATGGAGGCCAAGGTTGCTAAGGAATAGGTGCAGTACAATTATTCTGTGGCTATGCATATGATTGAGTGTTAAAACCCTGAGTCATATTTGGTTGTGGATTTTGCGATGGTATTTTAACTTCATGAAAAATTAGGGGATGAAAAATAACATTGGAGCAATGATACATAAGAAATCACATCAACAAGAACTCCTCTTGACCCCTCCTAGCCATGACAGGAATTTCATCAAAAATATCACAAACATTGAATCTACAGGTGAAAATAACAAATTTAAACATAAGGGTCTCATACTTATCTGAGAATCACTAAGAAGGATTCCTCACTTACATCATTAGCTATGATATAATCTATTTGACCATAGATACATTGTGCATTCATTTACAAGTAAAAAACATGGATAGAGCCATACAACATCACTGATAAAATACATGCTTATAACCAACATAATAACAACAGAAATACCATGGATACATAAACAATAGAATCCACATAATAACCAGTGCAATTATATATCAAATACCAAAGGAATGAGATTCTCATTAATGAGTGTAAAAACCAACCAGAGATGGGACTTCCACGTTCCACTCGACCATAGATTGGTTGAGCCAAAACTTTCTTCAACCAATCATTCTCGTGCCATATTCCAAGGATGAATGTGGGACTTAAACCGAAAGAACCAACCAAATAATCTTGAGGCTAAAACACCTCAACCTCATCAATCATAAACAATTATTTACCGTGATATAGACTCGATCACTAGGCCAACAGAAGCATGGATATCACTAGATTCTCTCCGCCTAAACTGTGAGGAATTTTCCTATCTCCTAGTGTCTCAGGATTTACCACAACCCACAGTCTAAATTAAGGGTCACTAGGCCCTAAATAAAAACATACTCTCTAGGATTTATCGTATATCCCAAAACCGAGACTCCTAGGCCTGAATGTAGATCAAACCATCTCTTAGGCTTTACCACAATCCAAACTCGGACTACTAGGCCCTAAACTAAGGTAACACATGAATCGGTTCCATAATCATTCAGAGATCCACCTCACTCAGCTTAAAAACCATCTGGTAATCCATCTAAACCAAACATGAGAACTCCACAACACCATGGATATCCGGAAATGGCAAGGCTAGGCTGAATACACTATCACACCTTGAAAAAACCCATTCCAAGACAACAAAGAACCACATGAAATACCATGCATGCAAAATCTAGCAGGGAAAACATACATGAAAATCAATACCTGCAAAGAATTTTGTTGTATTTGCTTGATTCCTGCTCCTCCTTGCTTACTTCCTCCTACTTCTTACTTTCTTTTCTTTCTTTCTCCAATGCCACCATGCTCCAAAAACTCTAAGTGTCCAAGGGTGAGAGAGAGAGAGAGAGAGAGAGAGAGAGAGAGAGAGAATAATGAAATAGATCAAAAAATGCCTTGACAAAAGGTACCAACTGATCCTCAAAAACCATTTTATAGAAGAGGCCTCTATTTCCTTCATTTTCCATTATTTTCATAAACAAATGTACCAAAAATACCATTTTGCCTTTCCAAAGCCTTTGCCTTTTCCCTTCCCAATTTCCTTAGCCACAATAAACCAAATTAACACCCCCTAGGATGTTTTTCCCAACATTCTAATTGGAATTAGTGTACCATCAACCGTGGTTATTATTTTTAACTTTTATTACATGGAATTTTCACGAGGGTTGTTATAGAACCCTCCCCCTTGGGGGGACATCTTCCTCGGTGTTCAACCACACATATACCTCAGCAAAACCACTGAAAAGCAACCATACTACCCATGGATATTTATAACATAGCTCGATGAAATATTTACAATGATCACTCTGTTATAGCATCATTTATCACCTTTATATACTTGATGACTTATGCATTGGCATTAGGCAGCCTTTTCCTTTCAGACTTGGTCAACTTCTTAAAAAACATTATTTTGAATTCCATACGCGACTTTGCCCAGAATTTTACGCGTGTAGACACGATTCCACTCATATATGACCCACTTATACAATTTAAAATATTAAAAAATAATAAACTCCCTATTAATTGGGTGGGGTTTACGGGTTTTACCTGAGAACCACCTAAACCAGTCCGTGGAAAAATTGTTTCCCAACTGAAAAAATGATTTGAGGAAGTATAAATACACCTCATTGGGAAGGCCTAAAGGAGGAGAGAGAATGATATTGATACTATAGTGTGTTATAGCCCAGATCAAGTTTGATTATCCCTGTGCCTTCTGCACTTCCTAGGTTCAGGAAACCCTAGTTTCCTTGTGATGTTCACCCTCCTTATGTGACATCATTTGTGCACCTCTTATGGAAGAAGATTGTTGAGGCTTGGGCTAGACGGATCCAGAGGATGGTTTTTCTTGCACCCGTGTTTGATTTAAGGTGACATATCAACTTTATTTTTACATACATCAATAAAAGAAGCTATGTCCCGTTCCTGATGTCATGTTCTTATATGTTTCATATACATGTTAATAATCTTGTAATCGTTATTTCATGAATATTTTATGAGTTTATATGATCTAACATACTGACATAGGATATATATGTTGTACAACTAGTCTCTGTGCTTTCTCTTGAGTGAGTTACAAGTTTTGAAGCACAAAGAGTAGCAGAGGGTTCGCACCCTGCGGGATCAACCTCAAACGTAGGACATATGGGTAAGATCACTAGTTTTATAGTTGCGCATTAGGACTTGTAATTTGAATGCTTCATGTGATTGAATGCCTTCTGCTCTATTAGGTCTCTCAACCCAGACCATAGGGTATATTTTCCCACAACAGAATTGGCGACTCCATTGGGGATTCCATCCATGTAATTCCTAGTTTAGGTTATTTTCTTTGGATTTTGGGTTCCCTGATTGATCTGAACAATTTCTCAGTCTTGTTGGTTCTTTTTCCATCCAGGAAGAAGCCCTGATAGTCTGGATCATGATTGGATTTTTTGTTTTTATTTACTATCGTTTCTATACGCTACTTTTTGTGTACACAGTCACATATACTTCTGTTTTTGTCCAAGGGAATCTGCGTATACACGAGTTTCTTCAGACACAATCGCGTATACATGTGCGTTGCACACAGTGGATCCGTGTATGGCTAGTTAAATTTGAAAATTTCATTTTTGAGGTCCTGTAAGTCTTTCCTACGTGATTTTGGTCACTTCTGTAAAACCTCATGTATGCCTGGATAGTGTGTCTTCTTGTTGAGTGTCAGTTTATCTCTTTCTTGCTTGAAAACCTAGCCAACCTAGGGTTTTCCCTTTCTGGTGATGTTTCAGTTGTGGCTGTTGCACTGGAACCTATTTATGAAGTTCTTGGTTGTTCTGATATTTCAGAACAATGAGTCTTTGTCAGTTTTCTCATGCTTTCCTTGTCCATTGCTTCACTTTTTGGTTTTTGGCTTGTTGGATTTCTTGGTTTTCTTGTTTCTTGAGATCAAATTTTCCGGTGAATCTTGAAGTTCTATTTCTTGATTTATTGAAGTCTTTGTTTTCTAGAAATTTTTATACAGTCGTTTCAAGTCTTTTTATTGAGTTAACTACTTCATTCCGTTTATTGAGTCCAGTTATGAAAATGACATAGTTGGCTTATGGAATTTGAAATTGCTTGTTGGCTCATTTTCTTGATTTGAAGCCTTCGGTAGTTTTGTTCTTTTCTCAGAGTTTTTGTTTTCTCTTTAAAAAGTTAAAGGCTGAAAAAACTTTTTTTTCTTTTTTTCTTTCTTTTAATTTTCATGGTTTTCGCCTCTTTTGGAGCAATTTTCTAGTTTCTCATTTTGGTTCGGTTGCTTCATTTTGAGAGAAGCTTTGTGTTGGTTTTGTCTCTTCCATATGTTTTGGCATTTATTTGTGCAAATAAATTCTTGTTTGGGCTTGTCTTTTTTTTGTGTCAAAGTGATAACATCATCTTATTGAAAAACTCACTTTCTTCCCTTTATGAGTAGTCCTAGAATTTGCATTTGCATTGGTAGTTTGCATTAGTTTCACCGTTAAGAATTACAGTCTTTTTGATAGCTTTGAGTGTGTGAGCGTGATATTGAAACGAAAAGAAAAATTTATTGCTTTGTAGTTGTTTCGTAGAACCCACGTAGAAATCTCTTTCATCGAAGAAAAATTTTCATATCATGTAGCAGGTTTCTATTGATATCTCTTTTGCATCAAAAAATCAGAAGTTGAATTCTCCATCTATCCTTGACTTAAAAAGAACAACCATTAAAATCAAGCACTTAATCTAAAAATGAACTAGGAATTTTTGCGTTGTCATTAATATACACCAACTAGTCTAGGTCATAGGCCTTGGAATAGGCGAGTGGAGAGTTAACTCTCCAAGGAAACTCAAAATTTCAAACATAGAAGTTGATTAATGAGTGAAATCGAGTCTCGTTAAGTGGACCGGGAAAGATCTATCTCCAGAGAGTTAAGCACGAGGGCTAGTGAAGGAAAAGAAGAGAGACACCCCCTCTCCTATTTTTTGGATCCCGATCTAAGACCGTTCCGCCCAGCTACTGATACGAACTAGTGTCCTTAGTTTCTATTCCTAGGTATCGCATAGGTGACTTTGGGGGGGGGGGGGAATACCCGTGGTACCTGAGGCAAACATTGAATCACTCTCATTAGTACTTCTAGAGGGTGCCCTTGCGAAGCTCGGGTACTTGCACTGGCAAAGGATTTTTTTAGGAGGTCAACGTAATTGTTTATTTTACCTTCGCTAATAGGCATGGGGTGTAATTACCCTAGACTATTCTCGGAAGGTCCTCTTATTCGATTTCTTGTATTTTGGTGTCCGTTCTTAATAACCTGGAGCGGAAATACCTAAAGGCTACTTGATTGTTGTATCTTAGGAACATTCATTAGGGGAATTTTGAGGTCCAAAATGGGCCTCTTAAGGAAATTATAAACTAATAGTGGAAATAATAAAACAATATTTGATTACATCATCAAATTTTAGAGGGTAAAAAGAAAAACTACTTTTTCAACTTGTATTTTCAACTTATCTCCCAAATTTTTTACTCAAATTTCAAGTGGAAGTACTCGTTGGATGCAAAATTTAATTCCTCATCTAAGGTGTACCCATGTTGCATACTTTCGATGAATCCTGCTACACAAAAAATTATAAATACATGAAAAACGTGATTGCAATCACATTTTTTTTAATGTATTTCTCATTTTTTGTGTGGTAGGGTCCATCAAAAGTATGCAACATGGGTACTCCTTGGATGAGGAATTAAATTTTGCATCCAATGATTACTCCTGCTTGAAATTTGAGTAAAAAATTTAAGAGAAGTTGAAAAGACGAGTTGAAAAAGCAGTTTTATTATTTTATTATTTTTTAATCTTTTTAATCTTTTACTTAAAAAATGGTGAATCACTCCCCATGGTTGACATCATCATCTTGAATCATATTAGTTCTTATAAAGTTTATTTTGGTTGTACATTTTTCTTATGAGGCCCATTTTAGACCTCAAAATTCCCCTAATTTTTAGAGAGTGCTCTTTGCTCCTAGATTTCCATAGCTTCATAATTTTTTGAGTCTAACTTAAAATCTCATAAATTATTAAAAGTGTTTGACCGATCGGTTCGTCGATTAAAGAGGCTTCATGGGATTTCTCCTGTGAGTGCCGAGCCTTCTTTAAGAAGGCGTAGGAGCAATTATGCTGGTGAATTTCATCTAGTAGTTTCGAACACATTAGAGAGTGATCCTCCGCTTGGGGCTATTGTTTCCGTGGGTGGTCATAGTACTAGTAGTAATATACAGAGGATTACTCCACTCATCTCTCAAGTCCTTTTTCTAGAAGAAGAAGTTTAGGTAGAAGAAATTCATAAACCTCTAGGTACTCCTTCCTCTCCTCTTCCTGCTAGTTTTCCAGACGTAATATTGTATGTTGGGCCTTCGTCTCAAAGACCGACTAGACCCCATATCTTTCCTTTTCTTTCGATGGCCACGACTAGGAACACACTTTCGACCATGAGCACTTCAAGTGTGAATACTCCTCTTTCGGTTGAAGGAGGAGGTACTATTTCTATTTCTACTATCACTCCCAATGCGACAAATTTTGGCTCTACCTCCATTCCATCCATGAGTGGGGGCACCCAAGCATTTGCTTCCCATTCTGGTCCCTTTTCTTTTGGAATTCCATGTAGTGTAATTCCTTCTATTTCCTCCACTATTGCCTCTGGTGTCTCCACTCCCATGTCTTATATGGTTAGTGGGTCAGCTTCATTTCAGGGTTTCCCCTTCGGAAGTGGTCATATTCCTCATTCGAACCCTTCCTTAGGATCTTTTCATTTCTGCGCTCAGGGTCAAGGTTTCAATCCCTTTCACGGAGGCCAAAGCTCTAATTATTTTCAATGCTGGAACCTTGATTTTACACAGTTGGGAATGGGGAATCAGTTTTTTTATGGTCAATAAGGGAATGTACCTTTCTCCTCCATAGGTGCTTCTCAGGGTTTCTCTCCATTCACTAATGCTTGAAACCATTACCAAGGGGTTTCATCTTTGTTTAACACTTCGATTGGGGGAAATATTCTTGTTTATGGTATTCCTACGATGGGAGGGGGTCCTACTCCGAATGCTTCTGAGCCACAAGGTTTCTCTTATGGCTCAGCTTTTTCTATGATCAATCCATGGAAACATGGTGCCTCTACAAATCCATGGTATTATTTTCAGAATGTTGGGAATCCTTTCGTCGGTGGATGGAATTCTAAAGATCCTCCACGCTTACTGTTCCTGGCGACTTTGAATTTTCCAAATTTATCAAAATTGATGAATAATATGATTCGATATAGCTCGAGATGGCCTCCAGTCCCTACTAAACTTCCCTTAGATATTCCAAAATTTGAAGGGAAGACCGGTGAGGATCTGAATGACCATGTTACCAATTTCCATTTATGGTTCTCCTCAAACTCCCTCATCGATGATTCAATTAGGTTGAGACTATTTCAGCGCACCCTAACTGGAAACGCTACAAAATGGTACATTGAGATTACTGGGGGTAGTTTTGATTCATTTGGCGAGTTGGCTACCATGTTTTTGAAGCATTTCCAATTTCCTATTCGTTATTATGTTGGGAATGATGTCCTGGCCAATTTCCAGCAAGATAAGGCAACACACATTTTTTATCATATTTAGGAATGAAGGAGAAGGAAGAGGCTCATCAAAGCCCAAATTCCTAATGAATTCCTTCTCGAATGGTTTCTTAAATCCTTACAGCTAGAAATCTCGAAGGATGTATCCCTTTCTGGGGTATTATCTGAGGAACAAGATATCTTTAGGGCCCAATAGTTAGAACTGATCTATTCTCAGTCTGGGGTCCTTAATAAGAATTTTCTAAATGCTCCTCATTCCAAAGTGGATTTAGCCAAATCAAATCCAGGTCCTCATGCTGACGGGCTTGTCGGTTCGATTGATAGTGGCATGGCTAACCTTTTGAATAAATTGCAGCAGTTGTCTTTATAATATGCTCCTTCTATTCAGGTTATGTCATCAATGTTTGCTCCTTCCCAGCCCGTAACTATTAATGTTGTTGAAGCTTCTAACCCTAAAGGAAGTCAACAATCCGATGGGAAGAAGAAGGGACATAATAATAAGAAGAAAGACAAGGATGGGAAGGGTAATGCGAACAGATCCAATGATAATGTCGGAGAGGGTAAGAGAGAGGCAAAGAAGAAAGTTAAGTTTCCATGAAAGTTATGCAATGGAGACCATCTTACTCATCTCTGCTCGAAAATTCAGGAGGCTCAACGCTTGTTAGCTTAGCAGGGTTCCTCTAGTTCCCAGGCTGTCTTGACAAACCCATTTCCCCAAGAGAAACAACTGCTTGCTGGTGCGAATTCTAATACTCGAGCTCTTGTTGGGGGCAACCAGGAAGGGAAAACTTCCTCAAATGTATATATGATGAGTGATCATGCTGATATCACTACAAGATATCGTGATTATGGTGAGGCTGAGTCTTAAAAAGATAAGGGTGCTCCTAGTAATTCTGAGCCACTCCATATAAAGAGGCCTGTAGTTGAGCCTATACCTCGGATGTTGAAAGGTTATACTAAGCGTACGACTATCAACCCTAATACCAAGGCTGCCCAAAACTGCTCCATTATAGAAGATATGGCTCAGAGTCCTTGTGCTATGTATGCGTTAGAGGTACTCCAGTTTTTCCCAATACAAAGGAGTGAATTGTTCACTGCAATCAGGGAAGTTGATCCAAAGAACTCTCTTATGATCACATTTGATATGTCAAATCTTAAGAAGAGACTTCCTCATCACATGGATTTTCATATTAAGTCTACATTTCAGAAGATCAATATTTTTTGAACAATAGTCGATGAGGGTGCTTCCAGATGTGTCATTTCTATCTCATGTTGGAAAGCCATTGGATCCCCTTCAGCTGTGCATTCACCCTCTTATTACTACATTTGATGGTAATTCTCACAGGCCATATGGCATTGTTCTAGCTTTGCCCATCTGTGTTGGGGGTAAAGTTGTAAATATTGAATTCGAGATAGTTGATGCCAATTTGGACTACAATATTTTATTGGGGTGGATTTGGATTTATGAAATGGATGCTATTGATTCATATTTATTTCACATCTTGTGTTTTCCCCATGAAGGGAGGATTGTCACTATCGATCAGATGGACTATTCTACGATAGATCCAAATGCATCTTCTGACTCGACTGTTCGCTTGGTGAATGATGCCATTCAACCTGTGGAGAATTTGGGGGTTGAAATGTATACCTCTTTGATGGGTACCTTTGATCTTCCGCCTCCTTGCGTTCATATTAATTCCATCTCATCCTCTAGGGTTCCTACTCGAAGAGATTTCTTTCGAACTCATTATTTTTCGAATCCTTGGACCTTACCTTCTTCTACTTCCACATTAGAGGAAGGTCACACAGGTGGAATGTCATTCCCTATGTCTGCAATAGAGATTTCCTAACAATCTATTGTTGACTCTGCAGATTCTGTTCCAGTTTCTATTTCACCAGAGGAGTTGGACGGAGATGTGGCTCTGACTTGGACACTTGGTTCATCATCTGCTTAGGATTGCCTTGATACTGTTCTTCCATCTGAAGAGGCTATCCTTGAAGAAATGATTGGCGTGGAAATACCATGGTATGATTTGCATCATCGGTCCTATTTTCTACCAAACATGCGAGAAGTGGAATCGAGATTTTCTAGCCTGTTTCTTTTGATCCTATTCACTCAGTCTTGAACCCTTTAGCTCAAGCACAGGTTTTTGCTGAAGGGAACATGGTTGTCATTTCTGAGACTATCCTGGTGAACATTTCCAGAGATCCCAATGTTATTGAGAATGTATTCATCGGATTTGAATGTTCCCATGAATAAATTCAGACTTATACTGATCTCTTTAGAGAGTTTTGAGATGTGTTCACTTGGTCTTATGTGGAAATGCCTGGAATTGATCCATCTATTGTCCATCATGAGATCAATACTTACAAAAATGCTAGCCTATAAGGCAAAAGATTCGTCTGTTCAACCCTATGAAAGCAACAACTATCAAGGCCGAGGTTGAGAAGCTGCTTAAGGTGGGTTTCATATACCCCGTTCCATTAATTGAGTGGGTTTCGAATCTAGTACCCGTGGAAAAGAAACAAGGAACGACCCGTGTTTTCATTGATTTTAGGGATTTGAATAAGGCATGTTCGAAGGATAATTACCCCACACCATTTATTGATGAGTGCGCGGGGAATGAGATTTTCTCCTTCATGGACGGTTTGTCGGGATACAATCAGATTACCATCTGTCCTGAAGATCAACACAAGACTACTTTTATTTGTCCCTGGGGTACATTTGCATATAAAAATATGCCTTTTGGCCTTAAACATGTTGGGGATAATTTCCAGTGGGCCATGTCTTACTCTCTCCATGACATCAACCATATCATCGAAGCTTATTTGGATGATTTAGCTGCTCGTTCTCAAAAGAGAACTAATCATCCCTCTCATCTTCGACAAGTTTTTGAACGATGTCTTCACTATAAAATTTGGTTGAACCCTAATAAGTGCTTTTTCGCCATCACATCAGGTCGGTTATTGGGATTCATTGTGTCTACTGAAGGGATTTAGGTAGATCCCTTCAAGGTTGAGGCAATACTTCAGTTGCCTCCACCGTCTTCTATTTGTCAACTTCAGAGTCTATAAGGAAAAGTGAATTTATTAAGGAGATTTATCGTTAATTATGCCGAGGTGATGAAAGGATTTATGATATTGTTGAAGAAAGGAGTTCCATTCTTCTGGAATGAATTTTCTCAACGCTCGTTCGATGCTTTGAAAAAGGAATTGAACTCTGATCCATTATTGAGTCCACCTGATTATAGAAGAGACTTCCTTTTGTATCTCGTTGCATCAGAATATACTATCGGTATGGTTATGGTTCAGGAGGATGATGCTCTTTGTAAGCATGTCATTTATTACCTAATTCAAGGCTTGGTAGGTCATAAGTTGTGATATTATCCCATTGAGAAATTAGCTTTGGTAGCTGTCCATTTTGTCCAGTGATTTAGGCATTACATTCTTCTTCGCAAAACTTATGTTTTATCAGCAGTTAATCCATTTAAATTTGTTCTCAGTAGACGAGTGATTGGGGGAAAATATAAACGATGTATTTTCATTTTGCAAGAGTTTGATCTCCAATTTCTGTTTGCCAAATCCAAGAAATATTTGGTATTTGCAGAGTTGATCTCTGAGTTTCCTTGTGGAGATGAGATTATTGATGAGGATTCATTCCATGATGAACATATTTTCCTCATTTATTCACAAGATCATTGGTATGGAGATCTCATTTTTTATCTCCAGACTTCGAAGTTTCCCTTAGTTTTTTCAAAAGATGAGAGTTGAAAGTTTCATCACTTAGAAATTTTTTATCTTATTATCAGTGACACTCTATATCGTCACGAGGTCGATTCGATCCTTAGACGTTGCTTGACTCTCGAAGAAGCTGAGGTTGTGCTGAATGATTTCCACAGGGGAGCTTCTGGTGGTCATTTATCTAGGCTTGCTACAACCCAAAATATTTTGCGTGCGGGATATTTTTGGCTCTCGATTTTCAAAGATTGTGTTGAGGTGGTAAAAATATGTCATCCTTGTCAGGTTTATACTTGGAAGATGTGCGCTCCTCTAGCTCTTCTCTTTGCTATTGTCACTGTCGGTCCATTCACAAAGTGGGGTATTGATTTTACTACCTGTAACCTGCCTTCGGCAAAGGGTCACAAGTACATTATCGTAGCATTAGAATACTTTACAAAGTGGGCTGAGGTTATGCCTACTTTTGCAAACGATGGTGAAAAAACAACCATGTTTCTGTTCAACCAAGTCATTTTTCACTTCATTATTCCCAAAGATATTGTCACTGACCATGGTAGTCATTTTTAGAACACCATGATGGCTGAATTGGCTCTTAAGTTGGGTTTTCGGCAGGAGCATTCATCTCGATATTATCCTTAGGAAAATGGGCAAGTTGAAGCCGTAAAAAAGTCCTTAAAGGTTATCCTTCAATGGATAATCGATAAATCCATGTCCAATTGGCATGTCATGCTGTATCCTGCACTTTGGGCATACCAGATGTTTGTTAATACTGCAATCGGGTTCACTCCTTTCCAACTGGTTTATGGGCTGGAATCAATATTTCCTGTTGAGTGTGATAGTCCTTCCCTTAAGCTCGCCATCGAGATTCTTCTTAACACTTAAAGTCTCAAATAATTCCTTGTTTATCTAGAACATCTTGATGAGAAACGCCGAGATGCAGCTATGATGAACAAGGCTCATAAGAAATGAGTGAAGGTTTTGTATGATAAGGTTGTCAAACCTAGGGTTTTCTCTGAAGGTGACCTTGTTTTGGTTTATGCTCAGGACAAGGATGCCTTGGGGGCAGGAAAATTCAAATCCATGTGGTATGGCCCTTTCATTGTTAAAGAAATCCTAAAGAAGGGAGCTTATGCCTTGGTTGATTTCGACGAAAACGAGTTGGCGGAGCCCATAAATGGGCTCTATCTGAAGAAGTATTATGCCTAGGTTGTTTCCTATCATTTTATTTGTCTGTATATATTTTATTTTTTGTGCATATTTGTCTATCGATTTTTGGTGGGACTTTGATGATTTTGATCTGCTTTGGCAGGTGTTTATGGATGAGATGAGTCATTTTGGCTTTGCCGATGGTGCTAGTTGACATACCTAGAATCTTGCTTCCGCGGCTTGGGTAATTTACTATCCATCCGGTCAGTTGATAGTCTCAACAGGCGTATGCATTGGTCCTACTTCGAATAATGTTACAGAGTATACGGTTGTGGTCAATCTACTTTCAGAGGCAATGTCTCTTGGTATCAATTCGTTAGTAGTGTACTTGGATTCACAACTGGTAGTTTCACAATTAAATAACATCTATTGTGTCAGAGATCCATTTTAAATCGATTGTTTATAAGAGTGAATTTGTTACAACGTTCATTTCATTACGTTACATTAATTCACATTCCATGTTCAGAAAATTCATTTGCAGATTCATTAGCTAATCAAGCAATTGATTGGCATATTAATCATTCAATACATTAAATATCAAAAAAATCAATCATCATTGTACATATGAGACAATCACATCATATAAATTGTTGTATATATATATATATATATAGCTTAGAGTTGTGTCCAAAATATACAAAAATTAGACAATCATGTCCTACAAAATTAGGGCTTATGCCCGATCATGTTCATCATAAAAAATATTACAGTCATCTGATCATAATAAAATCTATCCCTGTGGGCTCTGCCCTAGGTAGGTGTTACAAAAGAACACTATAGTTGTCACCACATAGCGGAATAGTCGCACCCAGTCTCATGGTACACTAACCACACGTCTTTGTATAGCCTCAGGGAGGTCCTCTATAGCGGCCATAAGGAATTGGTGAGTCAAGCTCTCCAAGTTTCTCTGTATAGCATGGAGTACTCTCCCTGGGTCTTTTGTGGCATCCTCAACTTCTCTTCCATGACACCTGTGCCTCGGAAATCCCTTAGGTATCACTGGTCCAATATATGTAACATGATCCATAAATTTTCAAGTCAAATTTTCCTAACAAAAATATTTGATTCATTTTCATATATTGAAAATAAAAAATAAAAAATAAAAAAAAATCATATAATAAAAAATAATTGTGCGATCTTACCAAACGCCCCCCATGTTGCACCAGGTGGTAGGGGAAAATATGGATCTCCCCTAAAAGCCATGCCATCATAGGGATAATCCTCTACCGCGATGACTTGTTCTCCCCACCATAGGAATAACTCATAATCCCAGGTAGTCTTGGGGACCTTGCCACCCCCCAACCTCTTCATCAGATAAACCCATATAGCTATCTGTGGATCTCAAGGGTTGCTGATGGTAGTGATAATCTTGTAGGGTCCCTGGAATCCTCTCAAAGAATAATGTGCATAGGATGGTCCCCTAACCAAAATTCTTTGTTTTATTATTCTAGATTGAGGTTAATTGTTTCTTCAAGTTTTTCAATAAGGTTGTGCACTAATCATATAGTGTGGTCAGGAAATCCATTGCCAAGCTCATGTTTCCTCGTGAAGCTTGGTGCAAGGAAGTCGATCTGACCACTTTGACAATGGTGAAAATAAGTATTTTCATGTGCACCCCTTGCACATATCTAATTGGGATCAGTGTCCCAACCTTCTGAGTACCCTCAGCACAGTACACTTGAATATAATCTTCGATATTTAGCCCTCCTGTGGGCTTCCCTTGCAAATTTACTGGTTCCCCTCTTTGAGAGAGTCCAGTTATGAAATAAATGTCCTTAATTTTGATCCTTAGTGGCATTTGATTGTTCATGAAACAATTCTCCTCTGGGTCCCAATAACTTACAAGAATTTCGAGCAATCTGGTGTTCATTTTCATATTTTTCATTTTAAAGAACTTAAGCAATCTGCATCCCTAAATTATATCCAAGGATAATTGGTCTTCCATGACCTCATTGTCAATAGTGCTATGCTCCCTTTCCCTCCAACTAATGGTCATCCTACATCATTTCATTCAAAATCCATTACAATTTAATTTTAAAATTTCGCTTTGCACATACGCGAGTTGCTTCAGAGAGAGTCGTGTCTATACATGTGTTCAGAATTATGAACCCGCGTATACACAGAGGGTTTCAGAAAAAACATAAATTCTATGGAAAAATTCCTAAAAAATAGCTTGAATTGATAAATAAATTAATTACTAAACTGATTCAGAAGCTTACCAGGAAGATTTGGGATGATTCGGTTGATAATTGCTCCATTTCCAAGTGGGGGATTTTTTTCTCCAGAGCTCTTTCACAAATTCCTCAAGGAACAAATGACCAAATGCGAGTCCAAAAGGCCTATTTATGCCCAAAATTCAAAAAACAATTGCAAATTTCTTTTGTGTTTATTTTTTGAATTTGTTCACGAATTTTTAACCTTTTGGCTTGTAAGTGCTGGGATAGGTTGTTTTCAGGTCCATTCTGGTGATTTCGATATGCTTCCAATTCTACTTCGGTTCCATGATCGCTGACTTTTCATGGCAGGTATTTTGTTCAGAACTGGCATATAGGTTAGGGAATTCACTTTCCATTGCACTTATGCATACTAGACTCCATACTAAAATCTTGCCATAGGTTCGACCCCATCATGTTACGATTATTAAACCATTTACACTTGTCGACTTATAAATCATGAGATGATGGTAGAGCCATCCTTTTCATGGGCTTCTTAGTTAGATCCTCGCTAGCATATGTTGCCCATGCTGCAAATTGAGTAGGCTCAGGAGTCCTTTTTAGTCCCACCATGACTTATGTGTTGAAGCTTCATCCTTCTTCTTCTTTTCTATATTTTCTCGCTTTATATCCTAGAGGCTCCCATTTTGTTGTTGATTTGTTTTGCTGCATTGTATATTGACCATTTGTATATCTTGGCCTTAAGAAAACTCCACTTGGACTCATGTATAAGCTATATTTTGACCCTATATTTTTGAAAAGTCAGCCATGAAATCACTTAGCTTTTGCGATTCGACACCTTTTCCCATGGATGGAACATTCCTCTGTGTCACTTACCAGTTTCACCACCTTGCATTGAGCATAGGATTTTTCCTCTCACGGGAACTAGTGCTTCTATTTATCAACACTCGTTCTATCCATTTTACTATAGGAATTCCTTTATTCTTTTTCATGCTTTCAATACGAAAAAGTAAAAAAAAATTAAATATCCCAAAAATAGCAGGATCGGGACATTACTTCCACATTTAATGGCAGCTAAAGAGTCAGTTTTGTTTCGCTTGAACAAAGCACAAAAACGCTAAGTCTTTTCTCCATTTTGGGAAGGGTTTAGTTTAACTTAGGAGAAGCCATAACTTTTTTATCGATTCAATACTCCCCCGGTTGGTTATATCTTCCAATATTATGGAGGGTTTGTTCGTGCCTCCTGCATGAAAAACTTATAAAAACTTATCATATGCTACCAGTGACACCATCCACCCTTATATGTTGCAGTTCATCACAATAGCATTCTATATGTTGGCACTCGAGTTGTGTGCAGTACCATTTTTTCCACCACTTATTATTTGATGCTTGGAGATTTAGTTGTGACTTCATGATCAGATATCTTTGCAGCATCATTGATCAGTCTTCTATATGTGATACTTGGACATGATTGTTATATTTATTTTCCGGGCAGTGATCAAATGATTCACTATGTACTTTACAATTCTTGCTATACTTGTATACATATTGGATCCACTCCATACTTGATATGCAGACATGCTTTTCTTTCACTAAGCATGGGTATCCTCACCTCAGACATGAGCTTTCTTTCTGATTTATTTCACTGGTTTTTGGCAGGCTGAAATCTGGTGAAGTCCTCTCAAGTCCTCACAAGATTCTTTCTTATGCACATAATAAATTTCGACCATCATGTACCCCTTCTGACCTCATATATTAGGGGGCATATGTTATAGCATCATTTATCACCTTTATATAATTGATGACTTATGCATTGGCCTTGGGAGGCCTTTTCCTTTCAGACTTGGTCAACTTCTTAAAAAACATTATTTTGAATTCCATACGTGACTCTACCCAGAATTTTACACATGCAGACGTGGGTCCACTCATATATGACCCGCGTATACAATTTAAAATTTTAAAAAATAATAAACTCCCTATTAATTGTGTGGGGTTTACGGGTTTTACCTGAGAACCACCTACATGAGCCCATGGCCAAACTGTTTCCCAAATGAAAAACTGATTTTAGGAAGTATAAATACACATCATTGGGAAGGCCTAAAGGAGGAGAGAGAATGCCATTGATACTATAGCCTGTTATAGCCCAGATCAAGTCTGATTATCCTTGTGCCTCCTGCACTTTTGAGGTTTAGGAAACCCTTGTTTCCTTGTGATGTTCACCCTCCTTATGTTACATCCTTTGTGCACCTCTTATGGAAGAAGATTGTTGAGGCTTGGGTTGGATAGATCCAGAGGACAGTTTCGCTTAGAGTCGTGGCCAATTTCAAGTGATATCTCCACTTTCTTTTTACATACATCAATAAAAGAAGCTCTGTCCCATTCCTGATGTCATGTTCTTATATGTTTCATATACATGTTAGTGATCTTTTAATCGTTATTTCATGAATATTTTATGAGTTTATATGGTTTAACATACTGACATATAGGATATATATGTTGTACAACTAGTATCTGTGCTTTGTCTTGAGTGAGTTGCAGGTTATGAAGCACGAATATTAGTAGAGTGTTTGCACCCTATGGGATCTGCCTCAAACGTAGGACATACGGGTAAGGTCACCTATTCCTAGTTTTCTAGTTTACGCATTAGGACTTGTAATTTGAATGCTTCTTTTGATTGTATGCCTTCCGCTCTATTAGGTCCCTCAACCTAGACCTTAGGGTAAATTTTCCTGCAACACACTCTACTAAAAAGAAAACCAACATGAAAACTATAATGACATGACACCATATCGCTTATTGGAGCTTTATAAAATATCTCATGGTGGTATTTACATCCATATACATATGTACATAAACTTGAACATCACATAAAAAAATATATCAAAACATCACCAAAAAACATTCCAAACATATACCAACATCACACCAAAACTTCTTTACCTCAACTGGAAAACAAGGAAGGATACATGGCCCGCATATAATCCTCCATCTCCCATGTAGCTTCATCGGGCCCAAAGTGCTTCCATTTCACTTTAAATTTCTCTATTTCTTAGTTTCAGAGCATGAGAACCTTTTTCTATAATATACACTGAGGCTCTAATTGGAATTCTCCATCGGGTTCCACCTGTAATACATATTAGTAAATCACATGATGAACATATTTAACATAATTCTTAAGCAAATATGTATGAAAAAAATCATGGACTTTCATTATGGAAGGTAGTGCAAGTCAATATGCCATTGGTCTGATCCTCCCAATGATACTGAAGGGTCCACAAAATTGTGGTGCAAGCTTGGCACATGATCCAATATGAAAGGAGCTCTTCTTGGGCTTGATACACAATTACACCCGATCCCCAACCTGAAACTCTTTGAACAACTTGTTCCTATATGCATAACTCTTCTTCCTATCCTGCGCTGCTTTCAAGTTCCTCTTGATCACTTACATTTCATGTTCCATTTCTGCTAACATCTCTGGTCTAATTGGTACACTATTAACCAGATCACTCCAACCGATGGGAGTGTTGAAACTCTTCCCATACATAGCCTCAAATGGGCTCATCTTCAATGAATCCTAATACCCATTGTTGTAAGTGAACTCTACCAGGGGAAGATAATATTCCCACTTTTGTTGTTGATGCATCACATACATCCTCAAAATATCCTCTAGTATCTTGTTGACCCTCTTAGTCTATCCATATATGTACGTATGATAATATGTGTTGAAGGAAAACTCGATGCCCAAACCTACAAACAACTCCTTCCAAAACTTGGAAGTGAACTTTTCATCCATGTCTGACACAATATTATTTGGAACAACATGCAATCTGACTATGTCTTTGATGAACACCTGTGCTACATTGCTAGCTAAGTATGTAGTCTTCATCGGTATGAAATGTGCAACCTTTGTTAACCTGTCCACAAAAATCATGATGGAATCATGTCGTCTAGCTGTGTTAGGAAAATCTATGATGAATTCCATGGAAATGACCTCCCATTTCCACACTAGAATCGTAATTAGTTGTAGCAATCCACCTGGATGTTTACACTCTTCCTTAACCACCTGATAATCTAAACATCTGGCTACAAAATCTGCCACATCCCTCTTTAGATTCATCCAATAATAGAACCTGTTTACTGTAGTCAATGTTTTTTGGTAGCCTGGGCGACCCGAATATGGTTTTGCATGAAAATTCCTCAAAATCACCTTCTTAAGCTCACTATTATCTGGTACATATATCCTGTCTCTAAATCTAACCAATCCATCTGCCATGAGAAAATAGTATAAATCATATACACGTGTACATGTACCTATACCACATGTACCTGTATTTATGCCAACACTTGTACCTGTACCTGTACCAACACATGTACCAACACCTGTACTTGTAGTTGTATGAACACCTATACATGTACATGTACCAACACCTGTACTCGTACTTGTATGAACACCTATACATGTACATGTACCAAGACCTGTACTTTGTTGTAACGTGTGTACAATCTCCATATACCTATGAGTTTTTTGACCTGCCTCCAAGATCGTATCCTATAAGTCTATCCCATAGGAGCTCATAGCTGCTATGTGATTTACTTGTACCTGCCTCCTAAGAGAATCTACGACCCTATTCACCTTTCCCTTGATGTACTTGATATCGAAGTAAAACTCGTTGATCGTGCCCAACCATCTAGCCTTCCTAGAATTACAATTCAAGTAGCCAAATAAGTACCTCAACCCAATGTGGTCACTTATAAATACAAACTATCTGCCAAGAAGATAGTGCCTCCACATTTTTAGTGCATGTATGATCGCTGGTAGCTTAAGATCACGTGCCGGGTAGTTTTTCTTGTGCTCGTTTAGTTTTTGCGATTCATAGAATATCACCTATCCATCCCGCATAAGGACCCCACCAACTCCTCTCTTGCAAGAATCTATACACACTACAAACTCGTTGTCCAGATCTATAATCTTTAACACTGGAGCATATGTCAACAACTACTTAAGCTACTCAAAATTGGCCTCACAATCCTGTGTCAAGTCAAATTTATTACCTTTCCTATGAAATAACGTAATAGGATAAACAATCTATGAGAATTTCCTGATGAACCTCCTATAATAGCCTTCCCATCCCATAAAATATCTCACCTCATCCAAATTCCTAGAAGCTACCCACTCCATGATGGTTCTTATCTTTTCTGGATCTACTGCAACGCCCTCCTTGGAAACAACATGTTGCAAGTAATGTACCCCAGTCTAGAAGAAGCTGCATCTTCTGAGCTTATTATACAACTAATTCTCTCTCAACAACCTCAACACTACTGCCAATGCTAGACATGCTCTTTTTCATTTTTAGAATACAACAATATGTCATCAATAAACACAATCACAAACTTGTCCAAATAAGGACGTAACACACTATTCATCAAACACATAAATGTAGCTGGGGCATTAGTCAAACCGAATGGAAATACAAAAAAATCATAATTCCCATACCTAGTCCTAAATGTGGTCTTGTAGATGCCCTACTCTTTGATGCATACTTGATGATATCTCGATCTCAAGTCGACCTTAGATAAAACTTCTACTCCCTTCAGCTGATCAAACAAATCATTGATCCTCGGTAGTGGGTACTTGTTCTTGATGGTCACTTTGTTCAGCTTCTTGTAGTCAATGCATGGTCTAAGAGTGCCATCCTTCTTCTTCACAAACAATAATGGTGCACCCCATAGCGATATACTTGGTCTAATGTACCCCTTTTCAATCATTTCTTTCAGCTGCAATTTTAACTATACCAACTAAGGTGTACTTATCCTGTAAGGTGCTTTTGATGTTGGAGCTTCCCCTAGCATCAACTCAATAGAAAATTCTACCTCCCTGTGAGGTGGAAACTCTGAAATCTCTTCTAGAAACACATCCTGAAACTACTTAAAAACATGATACCTGCTCAAAACATATACATCCTCAACCTCCTTACCTTTGTGACTGCGCTTGGCCTGCATGGCTGTTACCATCCTAACTGATGTGCCTTTCTTATTTCCCTATAAAAATCTTGGTTCCCCGTTGTCATCCAAACATTCAATAAATTTGTCATAACAATATAACTTGGTCCTATGAAGGTATAACCAATCCATACCCAATAGCATAATGTATGATCCCAATGGAAATACGTTCGAGTGCGCTGCTGTAGGCATACCATTTGACTCAAATGCACAAACTCTTACCTAATGGTGAAATCTTTTATTCGTACCTGTGGCCAACTTCACTAACCAAGATTCTTTATGCATTTCCTTACTCAAACCACACTTATCCACCAAGTCAGGACTAACATAGCTATAATTAGATCAAGGGTCAATCAAAATAGAAATAAATTGATAAAAAATATTACCGTCCATCTCAATGATAGAAGCCTGGTGATCCGCCTATCTGTTGTCCACTATTTCCTAAATGCGAGGAATGTTCTACCCAACATCCCCAAGAGTCTATGCCTCCTTTCCATGGTATATCTTAGGCCTACCTCCTTGATTCTGTGGAAAATATTTCTTAGGATGCTCCTCACCGCATGTCCAACACTCCAATCGTCCCATACCGTTTCCTCCATGATGCTGATGTTATCTATGATGTTGTTGTGGCCTATTTCCCTATCCACCTACATTAATTTTTTTTTGCGGTGCCAAATTTTCTCTCTTCTGCATTATAAGGCATTTCTCTTTTTGGTTACCATTTAACTTTACCTTTTTTTCCCCTTTCCATCCTTGATGAGACTCATTCTTGCACTTTGATTGTTCATAGAAATGCTTCAACTTCCCAATTACTTCCTCAAGTGTATGAGGTTCAGCATAGTCTATTTTTTCTCTGAATGCTATTGAAAAACCATTGATAAATTGCTGAACTTTAGCCTTATAATCCTCAAGATATGGTACATACCTCAATAGCCCCAGGAATTTAGTCGTGTACTCTTCATCTGTCATTGATCCCATATTTAGCTCATAAAATTATTTGGCTTTTTTGTCATAGTACCTCTCTGACAAGAATTTCTTCTTGAAATTATTTTGAACTCATGCCAACTCAAGTCACCTATCCTAATGAGTGTAACCCCCTTCACATATTCCCACCAGATGTCTGCTTTACCTGTTAGGCTGAAGATAGCAATACTAGCCTTCATTTTATCTAAGTACTCATGCAACTCAAAGAAATTATTCATCCCAAGTTTCCAAGGTTATTCCTCTTCTAGTTTCTTCAAGTTCCTATCTAAAGTAGGTGGCTCTAATTTCTTAAATTCATTCAAAATGTATCCCTGTCACTCCTCCTATAAGGATGATACTGATGATGATCATGATTTCTATCTGAACCAGAATAGGGTTGGTACCTATACTCATCACCCCTCCTATCCAGAGTGTCCAACAACCTTCCATCTCTCACTGTATTAGCATTAATTGACCTGTCTCTACTAGGAGACCTACTGCCATATGCCCCATTAGTTTTGTCCTCTTGTCCATAGTTGATCCTAAGTTTCCATTTTTTCTGCAAATACGACAAGCTCTGAAGAAGTATTTCATTCACCTTTTCTTGTTTCTCTTATGCCTATATGTGTCTTTCAGTATCCACCTTACAACTCCTTATTTCTTCCTTTAGGCTTCTCAACGTGTCTTCCAGATCAGAATATTGCCCACCATGCTGCTCATATGACTCATAGGGGGAGTCCTTGTGGTCTACCATATTTATATCCATGTTGATCTTTCTCCTGCTAGGCATAATATTTCCGCTAAACCAAATAATAATAAACCAACGTACCTTAGTGTAATTTGGGGAGGATACTTCTTGCAAGATAAACCAATAAGCGTAATACATGTATATACAAAAGCATATAAATTCATGACAAGTGGTATACTAATGCATAATCATCATTCTAGTTGGATTCCAATCATAGATGCAGTGCCATACCAAGTACACTCCATGACCTAATGCAAGCCAACCTCAACCATACCAATGCAACTTGACCCCACACAATCACAAGCACGAACCATACACCAACATAAGCAACATGTAACCAATCACGAAGAACCAATGCATGTTCAACATATAACATCACACAAGCAAGCATACACAGAAAACACACAAGCTTGACCAATATGTGACTTATCATGATCCAGTGGATCAAGAAGTGCTCAAAATTCAAATTGCTCAAATTGGTTCGAAGCCAACACCAAAGTGTAGATTTCGTTGCCCTGAATCCAACACAACTCATTTCACTCAAATCCGACATCAGATGCTCCTGATATCGCATTATATCCATATTGGGAAACAATTAAAGAAAATGAATTTCGGCTGCAGGGATGCCCAGTCAGCAATCTGTACCCTGACTGGGACATGACTAGGCAGGTTGATTGGTTTGACTGTGGAATAGTCATTGGTCAACACTTGGCACTTTGTGATTGGTTGATATTTGGTGTTTTTTCATTGTTTGTTAGTTTGGTTTGGTGGCCCAATGATGGAGAGTCACGTGGGTCAAATAGTGGCTACCACGTGGCCTCCTCATGGCCGACCAAAATTTTTTTATGGTGGTCAAGCAGCCCACGGGTTCGAAACCATGACCTCCCACCAAGAAACTACAGACTTACCCATAAGACGATGCATTAGTTTTTATACTACATATGGTGCAAAAGGGCTATATAAATTTTATGCATGGCAGGTTCAGAGGTGGGGACCGGGGATAACCCTCGACCTCGGTCCACCAACTAGGGTTAGCGGATAACCCCGGCCCCAAATTTTATGTATGAAATATGCGTTATAACCCAAATTTTATTACCATAATCATTGAACCGACAGAATATTTATTATACACGAAAAAAACCATATAAAAAAAACCTTTATCAAAGGCCATAGCACCAACAGTTGTGGGTTGGGGTTCGACGGTTAGCCCGACGGTCAGAGGAGTTCATATGGAAACAATTTTTAGATACATGTAAGTTTTATGTTGGCAGTGGTCTAACAACCGACGGATAGTTTCAGTGGTAAACGTGGCCACATGCACGGTTGGTTAATGGGCGAAGGAGCGGAACCTGCCTTGGGTAGGGTTCTCGCTAACCCCAACCCACGCCAAGATTCAAATACGATTTAATGTGGAGTATGGTTAAAAATAATTGGCATGTTTATTCAACCAATCAACCCAGATCCAACGGTTATGAAGAATCCAAGTGGCACGTTTTGTCTGGTTAATGGCCGACATAGGAAAATTAAGTGTTCGACAATTTGCACTTGGTGCAGCGGGAATCTCACCGACGTAGGGAAAATATGTCACTCCATGTGGCCGAAAAAGTCGGAAAATGTAGAACAGATAGTAGGGAACTGCAAATTGTAGGGAAGTTAGCAGAAAACTTCACGGGATCATAACTCATTTAATTTTTGACCTTTTGAGAGAAAAAATAGCTCAACTAGGAGTTTTTGACTATTTTGAAGCCATTAAAGACATTTTTTTAACATTCTGAACACTGTAACTCGATGTAAACACACTTTTTTGAGCATAATGAAAGAGGCCCAACCATTGGAAGTTGGACTAGGAGATGTAGCCCGGGGGGGTGAACTCCTTCATCATTTGTTGTCTTTTGTATATTGTTATGGTACTTATGTCTTCTTTATTTTCTGAAAAAATGAGTTTTAAAGCATGTTAATGTGTTAATTAAATTGACATAAGTGTTTAAAAACCCTAATATTTTCACTTGCAAAGTTTACCATAAACTATCAACCTTTCAAATACAGATCAGTTTGGTATCAGAGCTTTGGTTTTTCGTTGTGTTCAGGGTTTAATTTGTTTGCAAGTGTTTTTGATGCTTACAAGTTTGAAGCTAAAGAGAGTAGAAGGAAATTTTGTGGTTGCAATTACTCAAGTTAGGTCAAGGATAAGGAGACCACAATTGCTAAAATATCCACCACAAATTTCACCTCATGTTGCATCTGAAGCTTCAACAGTCATGACACATGAAGGAGATCCTGACAATATGTCAAAGGATGAAAAATATTTCATAAAATCATTCTTTGATATGACACAACTGGTGAAAGTTCTCTATGAAGAGAGAAACACAAGGTTGCAAGGTGATAGCTCCAATCCTCAAAAGGGTGATAAGTCTTCAAGAGGAGATGAAGGAGATGGGGACAAGAATCCAAAAGAGAATGGTGACAAACCACCTTTGACTCCACCATTATCTTCATGTCCATTCTCACCACCATATTCACCATCACCCTCTTCCACAAAAACCCCTTCACAAACACCTCCACATTCTCCAAAGGGAAATGGTAAAACTCTATTTTTAAAACTTGACATAAAGTGTGATTTGCCTATGTATGGTGGAGAAGTAAATGCTTGGAGATTAGATAATTGGGTTCGTCAACTTGAAGTGTATTACAGGATACAAAGGATAAAGGATGATGAGACCAAAATTCAGCTTGCTTTATTAAGGTTGGAGAGTGCAACACTTATTTGGTGGGAAGCCAAAACTCAAGAGGACATCATAAATGGTAAGGTTTTAACCTCTTGGAATGATTTTGTTGCTTCATTAAGAATACAATTTTATCCATTAGCATACATGAAAAAATATATCATGGATTGGATAAACTTTAGGCAATTAAAGGGTCAAAGTGTGCAAAGTTATACCCAAGAGTTTAGAAGAAGAGCATTGATATTGGGTGTAGATTTGTCATCTCAATATACTTTGCTGAAATACATTGGAGGTTTGCATAACTATTTGAGATATACAATTCTCATGTTTAACCCTACAAGTTTAGATGAATTTTATGTATAGGCCACACATATAGAGGCAAGAGGGAAACATGTTTATGATGAAATAAGTGAGAATACCTTTGAGTCTGGAGAAAAAGGAAAGGATAAATTTAAGGGAAAAGGAAAGAAGAATGTTTACATCAAGATTGATATGATATTGACAAGATTGATTATTTGCGCAATTAACTAAGGTTTCATTTAAGTGAATGAATGAAGGAAATTGAGATGGGAATATGACTTAAACATAAACTTGAGAACAAAAAATCAACATAAACAACAGAAAGAAGAGAAGAAAACACAACAAATTGATGACGGAGTTCGTCCCTCCTGGACTACATCTACAGATCCTCTTCTAAGTGGGCGTTCATTTTATTAGAAATGATCCAAAGAGTCTCTTTACATAAAATTTCACCAACTAAACTATGCTCACATGCACCATTGGTTAATGTCAGAAAGAAGGCATTTGTCTCAACTTTCGAATGCCTCTCTATGTTCTCAAAAATACCCAAGGATAGCCAAGTTATGCTCAAAAGAGCATTTACAGACACACATAAAACTAACTGCTCAACTACACTGTAAAACTCCCTCTACCTGGACACAGTGGAAATTTTTTTATAATGCCTTGGGTAGGTTCCAGGTTCAAACCATCGGACCTCCCGGACTATACATGGAAAGTGGTTTTTATTGGGTTAACAAACCTATTACATGGTGCAATTCAAACTATTAACACATAGCGCTAGTTTTAACAAATATTAAATTGGTGCATATCCATATGGATTAAAAACCATATAACATTAATGCAATCATATCGGAGGTGAATTTCATTTTAATGTGGTCTAACCATATAATACATATGGTTTACAAATATTGGACCCAATATTGTGTACCCCCGTGCCTTGGCGTATAGTTATAACCAAAGTTTATACATGGTGCATATAGATTGCACTAGTGGCAAGAACTATTTTCCAAAATTTCAACGGTGATGACATACATATCCGGCGATCTAAAGAACCAAAAACATTCGACCTATGGAAGTTACATTGCAATAACTTTGCGCTTGTTGGCATGTGACTGGACCTGCTCCCGCTCCGACGTGTTGACCGGACCCGCTCCTTGACAGTTCGATGGCATATCCCATGACAAGAATTGTGCACTCTCATGGCACCGACCGTCTATACACCCGGCATATATCAACAACGAACCTTGCCGACTTTGGAGTTTGGGATTATGAATTGTCGATAACCTTTACTCCGCCATATAGTTTATTGCATGGTTTTTTTTTAACCATATTTGGTTTAATACATGTGCCCACCATTTATATTTATGCATGATATCAATTCACCCTTGCACCTTGAATAAAGTTAATACCATGGTTTTAATGTAATGTTTTCCTTAGGTTTGATCTCATATATGTAGTATCTTTGCACCATAACCTTTGAATATATGATTTAATATATAGTTTTAAACCAAAAATCTCACAATGCAACCTGCAACAAATGTATATGCGCCTTTTGAGAAATCAGACCCGAAATGAATTTTTAACTTTGTTAACTTGACCAGCTACCATGCATCAAGTTGTAGGATTTCCACTTGGCCAAAAAGGCCCCTTTTGCACTCGTTTGCCATAAACTTCAATGGGTAGTTTATCCTTCATCCGGAGGCCAAATGAGAAAACAAATATACTGTTGGATTCAACGTGACAAGCTCTTCAACTTGGCGCTATTTCAGGGAACATATGATACCTTTGAACTTGGAGTGTTTTGAGGCTCCTCCTGGATCATTCCTCTCCACTGGAAGCTTTTGGACCACCAAAAGTTTGGTTTTAAGAAGACATGAGGTGAGGCTACAAATCCATCACCCTTTTGATCTCCATCCACCTTGCTTTTCTTAGATTCATGCCTTTGAGTCTCACTCGACGATACTTGAGATATCCACTCTTGGAAGTGCAGACCTTCATTTTACCTTCACCTTTCATCCTTTCTCTGCTGAAGTAAATCCATACTATATCACCAACCTGAAAGTGATGATCCACCCGATGCTTATCATGACACATTTTGAACCTTTGAATTGTTTCATTCATTCAAGGCCAAAAGAAAAATGTTTGTAGCTATGCCACTGTCTTTCCTACACCAAAATTCCCTGAAACATGAGAATAATGTGCTTCCATGATCACATGCACTCTTTCACCCTGCAATATGCACAACTTGCCAAGATGGTATAATAACCTATCATGAACATGATAATTCACTTCTTCCACCTTAGCACCATGAGTTAGAGATTCATAAAAATCTTTGAAAACAATATCTGCAACATACTGTTCAATAAAACTTTCATGTGCTAAAGAACTATTTTGCAAAGTAACAAAAGCATTCAAAGAAGGTCTTGACAACCTATCGGCACTTTGTTTGTGATACCTTTCTTATATTTTATTACTAAGTGGAACTGCTGCAAAAAACCCATGCATCTATAATGTCAAGATTTCTACAACTTAGTTTGAGATTGAAGGTACTAAAGTGGCCGATGATATGTATGAATCAATGTTTATTTTCCCATTAAGTAATGTTTCCATTTCTTAACACTTTATACTAATGCATCTTTATCATAAGTTGAATAAGTTGCAGCTTCTTTAGAAATTTTTTATGAATGAAAACAAATAGGCTTTACTTTATGCAATAATCATGTACCCATTTCATATCAACTAGCATCAGTTTCTATTTCAAATGGTTGTTGAAGGTCTGGGAAAGCTAATATTGGAGCTGAAACAATTTTCTTCTTTAAAGTGTCAAAAGCTTGTTGTTGTTTTCCTCTCCACTAAAAGGAGAATTTAAAACTTGTAAAAGAATTAAGTGGTGACGCAATAAAAGAGAAATGAAAAACAAACTCCCTTCAATACTGAACTACACCCACGAAACATCTATCTTCCCAACTTGAACTATAATAAGAATATCATCCAGTTTAAAGACTGATATATGATACATGCCAATATTTGGAAGATGATCATCAGATTTTAATTGAATCTCATTTTGTATTTCTCGTTTAGGAGTTAGAATTTTTGGTTATTTAAACAATTATTCATAAGAATGTACTATTTCAACCAATCTGACCTTAAACTGAGAATCACATCCTTGAAAAGTATGATACTTATCATTAGGTTGTTTCTTAACAAACATGAGAAAATAATTTTTACTTGAACTTATGAGTCTCTTCATCTGACTAACATTGATTAAATCCAAGTTTGTCTTAAGTATGTGTGCCCTGAAAACATATTCAATTCCATCTTTAAAGAGATGATACTTATGCTTATTTCTATAAAATATGGCATCTTGATCATAAAGATAAGGAATACCCAACACAACTCCACATATGTCGAAAGGAATCACATCTAAATAAACTTCATCAAAAAAATTAGTTGTGATTGCAAACCTTAATTGACATTGTTTTGTGACATGCATCTGAGTGTTTTCCTTTAACCATCATAAAGGGTAAGGTTTTGGGTGATTTTTAGTTTCCAATCCCAATTTTCTTACCAATTGCTCAAATATTAAGTTTTCTTGTGATCCACTGTCAAATAATGTCTCAATTTTAGTGTGCTTGGATATTATCCTTATGTGAAACAATTCAATCATATTCTTATCTTCAATCACTTCATTAGATTTTGAAGAAGATGTAGAAAAAGTAGAAATAGAACTAGCTTCAGAAGGATTGTCTTTCAGACTCATAACGGTTATCTTCTTTTCGTCATCGAAGTCAGATCCCAAATCTTGTGGGACTGCAACATTATATTTCATTTCACCCTTCTTCTTAAGGAGCTTCTTTGGCTTGAGTTCTAAATGAAGCGTCCAACACTTGGATTCATCATGTCCAACCCTATGATAATGAGTACACGTAGGCATTTCACCTTCGCTCTTAGCTGTTGCTAATTTATTTCCCTTGTATTCTTTTGAATCCTTGTTCTTTGAATGCTTGAATGATTTCTTTGAAAAGTTTGAATGAAATGGTGTTGTAGAGGTAAATCCCCTCTGTGGACAGAGGCGATCCCTACTAGCCCAGATCGGGTCTAGCAACAATCGTATCACGCTAAGGTGCAAGTTCCTAATTGCAATAGACCAAATTGCGAAGAAGGCCTACCTCAAGTCCAACGTTGTTGTTTGTAGAGAAGATGGCGCTCTCGTTCCCTTGCTCCAGCAGATCACAATCCTCTCGCTTGCCGCGATCGAACACTTGCACATACAAGAAACACGACAAACACAAGCGTAAAACCCGATATATGCAATTATGTATCAGTCAGAGAAGACACAACTCATGATCATAATGAACAACACGAGTGGAACCATAACCAATAGTCACTTATCATTAATTCATACAAAGGAAAATACAACCTGGCTCTGACGCTGAATCTTCCTTCGGCGGGTCGTCAGCGGAATACGTCTCGGTAAAGCTCGTCAGGAATGGGGACAAGCCTCTCTCTTCGATCGTCAATCTCCTTGCTACTGATTTGGCACTATGAGGACTATGGCAGCATTATTTAGGCTATGAAGTTTCTTGGAGACTAGCTTGCAAAGGGAAATGGCAAGCTTATATAGATGGTGGAAGGGGAGTTGGGATCCCTACAATCATGGGATTGGACCTATCCTCAAGGAAGCTTCCATGAGAGGTGGAAAACCACTTCCTCTACATGGAGAACTAGAGCCAAACGTCCCAACTCAATTTAGAGTCCAGTTCAGGAGTTGGTTGGAGTCAATCTTCCGCCATTTATTTTTAAAAAACACTCTTTATTAAGCCTGGCACGAGTGCGACTCTGGGACAGAGCACCAGTTGGCGTGCCCTCTTTGAAGGATTTCCTCCATTGGCGTGGGTATAACACTGACGAGTCGAGCCAAGGATAAAAAGGCTATTTTTAGGGTTTTTCACAAGGAGTTGTCTTCAGGGGAATGAAATTCCATGTTCAGGGGAATGCCATGAAAGTGTTTTTAGATCATGTCACTGCTCACAGGTCACGGAATAAGCCCTCCAATGTGCGGGATGGGGAATTGCAGGGACGGTGACAAATTGCTGTGTAACAGATGCCCCCAAAAGCATGAGGCCCGAAAGAGAGAGAGGGGTGAAATGCTTTACGAGAACGTGTCCAACTGAGAACACTGCCGTCGGAAAACCTGCGTAGAGAAATACAACTGATATCTCAAATACATGATATATATGTGGTATGGGTGCAGCCATCCATAACAGATTATACAAGAATCCAGATCCAAGGCATGGATTCAGCCATCCAGTAAGGATCGATAAATAGACTCAGGCATGGTCGCAGCCATCCAATGAATGAGTCATGTAACCAATCATAATAATCCACATAATCGCAGCCTGGATTGTAACAGACAAAATCCAGGGTCTTGTGATCCATCTCAACCCAAACAAAGTACAAGTTCAAGCATGTGAATATGTGAGTTGAATTCGAACATGCAAGAACATCGTCTGATTACCAGCCAATGATGAAAGATATTAACAGACGCGAGAGGTACCACCAATAATGACAACGGTCCTCAAGGTACTATAGGTACAATATACGGCATGTGAATCAGTGAGCTGGCGTCGAACACCCGTAGAATCACTTGATCGGAGGCCAATGATGAAAACCTCACGTCGAATGCGAAGAACCTGCCATTGAGGCATGCAAGCTCCAAGGTACCAGAAGGAAGTCTCTAGATCAGCTTCCTGGATAATCAACTGAAGTTGACAGGAAGTGACCTTGATCGAAGGTGGACCATAGTGTTTCCCACGTCATCGACACGAGACAGAGGAACATAATGTCTTTGTGAATCAGGATCAGATGAGAATCAGAGGAAGGTTGAAATTTTGTAGGGGTCAACTTCTCTTGAACATATCGGTGACACGACAGTGGATTTGGCAGTATTTGACATCAAAAGATAAAAGGTCATGATGAGGAGGCAGAGAGCAGATGAGAGGTCAAAAGGGATCACCCAAACCCACAGAGGCAAATGGAAAACGAGATGAGATGTCCCCAACCCGACACAAATGCAGACAAGTGCCATGTTCAAGAGCGACATACTGCCGACACGACGATGATACTGGTTCCATTTTTCCCCACCATTGTTGGCGAGTACCTCTTTATTTTTACACAAGCTTGAAGAGGATACCATATGCTTGTCATATAAGTTCAACCTTCGAACGAATCCATCCTAGTACATTTAACGAGCCCTAGGAAGGAGAAACTTGAATAACGTCATTACGACTGAATCCAATGTCATTAGGGTTTAACGAGTCTGACAAAGGAAGAACTTAGTGTCTTTTCATGTTTAGAGAGTTTGAAAAGACAGCAAAAAAGTAAACTCCAACAGTCCCTTTTCGTAAATAGTTCCTCAGATCCGAAAAGGTAGAAAACTATGTCTAAGAAAGCCTCCTAGTCGCGATAGGCTAGGGTATTCCTTTTTCGTAAATAATCTATCCCAGACCAAAAAATGGGTAAACGTATACTGGGTAGATGTCGTTTTGTAACCACTTTAACGAGATCAAAACGACAAGCACCTTGGAAATATTTTCATGTTTAGGGAGTCAGAAAAGAGCTGAAAGTTGACTCCTCCTGGAGGAACGAGTGGTATAAAGAGTAGCAACTGGTTCCGGTAATGGTGGAACTTCTATGAACAAATAAAGGTTAAGAGGTTGGCTAACAAGACCACTCATCGCAGCAGTTCCTCAGGAACGGGAAAAACAACCAAGTGAAGGCATATGATCGGCCAAGCAGATAGTGACGATGGAGTGAGAAAACCAAGGCTCATCTGGAAAAAACGGGCTGATAAAATGGCAATCACAAGAGGTAAAATGGGAATGGTTTCATTTTTACACAAGCTTGAAATCATGAAACTCTGCTTGAAGTTGGTTTCATTTTTACACAAGCTTGAAACGGAAACAAACTATGCTTGAAAAAGTAAGCATGCCCCCCAGCATGGTGACTCAATTTGAGGTGCATGCCCCCCAAGCTTCAATCCATATGAAAGGTAGATGGAGTGAAGGTTCAAGTTATGAGACCAAGAGAAAGACTCGACTGGGATTTTACGAGAACTTATCAAAGACTCGAATTGAACAGGAAAGTGTTTCATTGTTTTAACGAGGTTGACACATTAAAAGAACTATTCTCAGATGACATTGTTTCATTTTTTAAGGAGCTTGACAAAAGACAAGGAACTTTTCTCCGAACACCTTGTTTCATTTTTTAAGGAGCTTGACACAAGAAAACGAACTCTGCTCTGAACACCTTGTTTCAATTTTTAAGGAGCTTGACACAAGAAAATAAACTCTGCTCTGACAGACTTCATCATAATGAGTAATAAGTCATAACTTCCAAGAGTTCCTCACCGGATGGAAGGAAAACATCTTGGAAGTCAGGACCCAATGCCCCCAGCACGCGATGTACAAAAGTATAATCACTGGGCACAGGCACGGGGTGGGTAGCCACATAGTTGATCTGCGGTGGGGTAGATACAACGGGTGGATAAAAACCAGGAAGGGATGATGGTAGATACATCAGGAACAAAGAACGAAAGTTGATCAATGGTCACGATCCGTCCTTCATGTGGAAAACAGACCACACGGAAAAGGGAGGATACAAGCACTCCCATGGCATAGGTGTAATCACGCCCCAAAAGAATATTGAAATCCAAGGGGCCTGGAACAACCATCACGTCCATATGGACGGTTTTTCCTCCCAAAGTAACAGGTAACCTTGGAAGGATCCCTAATGGTTGACTAGTTCTTCTGTTAAACGCCAACAGATTCTGAGTAACAGGCACAAGCGGCGGTGAACCAAAAGCTTGCCAAGTAGTTGAGGATAGAACACTAACAGACGCACCTTCATCTATAATGTTGTTGGGTACGACCAAACCAAAGGCTTGTACTGTTATCTCGAAAGGCACATAAGATGGAAGGTAGTATCCTGCAAATTGACTCCAGTCAAAGGAAGCGACCAAACTACTCGGAGGGGCTACCATCGAACCGAGATGGTCTTCCCCTGGTGTTACGATAGAAGAATGAGCATCCTCCACGACCTCCATCTTGAAGGCGGGAGGAGTATCCTCCAGGACCTCCATCACGGGAGGTGGAGGAGCAACTTCTTGAGGTATAGGGACAGGAGAATCTTTCTCCAAATCCGAGGAATCTGAAAAAACAAGAAGAACCTGAGGGATGTGAGATCCACTCTCCACGGAAAATACCTGGTGCACCACAGACAGGGCCAGTTCAACCGATCCCACGACCAATGGTTGGTCGGGGATGGATTCCTGAATTTGAATTTTCGAGGGAGCGGGATCGACCAAGGATGACTCTTGACCAATTGTAGGATCAGCTGGTGGAGGACTCAAAGAAAGCTATTTGTAACTAGCCAGAAGGCACGGTTTAAAAACAGCCGAGTTGTCCAAAACTTGCTTGCCTTCATCCATATATGGACAAAGGTGAATGGCATGGTACCCCCCACACAACTTACAGGGATTGGCTAGCTTACCCTACTTCTTAGTAGCCTTACCAGCACCAACTGAAGACGTGCCCCCAACCTGACTCCCGGAAGCCAAAGGAAACAGTAGACGACCATTGGACCATACTTCGAGCACCTTGGGAATACCAGGGCAGTCTCGAAGAAGATGGTTTCCCTCACACAACATGCAAGGGAACTTGAATTTCCGCGGAGGGTTGGGAGGTTTATCGAGAGGAGGTGTTTCAGAAGAAGTAGCTGCAGCTTTAGCCTCTCTCTTATCAGACTTCTTCTTCTTCGTCTTCTTATTCTTCTTCTTAGCCACCTGGTTACTCGAATCCAGACTTTCACCAGGCGAAGTAGAAGATGAAGACGTAGAAACAGGCGAATAAGGGGAGAGGTCCACCTTGGAATCAACATGGCGTTGTTCAGGAAGAGGAGACGGTTGAATAGTAGCCAGGACATTTAGGAACACAGAGGTTGAGAACAACCAAACAGGAAACGCAACAGTTAACCCAGGAAGGGACAACGTTGCCATATAAGGAGCGCCAACATTTCCAAAAGGAGAAAAAGGACTCGGATTCCCATCGGAGGGGATTGCTTGGTTGGTGAACTTTGGAAAAGTTGCCATCAGAAACTATCTTCAGAACAACACCCTAAGGAAACTAACTTTAACCAGGAATATTTCATGGGCAGTTAATTTTTTTAAAACATTGAAACAAAACTCTACTGTTTCATCTTTTAAGAATCGAGAAACAGGAAAAAGGTGACTCTATCTCTTTCAGTTTTGAAACAAGCGTGAAAGGACAAGTGCTTGATGATCTTTTCAAATTTAGGGAGTCAGTAAAGATTAAACTGACTGCTCAGGAATTCTAGGCAAAGGGTGTACCAAATAATCGTGAACTGCAATATACACCTTGGTTTCAAAATGAAAGAGAAATCAAACAAGGACTTAACGTACGTGCAAGCAATCTCCCCGAATGTTGTGTCTGGTGTATCACGGGTATAGGGCGGTAGACTCGGCTTCCTATGGATAAAGGATAGAAACCTAGTGGGGTCTCCCTTTATATACGTGATGGTACGGGGAGCACAAGTTCATACTAGTGTTGTCTAAAGCCAAGAGGTGAACGACAACTACTAGGTTTAAAGACGTCGGAACACGTCTCTAACCTAGACCTCTGAATATTTCGTTAATGTTCCAATGTTGCCTTAGTGTAAATTGAATAAATTTTAATGTTTATCTTCAATTATGTTTCAATTTTCAAGCCCTAGCGAGTGTTATGTCTCAAAATCTCCTATCTGCAGCTATATGATAAAAGAAATCTTTCAATTCGATGAATGCTATCTAGTTAAGGGAAGAGCTTCAAACAATGATGCAACAAACAACAACACTGCAAACGAAAACTTTCCAAACTAGATGACTTTCACTATCCGAAAGTAATTTCAAAAATTCAACGATGCGAATAATGCAATGTAATCTATCCAAAATCCTTTTTTCAAAAACTATGCAATTGTAATCTATGCACAATTTCCTTTTTTTCTTTTCAAATGATAAGAATGCACTCAATGCATTTTTCGATGAAATGAGAATCTACTTAATGCATGCTTTTAATGAAAGAGAATGCACGTGATGCGATGTTTTAGCTTTCAATCATTAAACAATGTAATCTAAGTTCAATGATGGATCTCAAACAACACTTTTCAATGCAATGTGATCTAATGAATTTTGACGAAAAGAAAACTTTGAGACGAAAACTAAATGAACGCAAATCTTCTTAATGAAGGATGAAGGCAAAAGGGATGCAAACAAACACTAAGAATGCAATCATTGTTTCAAACACTTTGTGACGAAATTCCTCAAAAGGCTACAAGACAAATGAGGTCAAGCACAAAAAAAAGGACATCCAAAGTATGAGTTCAAAACAAGGCATTCATTTCCTTTTACATCAAGCAATCATGGAGAGAAGACATTTCAAACAATGAGCAATGTAATCTATGCTCATATAGAGAAAAGACCGGAAGGGAAAGACACACTGGTGAAGGATTCAGGGAAAAAGTCTCAATTTTCACACACCCTGAAATTGGCACGAATTTGTCACTGAAAACTAGCGCCAACTGGCGCGACTTGCTCACTGAAAACTAGCGCCAATGGAAAATTGGCGCGGGTTTCTAACTGACAACAAGCGCCAATGCCTAAAAATGAAAAAACAAAGAATTTCTCCCAACCAAGACCAGACTCACCACTTCAAGCAGAATCTAAAACAAACCCAGAAGCAAAGTACTGACCAAAAGAAACTCCCGAACAAGGGGAAAACCTATCACCTACAGGAAATGGCGCGATTTTCTGGCTGTAATCCACGCTAGACAGGGGATGGCGCGAGTGATGAACTGGAAACCCGCGCCAATTGGCGCGACTGTCAGGTTGGAAACCGCGCCAATCAAGCCAACCATGAAAATATGAAAATTCGGAAAAAAAGAGGTCAGATCTGATCCTCTGGGGGTTGAACAGAGGTTTAACGCTAGGAAAAGTGAACCAAAAGAGTTGATCAAGCAGGCAAAGACCAAAATCAACCGAAAAGACAAGACAATACTCCAAATCAATGTTTCCCCAGTGGATTTTCCAATTTGTTGTAGAGGTAAATCCCCTCTACGGACAGAGGCGATCCCTACTAGCCCAGATCGGGTCTAGCAACAATCGTATCACGCTAAGGTGCAAGTTCCTAATTGCAATAGACCAAATTGCGAAGAAGGCCTACCTCAAGTCCAACGCTGTTGTTTGTAGAGAAGATGGCGCTCCCATTCCCTTGCTCCAGCAAATCACAATCCTTTTGCTTGCCGCGATCGAACACCTGCACACACAAGAAACACGACAAACACAAGCGTAAAACCCGATATATGCAATTATGTATCAGTCAGAGAAGACACAACTCATGATCATAATGAACAACATGAGTGGAACCATAACCAATAGTCGCTTATCATTAATTCATACAAAGGAAAATACAACCTGGCTCTGATGCTAAATCTTCCTTCGGTGGGTCTTCAGCAGAATACGTCTCGGTAAAGCTCGTCGGGAATGGGGACAAGCCTCTCTCTTCGATCGTCAATCTCCTTGCTACTAATTTGGCACTATGAGAACTATGGTAGCATTCTTTAGGCTATGAAGGCTCTTGGAGACTAGCTTGCAAAGGGAAATGGAAAGCTTATATAGATGGTGGAAGGGGAGTTGGGATCCCTGCAATCATGGGATTGGCCCTATCCTCAAGGAAGCTTCCATGAGAGGTGGAAAACCACTTCCTCTACATGGAGAACCGGAGCCAAATTTCCCAACTCGATTTAGAGTCTAGTTCAGGATTTGGTTGGAGTCAATCTTCTGCCATTTATTTTTAAAAAACACTCGTTATCAAGCCTGACGCGAGTGCGACTCTGGGACAGAGCGCCAGTTGGCACGCCCTCTTTGAAGGATTTCCTCCATTGGTGCGGGTATAACACTGACGAGTCGCGCCAAGGATAAAAAGGCCATGTTTAGGGTTTTTCACACGGAGTTTTCTTCAGGGGAATGAAAGTCCATGTTCAGGGGAATGCCATGAAAATGTTTTTAGATCATGTCACTGCTCACAGGTCACGGAATAAGCCCTCCAATGTGCGGGACGGGGAATTGCAGGGACGGTGACAAATTGCTGTGTAACAAATGGTCTGTCCCATACCTCAATATGAATGGCTTGTATACACACTTAATCAAAGTCAGTTGGATTAAATATGTTGCAAATAAGAATGAAAACTACAAATATACTTTAAAAAAGTTTCTTGTGTGTTTAATGCAATTTTAAGTGATAATTCCTTCTTCCTGAATTCCTATGTAAAATCATGCACACTTTGTCCTTTACCATGCCTTAAACGCTGCCAATCCATTCAACCTATTGCATATATCCTAAAGGATAGAATTTATTTATAAGAGCTTTAATAAACTTATACCATGAGGAGAGGATTTTACCTTTATGCTTTAAATCTATTTGAGTTTTACTTTCGCACCAATTCAAACAGTGTACCCCTCATTCTAAGTGTAGCTAACTGGATTTTTGTAGAACCATCAACAATATTTTGAATTCTACAATATACTTAAATTTGTTTAATCCAGTTATCTAAATTTTCAGTATTCATTTCACCATCATATATGGGCAGTTCAAACTTAACATCAAGCTTCAGAAAAGGAGATTTCTTGTGTTTTTTCTTTGATTTAGAATCTAAATCTGAACTATACTTGGAAGAGGATGACGAAGAAGAAGAAGACGAAGATGGAGAAAAAGGATATCCATTACCATCGACTTTTCCCTTGTCCTTTTTCTCTTTCGAGGCTTTAGAAGATGAAGTTGCATCTCTAGTATTGTTGTCTTCATAGATTTCTGCAATCATCCTTTGCATACTGAGGAAAATCTTTTGAATTTGCTCGCCAGTCTTCAGCTCAAGAGTTTCTTCTTCATTTTCAGTTGCCATCTTTCGAGAGCATTTCCTCTTTCCAATCTCTGGATTTGTCTCTTCGAGCTTCCCTTATCCACATCGCGACTTGGATCTAGTCAACATTGGTTGGAAAATATCCTGATATACATGATCAACCTGCTCTTATACCAAAATATGATATAAAATTGACAAGATTTATTATTTGCGCAATTAGATAAGGTTTCATTTAAGTGAATGAATGAAGGAAATTGATATGGGAATATGCCTTAAACATAAACTTGATAACATAAAATCAGCATAAACAATAGAAAGAAGAGAAGAAAATCCAGAAAATTGATGATGGAGTTCGTCCCTCCTGGACTACATCTCCAGATCTGCTTCCAAGTGGGCGTATATTTTATTAGAAATGATTCAATGAGTCTCTTTACATGAAATTTCACCAAATAAAATGTGCTCACAGGCAGTGCATGTTACAATCAGAAATAAGGCCTCTTTCTCATCTTTCCAACGCCTCTCTCCATTCTAAAAAATACCAAAGGATGGCCAAGTTATGGTCAAAATAGCATTTACGTGCACACATAAAAATAGCTGCTCAGCTACATTTTACAACTACCTCTGCCTGGGCGTAGTGGAAAACAATTTATAAGGCCTCGGGCATATTCTAGGTTCAAACCCTCAGATCTCCTGGCTATACATGGAAAGCGATTTTTATTAGGTGAACAAACCTATAACATGGTGCAATTCAAATTATACACATAGCGCTATTTTTAACAAATATTAACTTGGTGCATATCCATATGGTGTAAAAACAATATAACATTAATGCAATCATAATACCGGATTCAACGCGACGAGCTCTTCAGCTTGCTGCTATTTCCAGGAACTTCTAAGACCTTTGAACTTGGATTATTTTGAGGATCCACCTGGGTCAAATATGGAGAAAGAAAAACTCACATACAAGCATTGTTCCAAGGATGGCCATGATGAAGATCATTGTTGGAAACTTCATCCAGAGATGAGACCCAAAAAGTTTAAGTACAAGGAGAAGGAAAAGATAGCTGCAACTACACAACGTGATTTAGGTTTTGATTTTGGAGATGAAACAAATATCACAACGATGGGTTTGAAAGGTAAGGACATAGAAAGTACTAGTTCTTCACTTTGTCTCAATGATACTCAAGATGAAAAAACATGAATTGAGATTTTCCATATTAGATTTATTTCAAAGCTTACCAAAATAGACACACTGTTTGATAGTGGTTCACAAGTAAATATTATCTATAAAGACATTGTCAAGAAGTTAAATTTAGAGACCATTCCACATCCTAAACCATATCTTTTAGGTTGGGTATCTGAGAATAAAAAATTTCAAGTGACAGGTGCATACTTAGATTTCCAATCACTGCAAACTTTCTTGATGAAGTTCTGCTTGATATACGTGGTATAGTTTTCAGAAGCCCATATCTTTATGATAGGAGAGAAATATTTCATCACCATGCGAATAAGTATCACTTGTTCAAGAATGGGATTGAGTACATTTTTAGAGCGCATAGTAAGAATATGAGTTTGTCTCTTATGAATGTTGGACAAATGAAGAGAATTGTTAATGCTAGTCAGAATTTTGCATTGTTAATGTTCAAGCATAAAAATGTTGCGAATGAGGACTTTTAATGATATGATTCAAATTTGAAAGTTGATTTAACTGATGTTGCTAATGAATGTGATAAGATGTTTCAGGAATCTAACATGTTGTCTTATAAAAGAGGTAAACAAGATGAAGTGAATTTGCACTAGCATGCATCATTGTTGAACAATGGTGTGAACAAGATGCCAGTGTTAAAGAATGCAAAGGTCAAAGAGAAAATGAAAAAGAAATTTGAAAAAGAGGACATTAGTTTCAAAAATTATTCTTGTGGGTTTCATAATGCGTTAGATTTGAAAAGGGAGGGTGCATGGTGATGAAAATCACATTTGGTCAAGAGTCAAGCCAAGCGCAAGGATAGAAATGTTAAGCATCGTTGTGATGATAGTGTTTAAGGTGAGAATAATTTGAGATTTTTTAAGTTTCCTTTGATTGAAGACCAAGGAGGTAATGTGTTTGTTCCTTCAAAATCAGTTTTTTGTTCTGCATATTCTGGGAAATTGCAACAAGATGTCATCTATGACAACAAGACAAGGAATCCAAAATTAGGAAAAATGATTTATTTTCATGAAAAGCTCAAAGTGTCAAATTCAAGAAAATTTTAGTGGATTTAGAATGGAAGGGTGAGAGAGTTGAACCCTCTCTATTTTTTGACTAATAAAGAGATTTTGGAGGTCCAAAAGCTTCCAGTGGGGAGGAATGATCTAGTAGATCAAGAAAGTCATTAAAATTCAAGGTGCTCATATTAGTTTGAAACCAGCGCCAAAGCATAGATTTCATCGCCCTAAATCCAACACAACTCGTTTAACTCAAATATGACATTGGATTCTCTCATTTTCGCGTTCTTTCCATTTTGGGAAACAGCTAAAAAAAAACACTGAATGGGCCATGACTTGGAAGGTTGTCTGGTTTAACTGTGGACCAGTCGTTGGTCGACACTTGAAACTGTGTGATTGGTCACGATTTGGTGTTGTTTCATTGGTTTTTAGTTTGGTGTGGTTGCCCAATGAGGGAGAGCCACATGGGCCAACCATTGGCTACTACGTGGCCTCCTCATGGATGACCAAATTTTTTTTATGGAGGTCGAGCAACCCACGAGGTTCGAAACTGTGACCTCCCACCAATCAACTACAGACTTAACCACTAGAGTGAACATTAGTTCTTATACCATATGGTGCGAAGGGGCTATTTTATTTTTATGCATGCCGGGTTCGTAGGTGGGGACCAGGGTTAACCGCTGACCCCGGTCGACCAACCAGGGTTAGGGGCTAACCCTGGCCTGAAAATTTATGTATGTGATATGCGTTATAACCCAAAGTTTATTACCATAACCATTGAACCAACGGAATACTTATTATACACCACAAAAACAATATAACAAGACCTTTATCAAAGGTCGGAGCGCCAAAAGTTGTGGGTTGGGGTTCAAAAGTTAGCCCGACAGTCAGAGGATTTCACATGACAACAGTTTACAGATACAAGTAGTTTTTATGTTGGCAATGGTTTAACACCGGACATATAGTTTCAGCGGTAAATGTGATAACATGCAACAACGGTTAACGTTTGTTGTCATGGTTGGTTAATGGGGGGGAGCGTAACCTGCCTTGGGTAGAGTTCCCATTAACCCCAACCCGCGCCAAGATTCAACTATGATTTTATGCGGAGTATGGTTAAAAATAATTGGCATGTTTATTCAACCAACCAACTCGGATCCAACGGCTATGAAGAAGCCAAGTGGCACATTTTGTCCGGTTCATGGCCGACATAGGAAAATTAAGTGTTTGAAAGTTTTCACCCAGTGCAGCAAGAAAATCTCTGGTGCGGGGCGAATTGGTCACTCCATGTGGCCAAAAAAGTCAGAAAATGTAGGACAGATAACAGGGAAGTGTGAATTGTAGGACAATTAGTAGAAAACTTCAGTGGAGCATAAATCATTGATTTTTTTACCTTTTTGAGCAGAAAGAGCCCAACTAGGGGGTTTTGACTGTTCAAGAGCTATTAAAGTCATTGTTTTAGCATTTTGGGCACTATAACTTAATGTAAACACACTTTTTTGAGCATAATGAAAGAGGCCCAACCATTGGAAGCTGGACCAAGAGATGTAGCCTTGGAGGGGTGAAATCCTTCATCATTTCTTATCTTGTGTATATTATTATAGTACTAATGTATTCTTTACTTTCTGCAAAACTGAGTTTTAAAGCATGTTAATGTGTTAATGAAATTGAGATAAATGTTTGAAAAACCTAATATTTTCACTTGAAAAGTTTACCATAAAATCTCAATATTTCAAATAAAGATCATAGTGTAAACAATCAATGCATATACAACATGTAACAATATGTAAGAAAGTGTGCACACACAATACACAAGCATGAACAACACATAATCAGTCATATACACCTCACAACATCATCAATCCTCCCATGGTGACACCACTGGCACCATGACCAACACAACACATATGCAACAAATATAAAAGCATGATCAACACACCGCCCATCCATTCCAAGGGTTTAACCATACTCTTATACCACTCTAGAACACCCTCTTCCAACATCTACCCAAGTAACCGGCCAATCGGGGTAAACATGTGACGAGAGGCTACTAATATGAGATACAACTTCCTATATTATCTTGAGGAAGTGGAACTGACAAAAACCTGACAAAAAAAACTTACACAACATCAACAACATCCCGAGGAGGTATCCAAACCCTTCAGGCCTCTTACCCCTGTGTTAGAATGAATTTTTAACCATTTTGAGTCTTAGTTGCAGGCATAACACAACAAGGTAGCGGCTAGGAGGCTATAGCCACAGAAAAAACATAGAAAGCATGCGGCTAGGGCCCCAATTAATTAGTTATGTTCCTAGAACACCAAGATTTGAGCCAACTTTTTAGGCCCATAACCCAAGTCACTACCTAGAACTTCATGAAAACTTAGGGGATGATAAATAACAATGGAACAATGATACGAAATAAATCACATCAACAATAACTACTCTGGACCCCTCCTAGCCATGACAATCATTTCGTCAAACATATCACAAACATTGAATCTACAGGTGTAAACAAAAAATTTAAACACAAGGGTCTCAGACTTATTTGAGAATCGCTAAGAAGCATTTCTCCCTTACATCATTAGCTGTAATACAATGTATTTGACCATAGATACATTGTGCACTCATTTACAAGTAAAAACATGGATAGAGACATACAACATCATTGATAAAATACATTCTTATAACCAATATAATAATAACATAAATATGATGGATACAACAACAATTGAATCCACATAATAAAATATACATCAAATACCAAAGGAATGATCTTCTCATTAATGAGTGTAAAAACCAACCGGAGATGAGACTTCCACTTTTCACCCGACCATAGATTGGCTGAACCAAATCTCTCTTCATCCAATCACCCGCATGCCATATTCCAAGCATGAATGTGGGAATCAAACCGAAAAACCAACCATGGAATATCAAGGCTAAACCACATTACCCTCATCAAACATAAACCAGGCATTACCGTGATCTACACCCGATCACTAGGCCAAAAAAAGCATGGATATCACCGGATTCTCTCCACCTAAACTGTGAGTAATTTTTCTATCTCTTAGTCTCTCAGGATTTACCACAACCCAAAGTATTAATTAGGGGTCACTAGGCCCTAAATCTATACATACTCTCCAGGCTTATCGTATATCCCAAACCTGAGATTCCTAGGCCTAAATGGAGAGAAAAACACCTCTTAGGCTTTACCACAATCCAAACCTAGACTACTAGAACCTAAACTAAGGCAACACATGAACCGATTCCATAATCATTCAGAGACCCACCTCACTCAGCTTCGAATCCATCCAGTAATCTAGCTAAACCAAACATGAGAACTAAACAACACCATGGCTATCCGTAAATGGAAAGGCTAGGATGAATACACTATCACACATGGAAAAAACCCATGCCAATACATCAAAGAACCATATGCAATACCATGCTTTCCAAATCTAGAAAGTAAGTCATACATGAAAATCAATATCTGCAAATAATCTTGCTTTAGTTTCTTGATTCCTACTCCTTGATTGCTTCCTCCTACTTCTTACTTTCTTGCCTTTCTTGCTGCAATTCCAAAGTGCTCCAAAAACTCTAAGTGTCCAAGAGTGTGTGTGTGAGAGAGAGATAAATAATAATGAGATAGCTCCAAAAATTCACTGACAAAAGGTACCAACTGATCCTCAAAATCCATTTTATAGAAGAGGCCTCTATTTCCTTCATTTTCCATTATTTTCCTTGCCAATTTCCTTAGCCATAATAAACCAAATTAACACCCCCTAGGATGTTTTTCCCAACATTCAGCTTGGAATAATTGTCCCATCAACCATGGTTATTATTTTTAACTTTTATTACATGGAATTTTCACCAGGGCTGTTACAGATTCAACTTGGCTTGTTCCAGCTTCATCTTGAAAGATGGCTTTAAGATAAGGTATTGAAGGGAAATCTTTAGTATTATGATTCTCAGCACATATGACACAAATTTGTATAGTATCAAGAGAAAATTCACTCAAGGCATGTTTCTTTCTACATCTTGGAGAAAAGATAGATAATGCAACATTTTTTATATTTTTGCTTGTTTTGTATTTTAAGGGTATCTAGTTGTTCACTAAGACTCCCTAAAATATTTTTTTTAAACTAGAAAATTACCTATTCCAACTCTACTTTCTGTCCGAGTTACAAATTTATTAATTCTAGTCATGATAACGTCTCTTGGATTTTTCCCAGTTCTAGGCTTACCTCTTGAAATATGTGCACATAGTTCACAAATGTCTCTAAATGAAAGCTAAGAAACATCTAGTTTTCCCATTAAATTGATGAGATCAATTTACTCATCTCTAATAGATTTCAAAGTTTCATCATCTAGATTATGCATATTAGCCCTTTTAACATTATATGCAGATATATCAACTAAATATTCAATATTTTCATCCTATTTTTGCATCATCTTAAAGACTTAATCTTTAAGGTTATGAGGTAAGCAATAATATTTATATTTGTCTAAGAACACATTTTTCATTTCTTCCCATGTTCTGATAGTATGTGTTCCTAACCCCATAAACCATTTAAGTGCTCCATCTCTAAGAGTAGCTGGAAACAATTTTATTTTTTGAGAATCAAGTAAGTAATGATAAGATCTACAGAATACTTCAAACTAAAAAAGAAATGTTTCAGGATCCTCATGTCTTAATCAATGGAAATTAGGGAGAATAGAGGGCGAGATATTCTCCATTGTTGTTGTGGTATCATCATCAAAGATGGGAAATCCAAAAGGTTCTGGTTCTCCTATACCACCTCTTCCCCCTCTTCCTCCATCTCCTCCTCCTCTATTTCCTCTTCTGCATCTTCCACCTCCAATCCTAAGTTCACTATTCACATTATGTACTTCCCTTCTTCCCCTGCCATTGTATATTCTTCAGAGCTAATATAAGGTTCTATGATTGGATTGTATAAATATTCTTCCGGTTCTTCTACTAATGGAATATTAAAATAAATTTATTCTTCTTCTTCACTAGGTACTTCTATTTATTTTCCTAGAATTTGTTCTCCAATTAAAGAAAGAAAAATTATTCCTTCTATTGGGGATGTAGGTTCTTTAACTACAACTTTGGTAGAGGAGGTTGGTGAATTTATAGGTTGGATTTCGGATCTAAGTACCTCAGGAAGTCCATGTCTATCTTCCAATGATGGAATGTGAGTATAAATGGATGGTCTGGAACTACGAGGTCTAGGTGGAGTGAGTGGTGATGTTGGAATCAAGCTTCTACCTCTACTTACAAATCTACCCGTAGAATCTCTTTCTCTATGCATAATTTTTTTTATCATTTTTCAATCATTTTTTTTTTTAAATTAAAAAGGATCATATGAATGAATACTATATACACATCCTCGGAAATTGCACCAAAATGTTCGGTAAACTAATTATCTTTAATTTACTTCACTAAATGTCAACAAGGATTCGTGTACTTATGAAATGTATGTGCACTGTATATGCTAGGATTTTTTCTAAGAACAAGACTAATTGCAGAAATGAATAAAACCAAATGTAAAATGAACTACAAATTAGAAACTAATGATGCACATGTTCTTATAATCCAATGTATTAAATGAAAAAATTGAGCTTTTCTTTTTTAAGTGAAGAACTATCTAATCTTGCAAAAATCACCAAAAGGAAATGCATGAAAATAAAAACATAGAAGGAAAATAACCTAGTTCTATTGCTGCAGAATTGAACTCATTCTGCACTAATTACTAAAAATAAAACTTCAAACTAAATTGAAATGGAATCGAGTTTAATCTAATTTCTATGAGAAAAAAATGAGAAAACCTTAATCTATGGAAGGTAAATTGCTTTTAAAAGGAAATGACAATGCAATATGATAACAGTAATGAAAATCTAACTCAAGAGAGATTAATAGTGCACGCATTAACTTCTAAATTGTATTCTTAGCCTAACATAACAGAACTTGAAAATGAATAACAAAATTGAAATTTAAAGGCTAAAACAACTAGCTAAGAATATCATGAAACGATAAGTGCAGGTAATGAAACATACATCAAATCATTATCTTTTTTATTTTTATTTTTATTTTCTCTTTTTATGAGTACTCTAGAATGAAATAACCAGAAATGTAATCTGTAATGAAAATGAATTTTTACAAAACATAAACTAAAACTAGTTCAAAAACTTAGAATAGAAACCTCACAGCTCATGGGGGTCCTCCTAGACTGCAGGATCAGATATCAATTACGACTTCGTGCACACATTTAAAAAGTATCAATATGTTTTTGGATGGATTACGAAATTAATAATAGTAATCATCACCACTTCCGAACTGTGTTCTTCACTTCTGTCATTTTTATTTATATAGATAATATATTTTTTAAAAATAGTTTTAAGTCGATAAATCATAAACAAACTTGACACCTATGTGATCGATATCTCAAGGATCCAAATCTCTTTATGAATTTCTATTGGAAAAGAAAGTCATAAGAGATTTCATGTTCTAACAACTCAGTGCCTTGCTTGCTTGATTACTTGCTACTTGTGCTCAATCTACAACACATAGTTTTCATGTTTTCCCTATCATTTGAGTTCAATATATCTCACTTCACTTATCTTTCCAAGTAATACCAGTAGGTGCTTGTCCATCTAGAGGCCAAATGTCATATTTTGGAAGTCTTCTTCCTTCTTCTGGACCATTGCAACCTATATAACAGTGGATTCTGTTGCAAAAACGGATAACTGCTATAGAATGCACACAATTCGGTAATTACAAGATATTTTTGTCATAATTTCATTAAAAATAGAGAAATTAAATATGGATGATTTAATACCATGTAGGATTTTATCTTAGCCTTAATATGCTAAGGTTTTACATAAAAATGACAGAAAGGTGGAATATGATGGCAAAAAGGGTGGTAAAAAAGATTCATTCTTAAAATTCAACATTAGCACATCAACCTTCGTCCCTCACATAATAGGTCAAAGTTTCATACTCCCAATTGAGACTGAGCCACTAAAACTTGTGTAGCAAGGAGATTCTTCTTTCAGGTCTCCAAATATGTGTTTAATGGAAGTATAAAAGAAAGTACAATGCTAAGATTTTGTTGATATCCCAAAGTTCTATGATCAATATCATGGAGCGCAATAACCCCCTCTTATGCTAATTTAATAAATCAAATCTCTCAAGTTTCCATGAATTTTTTTTTCCAAAGTGCCTATGGACAAACTTGTTGAGCGTTGATGGAAACAAAAAAAAATTGAGCACTGATGGAGCCAAAAATGTTGAGAAATAATCAACTATTATGCTGAGTGTTGATGGAAAGAAAATCGTCGACTGTTGATGGAAACAAAATTTTGATTCAATGCGTTCAATGCATAACCATGCTTCAATGCATAAAGATAAAATATGGACACAAAAAATTCAACAGTCAATACAACGCATAAGCCTTGATAAATTAACATGCAAAGATTAGAAATAAACCCATGAACTAGAGATTTGACGCACTATTTCAATGGCTTTCACAAGAACATTCAACCCATTCACAACCGGTGTACCCACTTGTATTCTTGGACCAACTTACGTGCTCTGTCTTAGACCCAACGAGATCGGATTTGAACCTTGACCAGGACCTCCAGCGTACATGTAAATGATGAAGGGCCAACACAAAATTTAACACACTGCATATAGTATGATACCATATGCTCCATCCATTACAAAAAAAATATGCATGGAGAAACCGACCTTCAACGTTTTCTATTCCAAGAAATTTAAGCTCAACGTATCAAGTCTGCAGAAGGATAGAGCAAGAATAGCTTTGATGGGGAGTTATGAAATTGATAGTGCTAGGTCTGCAAGAGAAACACTCAAGAGCAGTTCTGACAAGAAGAATGAGGCGGTAAGTGGTTTCGAAGAGGAGTGGTACCGTAGTTGATGAGAGAAGGACTCGTAGAAGTAATTTTTTTACCATGCAGAGAATTCAACAGATTAGATAGGCCGAGAGTCACTCATTAGGTAGGCAGAGGGACAAACAATAAATTGAAACTTCTCACAGAGATGAGCTAGTAATCGGTTACAATGCAAGTAGAGGGACAATCATTAGTTGAGATCCAATGAACTACATTGTTGTATTCAACATTGTATTCAATGCTCCATTCTTACTCTACAATGTTGCATTCAAAACTGTATTCAATGCCCCATTCCCACATTACAATGTTACATTCAAAACCACATTCAATGCTCCATTTCCATGCTACAACATAGCAACATTATAAATTGTATTCAATGTGGTTCAACCTACGCTTTCAATACAAATTTCACCATAATACATTAATTGCGCAAAGGCTATGAATCAATGCACAAAGACACCACAAACAACATAAACACTACGCATATACTCACTGTTCAAACACAATACATGCATTTAACCTTCGTTCGTAGAGAATATAGAGGATGATGTATCACACGCAGAGGCAGATGTATCACACTACATTCAACATATTCCATTAGGGGAATTTTGAGGTCTAAAATGGGCCTCTTAAGGAAAATGTACAAACAAAATTCACTTTATGAGAACAAATCACATTTTAGGGAATGACATCATCCCTAATGGTTGAGGTGGTATTGCTTGAGTTAAAGGTACTTACTTGTCACATTCTCAATGGTGGATAAAAACTCATGGTTAACCATGGTAGTGCTCTAAGTAATTTTAAAGTCAAAGTAAAGTACTCATAATAAATGTCATTTCACACTTTTTGAATAAAAATATATTATTGTCATTTCATATTTTTTGAAAGAAACAATGCATATCCCTATACATTTATTATATTATATTATATTTATATAGTATATTAATTACATATTATTATAAAATTTAAATAATATAAATTTTAATTAATAGCATATAATATAATTAAGAATTTATAAATTTATATTTACATTTTATTTTAAGGTATTTAAGTACAAAGGACAAATGCATTAGTTGTTCAATGATAGTGATTTTTTCTTGAAAAGTTCATCTTATTTATAGTCACATCAATATAATTTTTTTATTAATTTTATTTTGGTACAACTTTTGAATTGAATTTAACTATGGTTACATGGATTGTGGTGCAAAAAGTGAATTGAAAATTCATAAATATTATTTTATTGGTTTAGCTATTATTTTATTATTCCTTAGGAGGCCCATTTTAGACCTCAAAATTCCCCTAATGACTGCTCAAACAAGGAGGGTCTACGTTACAAGGAGCATAATCAAGGCAAATAAATTCAGGGAATAAAAAAAAATGCATCTATCAAGGGAGAGCAGCGAGTAGAGGAGTTATTAAGAAGGAAATTGATAGATTAAGACTTGCACTCTAATACCATGTTAAACATAACCATGGCGAAGACAAGAGTGTGAAAGATAAGCATTGAATACATCTATTATTCACATGATATCCATTTATAATACATTTTACATGACCGTTGGATTCCATATTCCAAGGTCTCTTGGACTCCCTTTGACTGCTCACATTCCACACAAATCCTTATAGGATTAGGTGTCCAACAAATTTTCTTAGGGCTAGATTGTTCTTTGCTGTAGATAATTGAATTTTAAACTTTTCATGATTTACATATCAAATTCACAACATAATATTTTAACATCATTATAAATTATATAGAAAGAACAATAACATGAACATTGTAGCGGAACATATAGGAACAATAGAATAAAATCATGCACAAAGGAGACACCAATATTTTGATTAGATACTAGGGAAAAAACCCAGAAGGGGGAAAACCCTTCCAAATTCTTCTTCTATTATATATTCATCAATTGTTTAGTTGAGATACAAAATACATCCATAGTGAGATACATCATTACAACAAGCCTCTTAGGGCCAACCCGAGTTAGTTCATAACTATGTTTGTGAATTGGTCACTGTATTATACAGATAAACCTTAGATAAAAGTGTAACTGTCATATCCATGGTATTATCATTGTTACTACCACTATTTCCATTCATCCATTCACTGATATGCAACGAGGTCATTGCTATAGTCTAGTTTACTGTTTCCAAGCTTGTTGTCATGTCAATTATCAAGAGATACATCACTGTCTCATTCAAAGACACTTCCATATATAGGATCATTATTATACAATAGAGTCACTACCAAAGACACTATCATGCATATATCATCATCCTAATATGCCAAGTGCATTGTCACACACACACACACACATCAATATCCAAGCATAAATATCATTGTTTCACTCCTACAAAAATAATTTACAAATTCATGCAATATTACTATCACTTCTAAGGTCACTCTAAAAAAATCACACAATCAAATAGGGTTATTTTTATCAAATGTCCCTGTCAAATTTATGCCATGGTCCACTGCTATTTCAAAGGAAATTCCAAATATTCAATCCATTCCATCACTTCCTTAATGTTATATAATTATTAATTTATTGTTCATCCATCAAGGTCAAGATATGTAATAAGTTCAAGAAATGCCTACTGAAATATAATTTGATGTCACAGTGTCATAGATTTTAACGATGTGAATGTCAGATAACAAAGTATATGATATAACAATAGAAATGATAGGAAACTCAAAGCATATAAGTTATTATAATTCTAACAATGTCGATCCATTGTGAGGTTAGAAATTCTAAAATCGATCCAATGAATAGAATTCGGTCTACGAGCTGGAGATATAAAGAAAAATTACTAATTGTTGTAGCACTGCCACCATAGAAAAACAACTATGCCACTGTCTTATAGTCTGGTGCTTAGAGTTTTGATACTGATTGAAGAATTGATACATACCTCAAAGAATAGTAAAGTGATGCCACATAATTGAACCACAATAATTATAGCATATAAGTGTGATGCCATATTATAGCTATAGAGACACTAGCACATTTGCCCCAAATTCCGACTGCGAAAATGTAACTCTTGCGACACATAGGCGTCCCAAGGGCGATGTTTTGAGGTGATCCAAAACGTGGTTTCTCCTAACGTCGGACTTCTGACACTTGACTTAAATGTAGAAATTTATTAATACTGATAGTATTATCGGATCCTCCTGATCTAACAAATTAATCTTATGTTAAATACAGAATCCTTCCACTTAATTCTTTGCGGAAATTAAATTGCTAATTGCAAAACACATGAAGAAAATAAATCGCACATAAACACAGTGGTTTAACGGGAAAGCTTAATGCTAAAAACCCCAAATATCATATATTATGTATATCAATGGAATCATGTAAAAATCTCATACAAAGCTTAATACATCAAGCTCTCAGTATAATCAACAATCATTACACACTGTCATGCAGAAATTTGCATATCTATGCACCAATTTCTTGCCTCTTGACAGCCTGCCTCCACTGCGCAATCCCTGTTGAAGAAGACCCTTGAATGAATTCGAATTGGCCTTGCCTTAACTGCACAATCCTCATTGGCATCTCCAATGTGCTTCAGATGCATTGAATGCATCACTATAGTCACAACAGATAGTCCATCTCACACTTTCACCTATCTCTCCACTGTGTCTCCACTGGATCTGACATGAAAGTAGTTAACTGTTGTATTTGTTCAGTTGCAAGTGAGTTATTAGTTGTGAATTAATTAACTAGTTAATTCACTAAAATCTCACTAGTGTATCTTTCAGTTAGACTAGATACAACTAGCTCAATTGAGTTTAACTCACTTAACTAGGTTAAACTAAATCACAACTCCCATAACTACTCTTCCAACTCTGTCACAACTTTGCCACTTTAGTTCTAACTGAGTCCTCCATGCATGAGTCACCAACCACCCTAGGAATTGCGTAATTCCTTCAGCCCACTAATTTTCCAAATCTATTCACTGAAATAAAGTGCTCCAAGAGAATAAGTTGATATTTATTGCCGGATTATTATTAAGGGCTAATAATAATCGACATGCATCTATTTTTAGATTGGCGATCTATAAATAGACTTCGCCCAATATTCTAAAAAGAGAATTTCATCTATTTTTCACATTTGACCAACCATCTACAAATAGCATCCTACAACTTATAGAATATGCTCACCATGTCTAAAAATACAAATACACCTAAAAATAGCCTGCGGGCCCCACTTAGTGAAGGTGCTTACTTTTCACTAAGCTCATCATCTTGTTGAATCTCAACACTCCCTCCCAACAATATAGGGATTATCCTTCACCCCGATCCTACCTCTATGGTATTCTAATTTTCTCCTACTGAGCGCCTTCATCAGAATACCTGCATCCTGATCTTCCGTAGGAATGTACTGAAGCAACATGATCTTCCGCTGCACACAATCTCTAATATGATGATACCGGATATCTATATGTTTAGATATATCATGAAACACAAGATTAATTGGGATTTTAATGCAACTCTGTTTATCACAATGTATCACTGTAGGATCTAAATGAGAACCGAACAAACCAACCAGGATTTTCCTCATCCAGATAGCCTCACATGCAGCTTGAATTGCTGCCATGTATTCTGCTTCCGTTGAACTGAGTGCCACGGATCTTTGTTTCCTATTGTACCAAGAAACTGTTGTATATCTGATGTTGAAAACCCCTCCTGATTTTCTCTTTCTGTTCGTTAGGATGTCTGCCCATTCTGCATCTGTGAAGCCATGCCACTTCACCTCATCCGTCTATCTGTACCATAATCCATACTCAGATGTGCCCCTGAGATACCTCGGGACATGCTTTCCTGCCTTCCAAAAGAACTTGTGAGGCTTAACCATCGCTTGACTAAGTTGGTTCACCGCATAGCATATGTTCGGTCTTATATTAACTAAATACATGAGCGAACCCACCAACTGTCGATAAACAGTGGCATCCACTACCTCTGTCGATGTATCATCCTCTTTCCTCCAATTTCCTGGAAGAGGAGTATCCATGGGCTTACAGTCCTCCATGTGAAACTTACGAGGTATCTCCCGAGCATACTTGCCTTGAGACACAAACAGTTCACCTTCCCACTGCCATATTTCCAATCCAAGGAAATAATGAAGGAGACCCAAATCCTTCATCTCAAACTCCTTTGCAAGATCTTCCTTGCATGAGTGTATCAACTTCTCATCACCTGTTAGTATTAAATCATCAACATAAAGAACAATGATTAAAAGCTTACCCTCCACCACAATTTGGTAAAGGTTTGCATCCGCCTCACTCTTGGTGAAGCCAAATCCGATGAAATAGTTGTCGATCCATGTGTACCAAGCACGTGGTGCTTGCTTTAGCCCATATAACGCTCTTTTGAGTCTGCACACGTGCAACTCGCTGCTGAAGATCTCAAATCCTTCAGGCTTCTCAATGTACACCTCTTTCTTAATTATCCCATTATCTTCACATCCATCTGATGAATGTGCCAACCCATCTATGCTGAGAGAACAAGGATGGTCCTTATGGAAGAATACCATGCGACAGGTGCAAAGGTTTCTTCATAATCAATCCCCTCGATCTGTGAGAAGCCCCGGGAAACAAATCTTTCCTTATACTTCTCGATGCTCCCATCAGCAGCTTGCTTTACCTTGTAGATCCATCTTGAACCTACCATTGATTTACCTACCGGCCTTGGAGCAATCTCCCAAGCACTATTTCTGACAATGGAGTCATACTCCTCCACCATGGCATCTACCCATGTGGGATCCTACGCTGCTTCTTCAAAATAAGATGGCTCTGTCACGACACACTTGCTCATAAGAGACATGTATTCAGTAAATCGGTTAGGTGACTCTCTGTCTACGCTATGATGTAGGGACTCCTACATTCTATGCCGCATCAAGCTTCAGTCTCTTAGCTTATGTGGTATGATTTCTGCCTGTTATGATGTTTGGTTCTGCATGAGTGGACTCCTCCACTCCATGAATCTCCTCCTGTGGCTGATCCACATCTAGAGGCACATCTTTGGGAACAATAAGTTCCTCTTCTGCATGCAAGTGTAGCTCCCTCTCAAGCAGCAACTTCATGGCCTTCACCTCATTGAATTTTATATCCCATCACACCACAATCATTCGGTTGTTTGGAAAATACACATGATAATTATGGGGTGTTTCTGTGTACCCCACAAATATCCCAACTTCTGCATTCGACTCCAGCTTCTTCCTGGCGTCCTTTGTCACATGAATGTAAACATATGAGCCAAAAATCTCAAATGAGAAATTCCAGGCTTCTTACCAGTAAAAGATTCTTTAGGTGTACTCATGCCAAGTACTCTATGAGGACAGCGGTTTTTCACATAAACCGTAGAGTTGCATGCTTCTGACCACAAGTGCATCGGTAGGCCTTGGTCATGCAGCATAGCTCGTGCAGCACCGACGATAATTCTTTTCTTCCTCTCTGTGACCCCATTCTGATGTGGGTTATGATGCGCTATGAGCTCTCTTAGAATTCCTTCTTTTCTACAGAAGTCTTTGAATTCATTCGAGATATATTCACCACCATTATCACTCTGCAGAGCCTTCACTTGCTTCCCCGACTCCTTCTCCACCAATGCTTTAAACTCACAAAACTTTGAGAATGTTTCACTCTTCTTCTGCATGAAGAAGATCCAACATCTACGATAATATTCATCAACAAAAATAACATAATACATGTGTTTTTCTATTGAAGGAACCGAGAAAGGTCCACACACGTCTGTGTGATTTATCTCCAGGATCACCGAAGCACGGTTCTCCTTCTCATGAAAGGTGGTCTTTAAAAACTTACCCATAGTACATCCCTTGCAGTGATCTAACTGTGCAAGAGTACCCTTGGGAAGTCTAGTATAAATCTACTGCAAAATATTCAAGGCACCATGGTGAATATTGCCCAATCTCCTGTGCCATAATTCGCCCTCATCCCGGCTCACCACTTCTTCAGCTTTGTCAATCATTACAGCGCAACCATATACCTCCAACTTGTAGATATTATTAACTCAAATCCCTATCCTCTTGGTTCGACCCATTTTTTTATGTCGTAGGAAGGCTTTTCCCTCGCTGAAAACAACGTCATAACCTCTGTCCTCCAACATGGCGACCGAGACCAAGTTCTTCTTCAGACCTGAAACATGCATAACTTATTTCAACAGAAATGGTTTACCTGACTCCCTCTCAAAGGTAATGGTTCCAATGTCGGTCGCACTGTATCTACCATCGTCGCCCATCTCTATATGCATTTGGAGATCCTTCTCCTCCAAGTCACTAAACAACTCCTTGTCTCCTGTCATATGGAAGGAAGCACCACTATCAAGATACCACATTGATCCCATTGTGCTTGAAACCAATCATGCGATCAAAGAGAAATCAAGTTCAAATTGCGAGGCTAAGGCCTCTCCATCTACAGCTCCAACAACCTTCTTGTTCTTCTTTTTTTGTGGGCAGTTAGTGGCGAGATGCCCATGTTCGTGACAGTGAAAAAACTTCACCTTGGACAAATCCAACTTCTTTCCTTTAGCCTCAGATTTTGGATGGGATTTCTTCCCCTTCCCTTTCCTTTCTTTGGCAGCCAAAGTTCAATTCTCTTCATCATCATTATTCGATGAAGAGCCATGCCTGGTATTCTGCCTTATCTCCTCCTGCACAAGATCTGACCAAAGTCTCTCCCAATCTAGTAGTTTCTCCCGTCTATTGACAGAGACTTCATAGTTGTGCCAACTCTTTGGAAGGCCAAGGAGAGCCAAGCTCACCAAGTCATCATTCGCAACTGTAATTCCCACACTCCCCAGCTCATCCCTACATTGGACAAACTTTGTGAGATATTTTGGAATACTGTCGCCTTTCTCCATTTTGATTTTTCTAAGCTTATCTTTCAGTGCCAACTTTCTATGGTCGTTGCTGCTTTGGAAAATATCTGTCAAAGCCTTCTACATTGAAAATGGAGTGGCTTTCCTATGAAGGCTTGACACAATATGGTATTTCACACCTTCCAACAAAATTCTTCTTTTCTTCGCTACCTTCTTTTTCCATGCGTCAAGTAATGCAGCATCGCTAGAAGTAGGCTTAGGAACATCGCTATCGATGAACTCCTTCAGTCCATTATCTTCAAGCACCACCTCTATCCTGTCCTTCCAGGCTATGTAGTTCGAGCTACCCTCAAGGGAAATTTATTAATACTGATACCATGTAGAGATTTATTAATACTTATAATATTACCGGATCCTCCTGATATAACAAATTAATCTTATGTTAAATACAGATCCTTCCACTTAATTCTTTGTGGAAATTAAATTGTCAATTGCAAAACACATGAAGAAAATCAATCGCACATAAACACAGTTGTTACAGGAAAGCTTAAAGATAAAAACCCCAACTATCATATATTATGTATATCAATGGAATCATGTAACAATATCATACAAAGCTTAGTACATCAAGCTCTCAGTGCAATCAACAATCATTACACACTATCATGCAGAAATTTCTTGCCTCTTGACAGCCTGCCTCCACTGCGCAATCCCTGCTAAAGAAGACCCCTGAATGAATTCGAATTGGCCTTTCCTTGACTACGCAATCCTCATTGGCATCTCCAATGTGTGTTAGATGGATTGAATGCATCACTATAGTCACAACAGATAGTCCAGCTCACTTTTTCACCTATCTCTCCATTGGGTCTCCACTGGTTCTGACATGCAAGTAGTTAACTGTTGTATTTGTTCAGTTGCAAGTGAGTTATTAGTTGTGAATTAATTAACTAAACTATCACTAGCGTATCTTTCAATTAGACAAGATACAACTAGCTCAACTAAGTTTAACTCACTTAACTGAGTTAAACTAAATAACAACTCCCATAACTACTCTTCCAACTTTGTCACAACTTTTCCACTTCAGTTCTAACTGAGTCCTCCATGCATGAGTCACCAACCACCCTAGGAATTGCATAATTCCTTCAACCCACTGATTTTCCAGATCTGTTCACTGAAATAAAGTGCTCCAAGAGAATAAGTTGATATTTATTGTCGGATTATTATTAAGGGCTAATAATAATCGACATACATCTATTTTTAGATTGAAGATCTATAAATAGACTTCACCCAATATTCAAAAATAGAATTTCATCTATTTTTCACATTTGACCAACCATCTACAAATAGCACCCTGCAACTTATAGAATATGCTCACCATGTCTAAAAATAGACATACACCTAAAAATAGCCTGCGAGCCCCACTTAGTGAAGGTGCTTACTTTTCACTAATCTCATCATCTTTTTGAATATCAACATTAAACATAGGTATAGCGAAAATATCTCTGACGTTTTATATTGGTGTCGCACTTTCGACATTTAATGAATCGTCGCAGTTCCGATGAGCACAATTGTCGCTAGTCTGACGCTTCCTAATGTCACTAGTCTGAGGCCTCCAACCATTGATAGAACAATAGTACTCTACGTCCTCATACCGAAAAAACGAACATTTAAAAAAAAAATATCCGTGACTAGAGCGATGACTCTACAAGGTCAGAGGACCGATGAAACCATTTTTTTTTATAAAAAGTAAACGTCACTAGAGCGACGGTGCTAAAAGGTCGGAATACCGATGACACTACGAACATTTTTTTTTTAAATTTGACTTTGGAGTATTGACGGAAATAAAATATTTTATAAAAAAAAAACGTTGGAGAAGCTAGCGTCGGAATGCCGACGCTAATAATATAATATTAAAAAAAAATGTCAGAATAATTGACTGTATCATATGGACGCTTTGATACTCAAAGTCCACAAGCTACTTGTCAACTACTGAAGTGGAAGATGGCATTACAAGACTTGTAGCATAAGAAGAGAACTGACCAATTTCCTTTCATATCATTTGAATAGAGGGAAGTTGATTACCCGACTGCACGGGAATGGATTTTTTCTCCTAGTTCATCTAAAGAAATTGACGATTCAAAGGAGAAGGTAGTGCCAAGACCTAGAACTGTACCGGTAGTTGCTCTCAAGATGATTGCTCATGCTTTGGGAAAGAGGATCTTGGTAGATTCATCTTTTGAGAAGCTTGATGTGGTTAAAAGTACTGAGTTTCAATGTGCATATGAGAATATGACAGAAAAATTCTTGAATCATGCATCATCACAAATACAAAGAGTAGCACCACAGCCTATAAAGGACAGTTGTGAACAGGCACTTGCTACAACTACGTAAAGAATGATGGAAAAATAATTGAATGTAGATGCTTTATGAATGGATCGAAAAATAAAGGATAAGGTGTTGGATACAGAATTTCCATATATAGATGTGAAAATGGAGCATAAAAACTTGGGCGAGACATTACAGGATGTTGCTACAGCACCACAGACTGCAAAGGTCAAATTGAGACAGTATCCTTCTACATAAGTTAAAATAACGATGAGAAGGAACTTGAAATTGGAGGTTCCTTGTATAAATGATAAAATGTCAGATAAAGATGCAAAAACAAGGGTTCCTTTTATAGATGAGAATATGACAGAGAAAGCCTTAAATGATTCATCACAAGTTACAAATTTGTCTTTGCAACCTGCAAAAGCCACTTTTGAATAAAAACCTGCAACAGCTGCTAAGAGACCGTTTGCCCAGGCATTGGGGCTTCCATTTGCAAATTTTCATTCTAAAGGTGCTTCGGACTTATCAACAAGATGTGAAATTAGAAGCAACAATGTTTTGGATGTGGAAATTTTTCTTGTAGGTATTCCTTCAAACAAGAATTCCTGCCATGTTTCAAATTCAGGTGAAGCTATACAGGAGAAGCACTTCCTTAACATCTCATTTGAGACCTAAGGAAAATTATTCAAGGACTGAGGTGGATCAACCCTCTATCAATAAGGCACTAAGAGTTCATCTTCAAAATATTTCGTCAATGACAAGGATGTCAAATGCACACATTCCTAGAAGAGTTGCCCAGAGGCTGTTTGCACAAGCACTTGGGATACAGACCCTCTCTTCAACTAGAATTGAGGCTAACCTAACTAGAAACTCAAGTATTGTGACCTCTATATCTTCATCTTCCAAGGGTGTTCGGAAAGGCCAGAACATTGGATCTACAGTTGAATCTGAAGATTCTAATGTATTAGTTTCAAGTACAGATACGACTATCTCAGCCAATAATAAGTACCGAGTCTATGATACTGAGATAAAGTTGATAGAGTCCAGTGATTTTGTCAACTGAAAAAGTTTAGGTTCTATTAGTATTGGAAGATAGGCCAAATACTGGATTCCAAATTTCTTAGAATCAATTCCTCGAAATCCTAATATAACAATAGGTTAATACCCAGCTCCACATCACCTTCCACTTCCTCTCCATGTCAGTGCCACGTTAGTGCAATGTTTTCACCATGTCATCACCACATCACCAATGAGCCATGTCATGATGATATGCCATCTACCACATAGGTGTGCCACATCATTCTACTTCAGTGCCACAACATCATGAACTAAATAATAATGACATGTTATCTTCCATGTGGGTGTTCCACATACCAATGAATATAATACTATTCTTCACTGCAAACTACAAGTATGGGCTAAGGAAACAATTCTCAAGGTTTGAGCTCTTTCAGGTTTTGAAGGAAGGTCAAGTTCACAGTTAAGTTACTAATCCGACCCTCCAAAAATGTTTTTTCACTAGTCTGGGGTCTTCTCCACAGGTAGTTGTGCTACTAATCCAAGCTACCACAAATACCTATTCACTTTCTAATAGCCCGAGCTTCTAAGCCTTCAAGAGTTTATAAGACAAGGATTCAAGCCTCACTATTGACTATCTGAGCTTCACAGTAATGTGTTCTTAAATTTTATCACTGCACTGAGCCCTCTCCACTAAACCTTGAGTTAGGTCACTGCCAGTCCTAGCCTTCGTGTTCACTTTTTTTTGTCCGAGCTTCTGGAGGTGGAAATCCACAACAAAGGTAAGCTACAAGAATGTTCACACGTTGGCTACAACATATCCGAGTTTGAGCTTCTCCAATAGGTATCTTCTCCAACACGTTGGCTCTTTTGATGTTTTACATTATTATAACTCATTATACATACAAAATTCAAAGTATAGGAGATCTCCCACACCCCAGGTTTCTCATTGCCCCGCTCTCTCTGTCGGAAATTGGAATATATGCTTCTATGTGCATATATGTTATAGATTTCACACCACGCAAAAAACTAAGGGTTCAAGTAGATAGATGATATGTTGGTGATCCTTATAGAGATATTTAATAGGTAAAAACCTATCGGTTATAAAGCAAATATGCATGCATGCACTAGCAAAGAATTCATGTAATAAAGGTGCCATTTTGTCATCTAATAAGTAGAGTATAGATAACAGAATATAGAGCTCGCTTGCATGCGTGCAAGGGGTATGATAAGTTTAGTTCTTTTTAAATACACTAAATAGAATTTTTTGATATATGTTTCCTGTCAACAAGAGCAAGTGGGCTTGTGAAAGTAATCCTTTAACTAAGATGTTGCAACAGGGTGATCTACTTCATAACCATGCCTTTGGGATTGCATTCAATAACACATTGATAAAAATAAATCCTATGCTCAGTAACACTGCTATGGTGTGCAGATCTATCACTTAGAGCAACATTTTTTCTTGTAAATATGCTTCCTATTTTAATAGGAAATAACATTTAAGAACAATGGTTTTAGAAAGGATAGAATACCAGTTGCTGAGATAAACACTTCACCTCCACCAGGATGGTCCTCCAAAAATTTGGTTACATCATACACCTATGAAACATTTCCCAGAAAAATCAATTGCATATAAATACAACATGACTGAGCCATAGATACAACTACCATCGTTGCAGGCAAACAGAAACTCAAATAAAACGTAACAGCCTATATGTCTGGTTGAAGCTAAAAATCTAAAGCTGCCAATAGTAGCCTCAAGATCCCAGAAGTTACAATGCAATGTACATATGATACATAAAGAATTGATAATATCGGGCTCAAATAAAATCACAATTTCAGTTAATATTAGAGAGCACTTTAATAATGCCACCTCATCCCTATAATAAAGGGAATAGATACAGTTAGTTGACAAATTGTAGTCGTAATACTCTGCCTGTAACATTACAATTAAAAAGGCCACATGACACATCCTAAGTGTAACACTACATGTGGCATTAGTAAGAGGTAACATGGAACTAATGAGGATATGTCTTCTTTGTATTTTAGGAGCCTCATCATCCATGCACATTCATTCAAATTTTAGAATGTCACATCCATCACTGAAGGAGTTATGTGAGTTATGTTCAGTTCTTATCCTGCTCAATCTCTGCTCATATCACTTATTGACTGAAAATCCACCTACTGACTTTGTACATGCCATGTGTCAGTGTAGGCCACCCAATTATTTTTTTCTATTCAATAGAATGTGTAAAGGTGCCTAACTGTGGCTCACTAAATATTTTATTGAACAGAGTAAACAGATTGTTGGAAGGAGTCATAATATGGTCATTTTGAATCAATCTCAACTAACTACCCTCATATAATCGTGACTCCGACTTAATCTAGCCACGTGTCAAAGCCCTTACAACAACTCAAACAATAAAATATGATGGACAATATCCGATACTCTTTTACATCACACTGAACTCTTATTCTCATGGGAGCCAATTCAAATAAGGGACCATCTCTCATTTCACTGACAAATGAAAGAACGGGTTCAAGAAAAAGAAAAAGGTCTGTTATTTAAACTAAAAAAATCCATTTTAACCTCAAATCTATCAACCGCACATTCTAACATATCCACTACCTGACAATAATATTCTAACATATTCCATTTTAAGGTAGTGGATACAGTCTAACATATTCTGAAGTAAGATATTTGTGGCACATGGTCCGGTAGCACATATTACTTCGTGAGTTCAAACACATTTTTTTATTACAATCCTTTTCAAAATGATCTAATTTGCAACAATTAAAACATCCCTTAACATAATTTTAAGTTCTCCCTCTTGCATCTTCATTCTTGAAAACTTTTGTACCCTTTCCTCCACCACCCTTGTCTTGGTTGATGACTAAACTCCCATCATCTTTGCATCTGTACTTTGATTGACTATATGTTCCATGGATCTTGTCTTAGTTGATCATAAGTACTCCTTCCATTATTTTTTTCCTTTGTTGCAAGGGAATGTTCAATGCTTTCAGCACTGTAAATTTAACATTTTCCTTGAGACAGAAAGCCATACAACTCATCAAATATTCTCACTCAAAATATTTTAAAAACACACTGGTGACAAATACTCGGTACTTGCTTGGCAGATTACCTAGGGTAACAGGATGATATTAGAGGTATACTCGACGAAAGTATCAAAATCCAGTGTTTGCATTAAATGGAAGAAGAAAGAAATTACTCATATGTACACACTTCATAGTTAACAACTTAACATACATCAAGAAAACATAGCAATGTGGGGGTACCCAAGGCATCTCCTGAAAAGGAGAGATGAAAAGCAAGAAGCTAAACTAGCAAAAGAAAAAAGAGTAAAATAAAAAAACAGAGTGGTCTCTCAAGAAGATAAACCTTAGACATTGAACTAGAGGAAAATATTGTGTCAGAGGAAACGAAGAACAAGAAATCCCGTGACAAAAAGTTAACCATATCACAAACAGAGAGAATCCTAAATTGCATAAGAATCAGAGAAGACTGCAGCACTGTAAAAGCACCAACATTGAGCTTTATAAGGATACAAAGTGTTTTTTCCAACATGTTTTCATGTAAGCATGGATAATGAATTCACGATAAACACTAATGACAAGGAGAAGAATGGAGATGAGGTTGGCAGGAGATCATGCCCCAACATAGGGCATCCTATCAAATTCACTTCTACTTCACTTCTATGAATTCACGATAAATATTGCAATATTGTGTCATACTGTAGAAATGTCCTTTATAAGGTGCAGTACTAAAATCATTCATGGTAAATGATAGTGAGTTATTTGAAATTAAACTGATGATTGCATGTGTTCTAAAGATGAAATGTCGTAGATCTATGCCAGAGAAGGCTCCCATTAATATAGAAGCCATTAAACATCAATATATTGTACTACTAGAAATTCTGCCTCACATCCGTTTTGTTTGAAAACCTAAAGAATTATTCAATCTAAAAGATGACTATCTTTCTAGAACACACTCCATGCATTAGAACCAAGAATAAACATGATTACTTAAGTGGAGAAAAAAAAGTAAAAAAATACAAGCTTAAAACAACAAGGTTCACAGAATAGTGATCCATTTAGACCAATGCAAACGTGAGTGGTTAAAGTTAAACCAAGCTACCAAAAATAGCGAATAAATGGGAAGCATATTAGAGTTTTGTGATATAAAAAACCAAGCAATTATAGTTTAGGAAAATAAGCTTAATGTAAAATTGTATTTATTCAAGAAATCATATTTGAACTACTTTATGCTAATCGTATCGTACATACCTTTCCATTGAAGAAAAAATATGACTAGTGTTGCCTGGATTCATACAACTATATAATAACTTGTAAGTTGCAAATTCATGATGACAACCCTCAATGCCTTCAGCATATAACCCTTGAAGCCGTGACTGACACTGTACCATAACAATGTAGATAGTTAATTAAAAAGGGAAAATAGCACATCCCAGATCTAATTTAAGTTCTAACTATTAGGTCTGATAGTGCATATTTTAGTCATTTTTTCCATCTTTCACGTGGGATATTTTCATATATAAGACTATGAAATGTTCCAAGAACAAGACTTCTGTTGAGCTAAGAAGTTCCCTTGTGTTCAAATTATATCACTACACTGGCTCAGTTGTCTTAACTAAAACATTGAGACTCGTCTCAACCACTATGAGAAAAGACAATGCAAAGTACCTTACAGTAGTCACAGAATGCTGGTGACATTCATAAGTAGAGGCACAAGATAAATATAAGAAGAAAAGGCATAACTCTAAAAAATAATCATATGGCTAATCCTAGAGGCATTAAGACAAAAAATTAAAGAACATAAAACGTTTTTTAGATGGTTTTGCAAATAGCAGATGGAATAAAAAAGGATATGATATAGATTCTAGACACACTAATCCTATTTGAACATTGTTACTAAAATGTGGACATTGTTTGAAACAAGACACTAATTTCCTCACAAAATTTTAAAAATTAAAAATATGTCCATCAACTACAAAGAAAGACAAGATACAAAAGTAGCAGGTAAAAATTACATGACGCAATAATTCGTACCTGGTTGTATTCAGGCATGTCTCCAGCCTCCAGAGCTAATCGAGCATGTGTTTCATAAACCTGCAACAATATATAAAAGGTAATTTCCAATAATTTATTACAAGATTTCGTTAATTTGATTCAATGACAAACACATAGATGATCTGGACTGAAGTAGTGGATATAATCTAACTTATGTGCTACCGAACCATGTGCCATTTTAACCATATCCACTACCAGACAACACAATTGGTCAATGGGATTTGACTTTATCTCAAATTGAATTCATTTATATTAATTTAATGAATAGATACATCAGCAAAAGTTCATTTTAGGGAGTAAATTATTGGTGGGGCTCCAAAAGGTGTTGATTTGCTCAAGTTGTCAGAAACAAAGAATAAAAAGAGTGTGATGCTCACAGTTTTACAAAAATCCTGAAGGAAACTCATGAACGGATTAGAATGAAGCTACAATAGGGTAATGACAGTGCCTTGAACAATAGGCCTTCTGGAGCAAAAGAAGAGGAAATACATAAGCTTGAATTGTAACAATGTAACAGAGTGTTGAGCACATCATGTTTCAAGATCAAGTTTTGGTTTCTTTAGCTCAGTTAGAAAATTTATTCAACTTTTCTCATCTTTCTCTACCTTTGGTCCACAATAAATTGGTATCAACTCCTCAATATTGATGCCAAATTTGCAAAATTATCAAATTCCCAATGCCCAAGGAGTGAACCTTTTATCTTGAGTAGTGGAAGGTATGAAAAAGGATTGCAAGACCTAGGCTGATGAATATTAACTGAACCTTCTTATATTGAAACCGTTTGTAGAGTGAAAGACTTGGGCTGGCATTGTCAGTTGAGCTGGTGGCCTCCACATGCACCCATTATTGGGAGTGTCATTCCAGACTTGATTTGTAATACAACAACTGCATGACATTGTCTTTGGAAATTCAATACATTACAGATTCAACTATTCAGCCATCATAGCTTAATTCTGAGCTTAATCCTTAAATCAGCATAGAGATTTATCACCCTTTTCTGATTATATCTCGTCTAAATTTCATCAACATTTTCAACTGATCACATCTCAAACCCTAAGTAGTTCTTAAAAGCTTCTCTGATCCATTAATATCCATCAAACCTTTCATATGCAAGACAAACATAGAGAAAAGGATCAGGTTTTGATCCAAATCATGACCATGTGCAACAAATGGTAACAAAATATCAATGGTACAAATTTCAAATAAATCCTCAAGAGCACCACAGCATTCTAACTCCAAACAATGATAGGGGACATCCCCAAGATTCACTTGGTTTTCTAAGTTCAATACTACTTGCAGAAGTAATCAACTAACTATCGACATAGAAAAGACATGAGGTACAAACACCAATACCTCAACTTTTTTAATGGAATAACTACCATTAAAAGTGGTTCCCACGTTGATTTAGTAGTAAACTAGATAACAACCCATGTGATGAACATTGTAAATAAGAATAACAAGACAGTTGTGGTGAAAGCACACACGATAAAGAATCATTTATGGATCTCTGTCAATTCTTTGATTGAAAATCATGCATTTGAATCCCGAACCAATGAGACACTAACAACTCGTCAGAACATCTTTGGTTCAAAGTGTGAACTCTCTCAAGAGCTTTTGAAGAAAGTTGATAAATGTGGAGTTGTTGAGAACATATTATCATGGGCAGACTTCAACTTCATACATTGTTTCTGGACATATCTACTCAATATTCCTTCATTTCTTGTTGAATTCATTACTCCTATTTTCCAGGAAACCCAAAAAAATGGACGGGTATTGTCTTTCTATACCATTCCTGAGTATGAATCATGGAGAGAATATCTGGGTGGATCAGCATCAGGATGGACCATAAAGTACTATAAAGGACTCAATATAAGTACTTCTAAAGAGGGGAAAGAGTATTTTAAAAATTTGGACAAACATAAAAAAGACTTCATGTGGATAAATGAGGAAGATAGAGATGCAATTGAATTGGCCTTCAACAAGAAGAAAATAGAGGTTGGAAAGAATTGGCTAAGAAATTTTGAGCCGGGAACATATTTGGACCAGACTGACACGCTTAGCAAGTACATCACCTTTGTAAACAACGAACTGATCATATTTTCCATGTTTGATTTAAAAAGATCCATCCCATCCATGGTTGATGGTTTGAAACCAAGGCAAAGGAAAATAGTGTTTTTCTCTTTCAAGATAAATTTTGTTACCCAAGAAAAGGTTACTCGATTCTCGGGTTATGTCTCAGAGCATTCTTCTTACCATCACGGTGAGCAGAGTCTTGCTAGCACAATTATTGGAATGGCTCAAGATTTTGTTGAAAGTAGCAACATTAACCTCCTTGCTCCGCTTGGGCAATTTGGTACCAGAGCCCAGGATGGAAAAGATCATGCAAGTGCTCGATATGTTTTCACATGCATGTCACCAATAACATGCTTCTTGTTCCCAAAATATGATGATGTACTCTTGGAATACTTGAATGAAGATGGCCAAAAAATTGAGCCAATGTAGTATGTGCCAATTATTACAATGGTCCTTGTAACTGGAATGTGAGGGAATTGGAACTGGTTGGAGTTCCTTTGTACCTAACTACAACCCAAGGGAATGCAATAAGATGGATATGATACAATGGTGGTTATATCACCATAACTAGAACAAGTAAGTATAAAAATCGTATAAAAACAAAAAATGTTTCAATGTTTAAAAGCATGTTCAAACTTACAATCGAATAGAGGAAAAAACACATACATAAAACTAGATAATAATCATGAACATGATTCATCTTGAATTATGAACTGTAAAGGAACTTACAAAATGTGACACTACGAACCTGGTCAAGCGCACAAGAAAAAATATCTTGGACATGACCCTGGTTGACAAGTTGTATTTCTCATGATGTAAGAGGATTTGTACCTGCACTGCCAAGTTATTCAAAATCCATAATTATCTATACAATAAATACAAGTAATATTTGTAGTATTTTTTACTCTAAGAAGCATTATTATGATAATGTTAGAACATATGTTGACAATGTAAAAACATACCTGAATAAGATCCTCTTCGTTTCAAGAACAATTTATTGGAATCGCTTGAACTTGGAACAAGCCTCCCACAATCTGAAAGAGTAGCAACTAAGTCAACAATGACTTTTTTGTTGCTACTTTAGATCGAGGGAGGTTTTCTCCAAGATTAAATCACTCCAATAAATTATTCTCTACTAAACAGGGTCAACCACGTGAAGGTGGAAGATCATATGGCCTCTCCCCTCTCCCTCCTTCACATCACTCCCAATTCCCCAATACCCAATCTATATTTTATTTTTTACTTTCATGAGCAGAATAATATATATATATATATATATATATATATATATATATATATATATATATATTCAATAACTAATTAAAAAGAAATGCAACAAAAAGTACGCAAGAAAACATTGAAAGTGTTTGGCATAAAAATAGTATGATAAATGAGTTTTTATATAATGTAAAAAAGGTTCCAAGTATAGTAACATTTGTCTTATAATAATACAATATTTTACATTATCAAATTTTCTTTTTCTTATGTTAGCCTCTCTCATAAAACAATAATAAATACAAAATAAATTAATAAATAAAATATTAAGAGTTAGGAATTTATGCCTAACTCTCTATTTTGGGTTGTTCCTCTAAGTTAAGAGTTAATTTAGGTAGCTCCTAGATTGGTGTGTGAATGGTTGAAAAATTGTCTGAACCAAAAGTGTCCAAGATAGAACACACTATCTTGAGACATTGTCTCCTCATTTATTTAATTGTAATACTACATTCTTTTAATAATAAGAAAATATGAGAGGAAGCCGTGAGGCTGAAGCCTTTTCCGCCATGACTGTGTTTGTGTATAAATATGTATGTTTTTATGTGTGTTAATGGTGTGTGATTTTCAACATGTGGTATCAGATCCATATCTAAACATGTGAGAGAAGTACAGGAGAGTTGTGTAGTTGAGCGTTGTGATGAAGACAAAAATCACATGTTCGTATTCCGAGATGCTTGTGCGATCTGTGTGATCAATGTCAGGGGTGCACGTGAATAAAAATATCGATGCGTGTTTGTTCTCCGCATGACTGTGTAGCTACGAGATCAACTGATGATATGGACATTGTACGCATACTCTTGTAATGAAAAACCGTAAGTGTGAATCCATGTGTGTACTCTTAAATAAATGTTCTTTTGGTTGTGTATTGTGTATGGCAAAATATTGTCTTTACTGTGTGGTTGAAATGTCTTGATGAATGTGATCTGAGCATAAATGGTGGAATTTGAGCAAAGTATGTATCATATTAAGGGAAAGCGCTATTGGCAGTGTATTGTATGACTGTGCTGAGTGTGTGAGACCAACAACATTTGTGCATGGTGATATCTCTATAGCAGAAAAGGATTGTGCTTATAGGCATGACCCGCATGGTTGTTTTCTTCGGATTTCAGAAAGCCTCTCACCATCTTCGTCCTTTTCCATTTTGGTATCCATTTGCATAGAGCCCAACGCCGGAACCGTAGTCTACACTCAGATATTCACATTTTGTGGTTAAGAATCCCGGATTCTATTTCTGGCGAGATCTAGAGTTCAACAGGTACCATGAGAGATTGTTCAACACCAACCCAGTTATAAAGTTGTCAATCATCAAATTTCAGCTTCTTATGAATCTCTTGATGTCCTTCATCCAAATCTGGCGTACTGTTTCTCGCAATCTTTTGAAATATATTCCAATCCCAACCACAAAGTCACATAGTTTCCACAGAAAGAGTTCTGTCTAAAAAGTTGTGAGGTGGTTCGCAGTTTGATTGTTACATGTGACCTCTTGACAGAACAATAGAATTGAAGCTTTTGCAGTGGTGATGTAACATTTTATGAAGAATAATCCAGCAAATCATCTACCACCAAAATCTCCAATTGCTACTAAGATCACCAAAAATCTAACAAAAGTAGGTGGTTATCCATGCATGTTGAGAAGATTACAATTTGCCGCAAATTTTTGTATCGTTGTGAGTCATTTTGTGTGGACACCATATATTGAATTGTTGGGATTTGCGTCTAAAACTTGCTATGGAAGTTTTAGTCTGAAATGGTGTGAGACCTAAAAGAATTGAATAAGAATTTGCGGTTATTTGCAATCTTTTTTTCGTCGATCTGCACAGCCTGTTTAGCCTTGGAGCTCGCCAAAATTAAATTTCCAAGGTCGATTTCATCAATTTTCCAGTGGGATTTCAGTTTAATTATGTGTGAGAAATTATGCTTTCTTATTAAATGTTGTCCAGGAGTTGTTAAATTTTTAAAATCCAAAAAAAAATCCAGCTCGGTGCAGATCCAAAAATTTGAAGGAAAGCAAATGTGAATTTAATGTACGGGCCTTAGGAGAAAACGTGTACAGTGTGAGTAGATTTCGCCGGTACAAGCAGCCGTTTTTGGAGTATTATTAATGAATTGTTAAATTTCAATTTAGTTTAACACTTCATTGGAATGCACGACAAGCCAGTACGACCATGTGCAGGATTGTTTGAAAAAGCTGAGAAAATTAAGGCTATGGACCCTCTGCAAGTTTGTTGACTCTGCCACCAAATAAAATTTAAAAGGACCTCGGGCCTCAAAAAAGAGTATGCAAAGTCCCAACGTTGATTTGGATATTGGAGCAGCGGTGTGAAAATATTTCACGCTCCGGCAAGCATGGTATGGTGAGATTCTGTTAATTTCTCTCACGACAGAACCCAAAGGAATCAAAGTGTGGAACCAAGAACTGGTAATTTCTCTCTGCACCAAAAGAAAATGAACAAAATTATCTGCGTTAAAAAAATTATGTTGTCGTACGTGACTTCTCAAAATAAATTAAAAAGTGTGGTTTGACCTTTTTTTTAAGGAGATACGTTGAATTTTAAAGTGACTCCATTCACTTTTTAAAGGATTTCATAAAATTCTCTCAAGTGGGGGTTTAAAAAGAAATTATTAAAGTTTGTTAAGTGAAGAAGAGTTTGTTGGAGAGATAAGGAATTTTTTTTTTAGTTGAGAGTTTTGAAGAGATTTTTTAATGGAGATATAAAGGAGTTTATAATTAAAAGGTCATAGTCATGTGGTGAGGGTTTTGTGAAGCTAAGAAGATCCAAAACTTGTGAGATTGTGGGAGAAGAAGTAATTTAAAAAAAAAAAAATTCTTAACTTTTTAGTTATGTGTGACAAGTGGGATTTTTTATTTTGAGGGTATTTTTCTCTATGAAAGTGATAAGAAGATATATTGAGAGATAAGGTGGATTAAAGTATTTTTTAATGAGTGATTTTTGGGAGAGATAAGGAGTGGCTAAAATATTTTTGTTGTTGTAAGGGGGAGTCATAAGGGTAACATTGTAATTGATTTTGTAATAAGGTGAAATTATTGTTTTTGAAATTTTGGAGCGATAAGTGATTTTGAGGGATAAGGTGCATTAAAATTTTGTAATATTTGTGAAGGTTTGGAGTGATAAGGTGTGGGATTTGAAAAATATTTTTGGCAGTTGATGCCATCCAAAGTCAAAAGTCTTGTAAGTCAAAGAGGGTAGATTTTTCTTTGAATAATTTCTTGTAAAGAGTCAAGGTCAATCAAGTCCATTTCAAAGTCAAGTCAAATTAAAGTTGTAATTGAGTAGTCAGAATGTCAAGTGAGCCGAGTGAGAAGAGTGAGGGTTGAGGTGAAAGGTAAGTAAAGAAGATATTGAAGTTAACTTTGAAGCTAGAGCTTGACAATATCATTGCTTTAGATGTTGAAAGATGATGTACTCCAGTAATTAATAAAGACATATTTTTTGGTACTTGTGTCCTAGATCCAACTGAAATTGAATAAGGGGATCTTAGGTACACCATCTGTGTGTTTGTAATGGCGTGTATTTTTATGGCTTCATGATGTTGCTTATGATTTGTGTCTAGTTTTGACACATAAATCATCTCATTTAACACACACATAAATTTCAATGGCAACAAGCACAACACCTGTAATGAAGTAGCTGCAAGGAAGGATATTTAAACTCAACACATGCATTTGCACCACTATAACAAATACTCAACATCAACATTCTACTTCAACAAAGAAAATTAACTCAATACAATCAAGTTAATGAACCTACAAACTCTATGATTTCAAAGCACAGTATACATCAACATTCTTGCACATAAATTTAAGAACTTGTAATCTGAGTTGGATTGTAAGGATGCACTCTCGGTTGGAACCGACACCCAAGTTTTGAATTGCGTCAAATTAAGTCAATTAAGTCTTCTACTCAGTCATTAAACTTGAACTTTTCATTTGTCTCTTGGGTGCATTTTCGACAGTGTCCGACAACCTTCCCTAAGCAGAATCAAGTGAGTGCACAAGTTTTACCTCTAAAGAAAACAAACAACAAGTTCACATCTCCTGCAAGTGAGCGTGAGTATTCATTCAAGTGAGCGTGAAGTAATAAAGCAAGTTCAAGTGAGTGTTCAAGAAAAGCGATTATCATCAAGTGAGCATGAATTCAAGAGTTCAAGCAAGAAAGTTCTACAACTCTAGCAAGTGTTCCAAGCAAGCGCAATAAGAAACAAATCAAGCGACCGTGCTATTCAAACCACACAGCAAGCGAGCCTGTCATTCAAGTAACAAAGTCAAGTGAGATAGTTCAAAGCAGGACATCTACGACCAGCAAGCCTAAATTCAAGGGAGCGAGTTTAGATGGCACAACACATCCCACTGATAGAAGTTCTTCACAAATTGATCCTATCAAGTGCTGAAGACATGGTGCGAATGAGCATAGACATTCTTGCTGATCTTTCACGGCATCTATAGTAGACAAATGAAACCATTGAGTTTCTTCAACTGGAGTCGCAACTACAAAGAAATGATTTGCAAGAGAAGAGTGATGCTTCCAAGTCTTTGAACCATCCAGATGATAAGCCATTCATCCAAACAGCTTCAAGTGTCAAAGTTGTTCCAGTTCAACTTTCTTCCAAGCCAATCATCAAACCATGGGAAGAAATCCAAAGTAACAGGAATCGATGAGGCTTAGGATATTTCAAAGATGATGCCAACTTGCATATCCTAGATTATTCAAAGCCCATTAATTTTGTCAGTGCAGGATTTCTTGAACAAATCACCACAGCACATTCTGAGAAAGTTGCAGACAAACAGAAATGCACGCAACCCGAAGTTGCAGTAAAAACGAAATGTCCTAATTGTCAAATAACCGATCATATGGAAGATCAGTGTTTTGATCTCCATCCTTGTCGCCATTGTGGAAAATCAAATCATTCATCAGAGAAATGCTGCAACCAACAACAATCAGCCAGATTGAAGATAAATTATGAATGTATTGATCCTTGGGAATGGTCATCCATATTCAAAAGATTGTATTAGTTCTACAACCAAATACAATCCCACATAGTGCAACTGATAGTGAAAAGAAGATGGTACTCTCATGAAGTTGAACATGGGGGTACACCAGTGCAACACTCCTACACCTGAAGGGGGGGAATTCAGTAATAGTTTGCAGAGGATTGTCTCTCCTTTCAGCTGAGAAAGGGGGGGAAATGTGGTTGTTAGACTAAAAGTCTCAACAAAACCAACAAAAGCAGCCAGTGGGCATCAAAAAATTCGCCAGTGGGCATTTGACAACAAAGCAACAGTTAGCAGTTTTCAACACAACAATGAGTTTGTTTTTGACATCATCAACCAATGGGCATTCAACAAATTTTGTCAGTGGACAAAGGACGTTGATTTCACGCAAAGGATAGATTGATCCTTTTGCAACTTGGCACGTGATGGAGTTGTCAGGAAAAATTCAGAGATGAATCAGACATGCAGCTGACTCATGGTCTCTTCGAATTGCAGTTTTTTCAGCATCTATCCTTGGCGGTTTTTCAAGCAATGTTTTCGAGGATCAACATGAGAACTTGGAATATGGTTCCTCATTCTTATTTTGGATTTATCATTGAAGGGGGGAATTTTATCCTCTCTCATAAAACAATAATAAATCCAAAATAAATTAATAAATTAAATATTAAGAGTTAGGAATTTATGCCTAACTCTCTAGATTGGGTTGTTCCTCTAAGTTAGGAGTTAGTTTAGGTAGCTCCTAGATTGGTGTGTGAATGGTTGAGAAATTGTCTCAACCAAAAGTGTCCAAGATAGAACGCACTATCTTGAGACACTGTCTCCTCATTTATTTAATTGTAATACTACATTCTTTTCATAATAAGAAAATATGTGAGGAAGCTGTGAGGCTGAAGCCTTTTCCGCCATAACTGTGTTTGTGTATAAATCTATGTTTTTTTATGTGTGTTAATGGTGTGTGATTTTCAACATCTTATTCCTAATTCTAAAGCTCCTAACTACATCATCAACATCATTATTCTCTACTTCAGTTTTGTGCCTTTCCTGCATAGTTGACCTAGTTGCGTACTCACATTGTCTGGTCTCATGCAGTGACGGGGCATCGCCTACAAAAAAAAATTTATTAAATTTTAATTGTTAGTTTTTAAATATCATTGAAGTAGTTCAGTAATATTAATAAAAAAAATTTACAATGACATTATTTACCTAGTGCACCAGTTGTCACCGTTGGAACCGTTGCCCTGTGTTCCTCTCTGGTGGTAGGATGCTCAAGTACAACATTCTCTGTCATTTAAACAAAAAATGTTATAAGGACATAACCCTCAAGGTATAATTAGAAAAAATTATAAATATAAATTAATTTTCGTCGTGTATCATTGCCTCCTGGTCCCCACTGGAATGATCAGGTTGCACGTGAGGACCATGTACTTATGGCAATATTTCACTCTCAACGCACTTCTCTACAACTGGGTTATTTGGCTCATTGAAAGTGTTGCTCCCCTGATTTAAAAAAAGTTGTTAGATATTAAATTTATGGACGAAAACAAACATATTGAAAGGTTAACGTTTTATCGTATTAGGCATTCTGGATCTTGGGACTTGTCCCAAGCTTCTACGATGTTAAACTACGGCTTGATAACCGGAACGGAAATCGATCTCTCTGTCTTCCTTTGTGGTTTTCATTCCAAAGTCTTCACCCTACATTACATATGATTGTGTACTTTTAATTTTATTTGATGGGATTACAAAAATGTTGGAAGGCGATACAATCAATTATAAGATGTTTAGCTACTTACATTTCTTGCGGCTAATTTCAAGTAGCTACCCTGGCCTAGCTTTTGATGGCCTTTTTTTCAATCATAGCTTTGGTTACCTTCGAGGTGTCAGGAAACCTATCATCAAAAGCTTGAAGTCAGTTATGTAGCACACTTTTATTTTAGACATAGAGAAAATTAAAGCTATTGAATTTAAGTTGTAATTTACCTTGCGGGTCCAGTTAGCATTTTTCCTTCTTTCTTGGCCTTTTTCTCTTTTCTTTCATCGATGAGTGTTCTCCACTCCCTCTCTAGAACTGTGAGAGGATGCTCGTTTCTAGAGTTAATTTTTAAGTGCATCCTATAAGTGTCCCGCGTATATTTCAGATATTTTCCAACTGCCTGGGTGACCGTTGTTCTGTCAAATGTACCCACCCCAAAAAGGCCTTCTAGATCATCTAGAAGTTGTTTTTTCAGGTTGGAGTTCTAGGAATTCCACCTTGTGCGTATGGTTGGGCCAAAAATTACCAATTCCTTGCTCTCAAAGGCCCTGTAGAAATCATTGTTTCCTAAACAGAAAAATATATTATCATTAATTTAAAAATAATAATCATGATAAAATATGTTTTAGATAGAGTACATGAAACAATTAAAATATTGAAACTTACCTGGGAGTTGTACTTGCTTTATAGGAACACCTTCATTGATCACCAAAAACGTTCCTGGAATGGTCCCCGTGGAGGTGACACGTGTAGCTCTAGGAAATGCAATAATAAAGTTGGTCATACCAGCCTCATCACTGCCAACACGTTCAACAGTTGGTTGTGTGTCTTCTTGGGGGTGCGTTTCTTGGCTGCTACCTAAAGGTGTAGAAGGTGTATGAGAGGGTTCCTCAGGAATCTCTTGCCTTTGTGTCCCACTACCACCAACACTGGGGACATCAGGTCCCAGAAAATGATACATAAAAAAGATATTTTTTGTTAGTTTAGTTAATGTAAAAATTAAAAATCGACCTATCACAATTGATCTCATGAAGAACAATAAAAATATCCTTTTGATTTTTTGTTATTACCTTATATTTTTCTAGCTAGGTCATAACTTGTCTTATCCTTTTTCCTAATTTAGGTGTTTGAGGCACAATGTCTACCAAACACTCAAGTTCCTTGGTTGCTTTTAGCGTATTTTTTCGTAGCAATACCAATGGATCGAGGATGAAGACAAGTCTTCCTCATTGAGGGAATCATCACGCGCACCATGGCTAGGCGTCTGCATATTTGAACAAAATTAACATTATTTCAATTATGTAAAGAACTAAAATACCTAAAGATAGAGCAAGGCTGACACTTTACATGTTCTTCGGCTGGCCCCTTTCCGCAATCATCCTGCCACATTATAAAATAATAAGAAGCATGCAATATTAAAAAAAAAAAAAATTGTTAAAGATAAAGAAATTAATATGAAAGTAAAATTCTTATTTGTTTACCTGTCCTGGGGTTGTTCCTGTGCCATAACAAAATGAAAACTAAAATAATTTCTAAATTTACCTTTCTAATGCATAAAATTTGTGCATTAAAGAGTACAAATTTACCATCAAATGACATTTGAGTTTAAAGAGAGTAAATAGTAAATCAGAAATATTAAGACAATGTATTCTCTAGATCAACATACAACACAACAAGTTAGAGGTGCATTTATAAGTAGGGGAAACCAATATGGCCACCCCTTGGCTCCACAATGTATGGTTCTTGAAGTGTCCCTTTGCAGCTGGGATATGGTTAGGGGTAGGCCATATCCTTAACATGAGTGTATCATGGGATAGGTTCTCTATTGATTCATTCCTTACACTTTGGTTTCGTGGATATAAGTCATACAAATCATTGTCGTTCTATGTCATATGGGGCATATGGAGAGCGAGAAACGCAACTGTCGTATGATGCTAGAATGAGAACACTAGAGATAGAGATTGGAACTAAGAAGAAGGTTCAAGTTGCTTGTTAAATAGAAGGGTTTCAAGAAGAATATCCTTAAGAGGCCAGGGAAAGAGTTGAAGCACTTGTTTATTGATTCAATAAGAGAGGAAAAACTGAGTGCAACTAAGTTTATAGCCAAACACTTCACACTTGTGAAATAGTGAGAGGTGAAATATTTAGAGAAGAAGATAATGAGAGAGTGTTTGAGAGTGTCGTGGACTGTGTGAAAAGTCCAAAGTAGCAGAGGTGGTTGCCAATAAATGATCTTGATGACACACTAGTGAAATGTCTCACTGAGTGTGAAGAAGGCCTCATTGATGATGCTAGTGAGATATTGGAAGAAGGTCACCGAGGAGAAACTGGTAGAAAAAATACTAGAGGTGGCTCGATGGCCTTTCATATTTAAAGTGGGTGAAATTTATATAAATCAAAAGAAGAATCAAGAACAAAATTTCCAACAAAAATAAGTGGGTGTAAGGACTACATCTCAAAACCGAGAGTAGGAAGAGAAGGGGTGCTACAAACCGTTATGAGAGACTTTCATAATGGAAAACGGGAACAATGATGTTGAGGGAAAAGATAAACCCTGATCAAAAGGTATTATGCAAAGGAGTGAAGGTGAGGATGAGGGTGAAGAGTAGATACTTATCAAAAGTCTCTTGGACTACGGGGAATCTCCAGGAACATAAAATGACACTAGGAGTATTTGAAAATGCTCAAAATCTCCAAATTTTTGAAATTAATGTGTTTTTTCATGTGTAGTTCATGAAGATCATGAAAGGAAACAATCACTACAAATTGTCATAAAAAAGGAAAGGTTATGGAGTTTCCTTTTGGAGACATGGAAAAAAACAGAGTTCTAAGAGTGGCATCTGGACAATTTTCAGTGAAGAGCTCATGGAGCATGATGTAGAAATTGAGTTGTTGGAAGAAATGAATAGATGAAAAACGATGAGCTAAAAAAAAAATTAATTAATTTTTTATATTTGTATGGAATTTAATTCATTTTAGGATAAGATAGTTGATTTAAAGGTATGAATATAGCATGCTAAGCTAAATTTGGAAGAAAATAAAGTTGCAAAATGTGGACAATAAGAATTGGATAAAGCTTTTGCAACCCTACAACAAAAAGAAGACCATGAGCACACACTCAAACAAAAATGGAAATTTGGGTGCAAATATTTTAAATTATAAAAAAAAACCTTACATTTTTAAATCTAACAAATTGCATCTGGATGTAGGTTTCAATAATGATGAGGGAGGAAAACCACACATAGTTTTCATGATATCGTCCCAAGGAATTGAAGGAAGAAGGGAACTTGAATTTGTCATAATGGAGGAAGAGGCAACTATGTCTCATAAAAGTCACCAATGGAAAGAAAAGAATTGTTGAAGAGGGCGTCAGAAGATGGTAGAAGGGCTCATCTGTTTAAAAATAACATGTTTTATGTAAACACAAATTTGTCAGTACTCAAGGTTGAAAATACTGTACTTGTGGAAGATGAAGAGCAGGAAAATTTATTTGGAAGAGGCTGAAATTGGTTTGTTAATGACATACACATCTAACAAGTCTTGAGTTGGTTGAAGGATATTGTGACCATTGTTTTGATAGGGGAAGTAAATCCAAGTATAAATATTGTTGAATATGAATTTGTAGTTCACAAAAGCTGCATGGAAAAATCAACCACACAATTGTACCCAACTGTTGTGAATTTTTTTTGAAAATAAATATGATATGTGGACTGTTGGGATTCAGAAAAGGATGAAAATATGCTTCCAAGAGATTAGGGAGAGGAGAAGGGTAATGAGACTTGTTTGTATCAAGAGAATTTTTCCTCATTTGCAACTAAGGAATACATGGCGCTAAACATTGATAGAAAGTTACTACCATTTTGGGATTCCACATTTTATTTACTATTATGGGGATGTAGAAAATTGGAAGCCATATAATGAAAAAGAGACAAATTACCAAAATATATCAGTGTGGATATGGACAGAAATTAAGGTTTATGGATGGCTACCAATAAATGATCTTGATGACACACTAGTGAAATGTCTCACTGAGTGTGAAGAAGGCCTCATTGATGATGCTAGTGAGATATTGGAAGAAGGTCACCAAGGAGAAATTGGTAGCAAAAATACTAGAGGTGGCTAGATGGCCTTTCATATTTAAAGTGGGTGAAATTTATGTAAATCAAAAAAAGAATCAAGAACAAAATTTCCAACAAAAATAAGTGGGTGTAAGGACTGCATCTCAAAACCGAGATTAGGAAGAGAAGGGGTGCTACAAACCGTTATGACTATCATAATGGAAAATGGGAACAATGATGTTGAGGGAAAAAATAAACCCTGATCAAAAGTTATTATGCAAAGGAGTGAAGGTGAGGATGAGGGTGAAGAGGAGATACTTATCAAAAGTCTCATGGACTATGGGGAATCTCCAGGAACAAAAAATGACACTAGGAGTATTTGAAAAGGCTCAAAATCTCCAAAATTCTGAAATTAATGTGTTTTTTCATGTTTAGGTCATGAAGATCATGGAGGGAAACAATCACTACAAATTGTCATAAAGAAGGCAAGGTTATGGAGTTTCCTTTAGGAGACACAGAAAAAAATAGAGTTCTAAGAGTGACATCTGGACAAGTTTAAGTGAAGAGCTCATGGAGCATGATGTAGAAATTGAGATGCTAGAAGAAATGAATGGATGAAAAAGGATGAGATAAAAAAATAAAAATAAAAATAAAATAAATAATAATAATAATAAAAATATTTTTTTTGATTTGTATGGAATTTAATTCATTTTAGGATAAGATAGTTGATTTAAAGGTATGCATCTAGCATGCTAAGCTGAAGTTGGAAGAAAATAAAGCTGCAATGTGGAGATGGCTTCCAATAAATGATATTGATGACACACTAGTGAAATGTCTCACTGAGTGTGAAGAAGGCCTCATTGATGATGCTAGTGAGATATTGGAAGAAGGTCACTGAGGAGAAACTGGTAGCAAAAATACTAGAGGTGGCTAGATGGCCTTTCATATTTAAAGTGGGTGAAATTTATATAAATAAAAAGAAGAATCAAGAACAAAATGTCCAACAAAAATAAGTGGGGTGTAAGGACTGCATCTCAAAAACGAGAGTAGGAAGAGAAGGGGTGCTACAAACCATTATGAGATATTTTCATAATGGAAAATGGGAACAATGATGTTGAGGGAAAAGATAAACCTTGATCAAAAGGTATTGTGCAAAGGAGTGAAGGTGAGGATGAGGGTTGTTACACAGTATTTTTCACCATCCCTGCAATTCCCTATCCTTCACATTAGAGGGCCTTTTCCGTGACCTGTGAGCAGTGACATAACCTGAAACCACTTTCATGTTATCCCCCTTGACAAGGAAAATCAATCCTCTGCAGAAAGTTTCCTTTGTAAAACCCTAAAAATTGATCTTTTCGCCTTGGCGCGACTAGCCAGTTCAGCCCTCGTGCCAATGGGGAAAATCCACCAATGAGGGCTCGCCAACTGGCGCTTTGTCCCAGTGTCTCGCTCGTGCCAAGCCTAATAAAGTGTTTTTTTTTTTTAAATGGCGGAATTTTGATTCCAAAAAACTACTGAACGAGTCACTAAAATGAGTTGGGATGTTTGGCTTTGGATCTCCATGAATGGGAGGTGGTTTTCCACCTATCATGGAGGCTTCCTTAGAGCTAGGGAAAATCCCATAATTGTAGGGATCCCAACTCCTCTTCCCCCATCTATATAAGCTTGAATTTTCCCTTAGCAAGCTAGAAGAGCTGAACTTGTAGCAAGGAGACTATCGCCAGACAGCCTATGAGAGCCAAGCCGAAGAGAGAGAGCTTTGTCCCATTTCCGACAAGCTTCGTTGAGACGTGCTCTGCTGCCAGCCCCGCTGAAGGAAGATCAAGCATGAGAGCTTTGGGTTGTATCTTTCCTTTGTTATTTTAATGATAAGCGACTTTGATTATGGTTTCATTCGTGTGTCTATTTCTTTGATGCAATGAATTACATCCTCTCTGACTGATGTATGGTTACAAGATTTAGATTTTACGCTGTGTATCGTTGAATCCTTTGCATGTGTGCAGTTGTTCGGACGCGTCAAGCGAAAGGATCGTGATTTTCCAAGCGAGGAACAGGAAGCGTCATCCTTTCTTCAACGACCATTACGTAGGACCTGAGGTAGGGAATTCTTTGTGTTTTTGTCATTTTGTAACTAGAGACTTGCGTCACTGCGTGACCTGATTGTTGCTAGACCCGATTTGGGCTAGTAGGGATCGCCTCTGTCTGCAGAGGGGATTTACCTCTCCAACAAACTGACGACTCCACTGGGGATGTAATTGGAGTGATTCTTGTCTGTTTCGGTTGTTTTTGGCTTTTATTTTATTGATATGCTCTTCTGGTTTGCCTCCTTTCGGTGTAAAACCCCTATTCAACCCCCACAAGACCTGATCTACTCTATGTTTGCTCTTTTTCATTCCTTTCCTTAGTAAACTCGATTGGCATGGTTTATAGCCTGACAGTCGCACCCACTGGAACTTGTTGCTAGTTAGGCTCCCGCACCAACCCTATTTTGGTGCAAGATACAGCGAAACAGTCGCACCAACCCTATTTGGTGTTAGGGTTTACTTTTTTTTGAGCCCTCTGAGTCTGATTTTTGGTTTTGGTGTCATTTTTCCGACTGCTTGAATGCCTTAAATTTCTTGTTGACTGTCTCTGACCCTTATCCTCTGGTTGTTTGTCCTTTACCATCAGTTTTTCATTCTTGCCCTAGGGCTTCTATGTGCTATAGTGTGCTAAGCCTCCCGTGGGAGTTTTTGGTCCTTGTTTTCCCAGTCAACTTCGTTTTCGCTTCTCTGCATTCGTTTTGTTGGATTCCATTGTATCATTTCATTATTTGAGTGATTCCTCTCTTTTTCATTCAAGTTTCACCTTGTTTCATTTCGAGCCTAGATTACACAGTTTGTATGAGTCTTTTTGAGATTCTTCTTCGATTTGAGGGATTTCTCTATCAGTTTGAGTTCTGATTGTGTGTTTTGCATTGAGTGAACTTGCTTGTTTCTACTCTTTTGCTATCATTTCTCAAATTGGTCTCTTTATTAGTTTTTCATTTCGTTTGGTGCATTTTCTCTAAAACATTGAAAAATACAAAAACAAATCTCTTTGCTTTTTGGTTAGTTAGTGAAAATTGAAAGCTTTTCCGTATCATTAGTGTTACATAGCTCTAAAAGAAAAGTTTTTAGTTTCATTAGCGTGCATTAGAGACAGTAGTGGATGTTTTGTAATAATTTTGTTGTTGTTTTAAAAGCTCTCAACCTTCCCGTAGTTAGCTCTTCATTGAACAAAGTGATATATTGTGGCATGTAGTGTGCATTTAGAGGATTTTGAGATACAACATTCGATAGGGCCTGAAATTGAAACATAATTTGAAGATCAACTCTAAAATTTATTCAATTTACCTTAAGGCAACATTGAAACATTAACGAAATATCTAAAGGTCTAGGCTAGTGACGTGTTTCAGCGTCGTTAAACCTAGTAGCTGTCGTTCGCCTCTTGGATTTAGACAGCACTAGTACGGACTTGTGCTCCCTGTACCGTCGCGTATATAAAGGGAGACCCTTCTAGGTTGCTATCCTTTATCCGTAGGAAGCCGAGTCTGTCGCCTTATACCCATGATACATCGGACACAGCATTCAGGGAGATTACCTATATGTACGTCAAGTCCTTGGTTGATTTCTCTTTCATGTTTTAACTAAGGTGTATATGGCAGTTCACAGATATCTGGCACACCCATCTGCCTAGATTACTAGAGTAGTCATTTCGATCTTTTCTGACTCATTAAATTTGAAAATATCATCAAGCGCTTGTCCTTTCACGCTTGTTTCCAAATTGAAAGAGATAGAGTCACCTTTTGCTTGTTTCTCGACTCTTAAAATGTGAAACAACAAAGTTTTGTTTCACTGTTTTAAAATTAACTATCCACGAAATATTCCTGGTTAAAGTTAGTTTCCTTAGGGTGTTGTTTTAGGTTGTTTCTGATGGCAATTTTTCTGGAGTTCACCAACCAAGGAATCCCCTTCGATGGGAATCCGGGTCATTTTCCTCATTTTGGGAATTTTGGTGCTCCTTATATGGAAACTTTGTCCCTTCCTGGGTTAACTATTGGGTTGCATGTTTGGTTGTTTTCAACCTCTGTGGTCCCGAATGTCTCGTCTACTGTTTAATCAGTTCCTCTGCGTGAACAACATCATGTTGATTCCAAGGTGGACCTCTCCCCTTCTTCGCCTGTTTCTGCGTCCTCCTCTTCTACTTCGCCTAGTGAAAGTCTGGATTCAAGTAACCAAGTGGCTAAGAAGAAGAAGAAGAAGACAAAGAAGAAGAAGTCCGATAAGAGAGAGGCTAAGGCTGCAACTACTGCTTCTAAAACATCTCCTCTTGATGAACCTCCCAACCCTCCATGGAAACTCAAGTTCCCTTGCATGTTGTGCACAGGAGACCATCTTCTTCGAGACTGCCCTGGAATTCCCAAGGTGCTCGACATATGGTCCAATGATCGCCCGCCATTTCCTTTGACTTTTGGGAGTCAGGTTGGAGGCACGTCTTCAGCTAGTGCTGGTAAGGCTCCTAAGAATCAGGGTAAGTTCACCAATCCTTGTAAGTTGTGTGAAGGGCACCATGCCATTCACCTTTTTCCGTATATGGATGAAGCCAAGAGAGTTTTGGACAACTCAACTGTTTCTACACCATTCCTCCCCGCTGGTTATAAACGGCTTTCTTTGAGTCCTCCACCAGCTGATCCTACGATTGGTCAAGAGTCATCCTTGGTCAATCCTGCTCGCCCGGAAATTCAAATTCAGGAATCCATTCCCGACCAACCATTGGTCGTGGGATCGGTTGAGCTAGCCCCATCTACGGTACACCAGGTATTTTCCATTGAGAGTGGATCTCACACCCCTCATGTTCTTCTTGTTTCTTCAGGTTCTTCGAACTTGGAGAAAGATTCTCCTGTCCCTACACCTCAAGAAGTGGCTCCTCCGCCTCCCATGATGGAGGTCTCGGAGGATACCCTTCCCGACTCCATGATGGAAGTCATGGAGGACGCTCCTTCTTCTCTAGTAACACCAAGGGAAGACCATCTTGGTTCGATGGTAGCCCCTCCAAGTAGTTTGGTCGCTTCCTTTGATTGGTATCGATTTACGGGATACTGCCTTCTGTCTTATGTGCCTTTCAAGATAATGGTACAGGCCTTTGGTTTGGTCATACCCAACACCATTATAGATGAAGGCACATTTGTTAGTATTTTATCCTCAACTACTTGGCAAGCTTTCGGTTTGCCGCCGCTTGTGCCTGTTACACAGAATTTGTTGGCATTTAACAGAAGAACTAGTCAACCATTAGGGATATTTCCAAAGTTACCTGTTACTTTGGCAGGTAAAACCGTCCATATAGACATGATGGTTGTTCCAGGCCCCTTGGATTTCAATCTTCTCTTGGGGCGCGATTACACGTATGCCATGGGAGCGCTTGTCTCCTCCCTTTTTTGTGTGGTCTGTTTTCCACATGAAGGACGGATCGTGACCATTGATCAGCTTTCATTCTTTGGTCCTGATGTGGCAGCTAGCGTGCCATCATCCCTTCCCTATTTTTATCCACCCATTGTATCTACCCCACCGCAGGTCAACTATGTGGCTACCTACCCCATGCCTGTACTCAGTGATGATGCCATCGTGCATAGTGTGTTGGGGGCATTGGGTCCTAATTTCTGCGGAGTTGTTCTCCCATCCAGTGTGGAACTCTTGGAAGCCATGACTTCCTATTCATCATGATGAGTTGTCTTCGGAGCAAAGTTCTTTATTTTGTATCAAGCTCCTTAAAAAATGAAACAACCTCTTCGGAGCAAAGTTATTTCTTTTGTGTCAAGCTCCTTAAAAAATGAAACAACCTCTCTGGAGCAGAGTTTGTTTTCTTGTGTCAAGCTCCTAAAACAATGAAACAAGCTGCTATTAGGACAGTTCTTAAGTGTGCCAACCTCATTAAAATAATGAAACTCGGTTCAATTCAAGTTTGGTTAGATTTCGATCGAATCTCTTATGTTTTGAACCTTCACTCCATTTCCTATGGACTGAAGCTTGGGGGCATGTACCTCGAATTGAGGCACCATGCTAGGGGCATGCCCATTTTCTCATCATATCAAGCATATTTTACATTTGTGTTTTAAGCTTGCATAAAAAATAAAACTCCTTTCCAAGCATAGTTTTCATGTGTGCTTTTAAGCTTGCGTAAAAAATAAAATGTGATTTGTGCAATGCATCTTGTGAATTTTTACTTTTCCATTGGGTCATTTGTTATGCTGATCATGTAACTAATGCATTATATAAAATTTTATTAGACATTTTCATAGCATATTAAAACATCATCATATGTGGAAAAAGAACCATCCATAATATATATATATATATATATATATATATATATATATATGTCGAATGTTTGCAGTTGGTGTGCATCACATAAAATCCAAAAAATATACATTTATGTTTTAATAATATCCGGAGACAACATATCTCTCAAAAATTTGCAAATGAAAAGCCTAGATGACTAATCAGTATGGTGCTCATGGTAGCATATCACTGCCCGCACCAATCGCCTCAGTAAACGATGAAGGTGACTAGGCACCCCCACGGTGTGCCTCTGATAAGCCAAAGGGACATCTGCTAGGTGAGCGTAATCCGGGATCCCATGGGCGATTCCCTCCAAGTTTTGAACTAGCTCACTCCCCTCGCCACCCTCGCCTTGAGGGTCATAGGTGAGAGGGGTCCTCCGTGCGATCGACGACATCCTGGCGGGCCTCTCTGGGCCAACATCTGCATACATATAGGATCAAACGTTAGGACATACATGTATACCAAAAAAAAAAAAAAATACATAAAATCAAAAATATTCTTACCCATCTCCTCATCCCAGTCCTCTCCTTCCGGGAGTGGAAGATTCGGGACTCCCGTGAATTCAGTACCGGCATAGAGCCAGTCCTCTACGATGATCAACTGTCGCTGAAGCCATACGAAGAACTCGGGCCGCCATGACATTTGGTGGCCCCCTCTTGCTCTGACATCAATGCTGCCCATCGAGCCATTTGTGGCTCTCTCAACGGTGGATCTGTGACTATCGCCCCCTGGTCCTGGAAGATTTGTAGCCGTTCAAGGACGAACGATACCAAGATATATCCATACCCAAACTGCTTCAGTTTGGTCTTCTTGCACTTCGTTAATTGTCGTTTGATATTCATGGTTACGGCAGTAGCCCAATCAAATAATGTTGGGTTCATGCATTCTGATGCTAAGAGGAGTTGTGTTTTAGTAGCCTCATGCGGTGCCTGCGACCCCGCAACCCGCGTAATGGTATGGAGAACCACTCTGAGTGCTAAAGCGGAAACAGTGTGGATGTCAACTTTCCCACTACATGATCCTGTTCGTGCCCCTGGGCACGCTCTTTCCATTATGATTGACATTTTTTCACCAGAAGGTCTAGTACCTGTCAAGATCGGGACTGGACCTCTGCAGGACAATCCAGTGATGAAGTAAACATTAGATACTTCGAGCTCCAACACTTGGTCCCGAAGCCTAAAATTCTCTTCGTTCTCATCCCAGATACTGATTAAGTATTGCAACAATTCAGGTTGTGCCCTGAGACATGGTGTCAAGAAGAAATTCTTTAAGCCGCAATCTCAGAGAGCGTTCATGCATTTCTCGTTCCCCATTTCCATTTCATCTTCTTCACTATGCTCCCTTTCTTTCCATTCGATCACCATTGTGGCTTTATACCTGCACCAAAATGGTCATAAACACTTCATTAGATGCCTTGGGCATTCAAAAATCCAGTTGATTGGTTCATTTTTTGTAAAAATTGAGCGGAAAAATAGGTTGTGCCATTGGCGTGACTGTTTTGCTGACATTCGCTCCAACTGGCGCGACCCCTTTGCAAAAGGAACTTGATTGGCGCGGGTTCGTGCCTCATACCTGCACCAATTGGGCGAGCCCTAAATTTGCAAAGGTTGCCCTCCGGGATCCCAAATCATGATGGAATACTATAAAAAAATGGATTAAGACATAGCTAAGGGAAGCGCCTCTTACCTAGAAAAGACGGGATCTGAAATGATACACTGGATCATCCACAATCGTCACCGCAAGTTCGCAAGGAAAAAACTCACTGTAGCTCTCCACAAGAGGTAAAAAGTAAAAGTAAATATGTTTTTACTATTTTAGTCACATTTATAACTTTTCAAGATCAAATTAGGTTTTGAAGCTTATTTTTCCAATATTTTATTATATTTTGTCGAAAAATAGGTTTTACGCTTGCTTTCTTGTGCAGCAACAGGTTTTCACATGACTAGGGAGACGATATGAGTTGTATTTTATACTTTTTCAGACTCGGTAAAAACATGAAAAAGTCACTACTGGAGTCATCTTTCAGCTCTTTTCTGAATCTCTAAACATGAAAAGATGTCCGAGTCGCTTGTTGTTTTGATCTCATTAAATTGGCTGCGAAACGACATCTACCCAGTATACGTTTACGCCTTTTTCGGGCTGGGATAGATTATTTACGAAAAAGGAATACCCTAGCCTATCGCGACTAGGAGGTTTTCTCAGACATAGTTTTCTACCTTTTGGGATCTAAGGAACTATCTATGAAAAGGGACTATTGGAGTTTACTTTTCCGCTATCTTTTCAAACTATCTAAACATGAAAAGACGCCGAGATATTCCTTTGTCAGACTCGTTAAAACCTGATGACATCAGACTTCGTCGTAATGATGATACTTGAGTTCCTCCTTCCTAGGGCTCGTTAAATGTACTAGGTTGGATTTGTCTGAAGGACAAACTTATATCACAAGCATATGCGATCCCCTTCAAGCTTGTTTCCAAAAATAATTGGGGTACTCGCCAGAAATGGTGGGGAAAAATGGAACTAGTATCATCGTCGTGTTGGCAGTATGTCGCTCTTGAACATGGCACTTGTCTACATTCATGTCGAGTTGGGGCCATCTCAGCTCGTTTTCTGCTTACCTCCATGGGTTTGGGTAATCCTTTTTGACCGCTCATCTGCTCTTTGCCTCGTCATCATGCCCTCAGAAATTTTGATGTCAAATACTGTCAAATCTAGTGTCGTGCCACCGATATTCTCAAGAGAAGTTGGCCCCTGCAGTTTTCAACCCCCCTCTGATTCTCTACTAATCCTGATTCACAAATATTATGTTCCTTTGTCTCGTGTCGATGATGTGGGAAACACTATGGCCCACCTTCGATCAAGGTCACTTCCTGTCGACTTCAACTCATTATCCAGGAAGCTGATCTAGAGACTTCCTTCTGGTACCTTGGAGCCTGCATGCCTCAATGGAAGGTTCTTCGCATTCGACGCAAGGCTTTCATCATTGGCCTTCGATCGAATGATTCTGCGGGTTTTCAATGCCAGCTCATTGTTCACATTCCGTGGATTGTACCTCTAGTACCTTGAGGGCCATCGTCATTATTGGTGGTACCTCTCGCGTCCATTAATGGCTTTCATTATTGGCTGGTAATCAGATGATGTTCTTGCATGTTTGACTTCAGCTCACATATTCACATGCTGGAACTTGTACTCTGTTCGGGTCGAGATGGAGCGCAAGACCCTGGATTTTGTCTGATGGAATCCAGGCTACAATTTTGCGGATTATCATGATTGGTTACATGACTCATTGATTGGATGGCTGCGACCATACTTGAGTCTACTTATTGATCCTTTCTGGATGGCTACGTCCATACTTATTGTATACTCTATTTATGGAAGGCTGTGCCCATACCACATATCATGTATCTGAGATATCAATTGTATTTTTCTATGTAGGTTTTCCAACGGCAGTGTTTTCAATTGGTCACGTTCTCATAAAGCATTTCACCCCTCTCTCTCTCTCAAGCCTCATGCTTTAGGGGGCATCTGTTACATAGTATTTTGTCACCGTCCCTACAATTCCCCGTCCCGCACATTGGAGGGCCTTTTCCGTGACCTGTGAGCAGTGACATAACCTGAAACCACTTTCATGGCATCCCCCTTGACAAGGACAATCAATCCTCTGAAGAAAGTTTCCTTTGTAAAACCTAAAAATTGATCTTTTGGCCTTGGCGCGACTAGCCAGTTCAGCCCTCGTGCCAATGGGGAAATTCCACCAAAGAGGGCGTGCAAACTGGCGCTCTGTCCCAGTGTCTCGCTTGCGCCAAGCCTAATAAGGAGTGTTTTTTAAAAATAAATGGCGGAATTTTGATTCAAAAAAACTCCTAAACGAGTCACTAAAATGAGTTGGGAGGTTTGGCTCCGGATCTCCATCTATGGGAGGTGGTTTTCCACCTATCGTGGAAGCTTCCTTAAAGATAGGGCCAATCCCATAATTGTAGGGATCCCAACTCCTCTTCCCCCATCTATATAAGCTTGCCTTTTCCCTTAGCAAGCTAGAAGAGCTGAACCTGTAGCAAGGAGACTATCGCCAGACAGCCTATGAGAGCCAAGCCAAAGAGGGAGAGCTTTGTCCCATTTCCAACAAGCTTCGTTGAGACGTGCTCCGCTGTCAGCCCCACCGAAGGAAGATCAAGCGTCAGAGCTTTGGGTTGTATCTTTCCTTTGTTATTTTAATGATAAGCGACTTTATTATGGTTTCATTCGTGTGTCTATTTCTTTGATGCAATGAATTACATCCTCTCTGACTGATGTATGGTTACAAGATTTAGATTTTACGTTGTGTATCGTTGTATCCTTTGCATGTGTGCAGGTGTTCGGACGCATCAAGCGGAAGGATCGTGATCTGCCAAGCGAGGAATGGGAAGCGTCATCCTTTCTTCAACGACCATTGCGTAGGACCTGAGGTAGGAAATTCGTTATGTTTTTTCATTTTGTAACTAGAGACCTGCGTCACTGCATGACCTGATTGTTGCTAGACCCGATCTGGGTTAGTAGGGATTGCCTTTGTCCGTAGAGGGGATTTACCTCCCCAAAGAGGGTGAAGAGAAGATACTTATCAAAAGTCTCATGGACTATGGGGAATCTCCAGGAATAGAAAATGGCACTAGGAGTATTTGCAAAGGCTCAAAATCTCCAAAATTTTTAAATTAATGTGCTTTTTCATGTGCAGGTCATGAAGATCATGAAGGGAAACAATCACTACAAATTTTCATAAAGAAGGCAAGGTTATGGAGTTTCCTTTAGGAGACAGAGAAAAAAATAGAGTTCTAAGAGTGGCATCTGGACAATTTTAAGTGAAGAGCTTATGGAGCATGATGTAGAATTTGAGTTGCTGGAAGAAATGAATGGATGAAAAAGGATGAGATAAAAAGCTTTTTTCAAATTAATTTTTTTGATTTGTATGGAATTTAATTCATTTTAGGATAATATAGGTGATTTAAAGGTATGCATCTATAATGCTAAGTTGAAGTTGGAAGAAAATAAAGCTACAAAATGTGGACAATAAGAATTGGATAAAGCTTTTGCAACCCTAAAACAAAGATAAGGCCATGAGCACACACTCAAGCAAAAATGGAAAATTGGGTGAAAAATATTTAAATGATGACAAAGAACCTTAAATTTTTAAATCTAACAAATTGCATCTGGATGTAGGTTTCAATAATGATGAGGGAGGAAAACCACACATATTTGTCATGATATCTTCCCAAGGAATTGAAATTTTTTAATATTTGTACCCTTGTACTTAAAAAATGTTGAATCATCCCCCATGGTTGACATCATCATCTTGAATCCTATTGGTTCTTATAAATTGGATTTTGGTTGTACATTTTTCTTAGGAGGCCTGTTTTAGACCTCAAAATTCCCCTAATGGACCTGACCCATACGAACGTGTTTCCTTGGGTGGCCTCACATGGCATGACTCGACCAAGCCCAAACCAACCCACCCAAATGCGATTATTTGGGTGCTCTCACACGACTAGATCGCATGACGACCAGACAAATTGTTCATAAACCCTAAACCCGATCACAGGACCAGACACATTGTTCCTAAACCCTAAACTCTAACTCCTGAACATTGTTCCTAAACCCTAAACTTTAACTCCCGAACATTGTTCCTAAACTGTAAACCCTAAAATTGTTCCTAAACCATCACAAGAATGATGGTGTGTCTCCTACATGTCACAAGACCAACGCATACTCTCGCAATGTCACAAGACCGATGGTTTTTCCCTAAACGTCGCAATACTGACGGTTTCCCTAAACGTCGCAAGACCAACAATGTGTCTCATAAAGGTCGCAAGACCAACACTTGGCTCTGAAAGGTCATAATTCCGACGGTATGTCCCTAAACTTCATAATACCAATGGTTTCCCTAAACATCATTGTTCCGAAGATACTCCCAAAACGTTGCTAGTGCGACGCTTGTTGGCGGGATTAAAAAAATTGAGAAAATTTGTGGAAATTTCTGGCAATACGTCAAAAGTGTCGGAACTAAAATGTCAGAATTTTGTCCATATGTACTAGTGACAATAAGATTTGAATGTGAGAAAGATCTATTACTGAGAATATATTGATCTTTTCTGTTGAGATTAGAACATCACGTGTATACAAACTACAAGTTTCTATATTAGCAAACCACTATAATTTAGAATCTGTGTCTCAGAGTATGATGAGCCACTTAATAATTTTATCAAAAGAGAGTGGGAGCTACAATGAGAATCATTGGATGCAATTAAATGAAACATATAAATTGAGCCTCAAAGATAACATGTGCAATTCCCTTAGTGAAGCACGCAAGGCATAGAGCATGTGTCCCATGAGCCATAATAAAAACAAATCGTAGATAGATGCAATCCTTCCATAAACCTTTAATGCAAAAAAAATATGAGCCAGCGAAGGAAAGAGTTTTTGTATCGATGCTACTTAAAGAGCTCCAAGGCTCTCCTTATATATAATTCAATGTGACCATTTAATTTTTTAAGCCATATTTTTTATTTTGGAGGGAAATCTTAAAATTTAAACTCTGTCATAATAATAATAAAATTTAAAAATTCACTCCAATAAAAACTTGATCAGGGTTGTGATAAAGTACTAGGGGAAGCTTAGGGAAGGTACTACCTGAGCTACTGGAAAATGAATCATTACTCATGGGGGACACATCATTATTATAAAATAAAAATCTCATGGTAAAGTTCATGTCATCATTCGGGCCTTCCTCGGGACCTATGAAGCCCATTTCGTCCGACGCTCCCATCTCTGCAGGCAGGGTGGAGCCTTCACCGCTTCTCTGACCCTCTATCGCTATAACTATCTCAACCTCTCTAAGTGAATCAAATTCCACTCTAGCGTTATCCCCACTGCTCCACAACTTCAGATGACTTCTTTACCTCTCTCGTTCCTCTAGACTCCCTAACACCGCTCTTGCTTGGTGTATCTCTCTCAGTCTTATTTCAATCTCCTGTAGAGATCTCTCCCACCAGTATTCAACTATCTGTGCTCTCAAATATATAGCCTTCCAGAAGTGATCCACATATTTTTCTTCAATATTATCATAGCTCCCAATCAGGTAGCATCCCTCCCCTTAAGTCCTCTCTCTTGGACCAGGGTTTTACGCTACCATGAGCGGGTTCTAGAATACCAACAATTTCTCTTCTATCATTAGAACATTAACCCACAGTGGAATTTCCTTTAGTAGTGTTCTCCATAACCCTGACTTGAACACGACCTCATCCTTAGAAAATGATTGATGACCCTCCGTAACAAAATCAATGATGTTCCCCTCTAATGTAGTGTGCACCGAAAAATAAATAGCTTATGTCAGATCTGTGTCAAGAAGATATAGTGCAACGAGATATGCTTGAGTCCATGTACAAGGATATTGTCTATGTCCACTACTCTTTTATTTTATTTTTAATCTTCATAGTCAATTGTAGATCTCTTCTGGGAACTTGTACCAGAAGATCTCGTATTGATCGTTTGCAGGTTCCGCATACAATATTTGTTCCTTTAATCACTCTGCACTTCGATAATGAAGTTAAGCTTGTTGAGAAAAAAATAAGTTTACTTGCTCATGCCACCAATATTGCAACTCCTTCTTAAAGGTTCTCGACCCCATGCCCCTTATTAAATATTCTCAACCCCATGCTCCTTATTAAAGATTCTCGACCCCATGTTCTAGACTCCTTTGTAAAATTTCAGGTCCTAGCAACAAAACATTTGTTGGCGGAAAAATGATGGACAGGTTGAGACCCTCGGTTCAGACTTAGGGGCCAACAAAAGCTCCATCATAGAATAGCACACTGACTGAAATTTCCCCCCTATTCAGAAGAATAAGGCATCTCACTCGAGGCGCGTCGTGACCTCACTTAGATAAGGATGGAACCTGGTATCAAGAAAACCCCATGAAGGCTACCAATGCCCAATAAACTCAGAACTAGAACCCCAAGGTGCAATCAAGTTGGCTCAAGCATTCAAGAAGGTATAATGTACATGGGCAGTAATAATAGTTTTTTTTTAAAGGACACAACAAATCACTCACAAAGATTCTCATATAACCCTGTAGCTCCTCCTTTCTTTAAATTCAATATTATTACATCAATCCATTGGGCTTGAATGCCTTAATGGTATAATAGAAAGGTACAAAAGGAAGATAACACATGAGCAAGATGAGACGAAACAATGGGGACTCAGTAGGTTCCGCGACAACATTTTTGTGCATTCCTATGCTTCTTCTCCCCTTTTGGATTTTCTCCTCTGCCTTCTTAAACCTTGCGCCTATTACTACCTCTCCCTCTGATACTTCGCATTTCCCTTATTTTGGCTACCTTTTTTTCTCGGCCATGTCTGTGTCTGTAATGTTCCTTTTTCAGGAAATTTCTACAACAATGAGAATATCTCAAGATATTCTAAAGTTGGAGCTCCAGCAATAAGCAAGCACAATATTGGTGCAACAGCAACACTCAACTCATAAAAAAATGAGAGAAATCCATAGCTTTCTTATTAGGAAATAACAGCAACAAATAGATACCAAATCTTGAGGAAAATGATACTCAAGATCAGCCATGATCAGCCTCAAAGAACAGGTACATCACCCATGACAAATCCACTGCTACATATGTATTCTCAAGCTATGATTGCGCAGTCTATGAAGGGAAAATGTTGCATAAAGTGTCAATACACAAATATATCAATATGTGGCTCAAATACAATAGGGGGAGCAAGATCTCAACCCCTGAAAATAATAATACACAATCCCTAAAAGGATTGGCTGCAAAACATACAAAATGGCAATTCCTCATAAATGTCGGAGCTGTTGGGTTGCTACAGCAACTCAAAAATAGAACTCGATGGAGATGGCTGAATCTGATTCTCAAACTGAATGTGCGTCCTCCAATGGATCTTTCAAGAGAAAGGCTAATCCCTTCACCAAAGATCTCTCCCTCTAATACTCTGTAAGAGCCCCATTGCAAATGCTCCTCTCAAAATAACGCAGTCACTGGACGGAACTACGCTGTAGGGTTATGGAATGAGTTGGCCTTGATGCCAAAGTATGCAATAAGCTCCGGGATGCCTCCAAACTGATCTCCCAAAGAGAAGAGAGACTTATCCTCTGAAAAATAGCTGAAGGAGATGGTGTAGTGAACCCTCACTGCAACACCCAGCAACACAGTGTTAATCTGCTGCAGAAATAACGTTGTTCTGATGGAGGATGCTTGGCCTCAAGCCTGGATGTGAGGAAAATGAAGAACAATCCCTCAAGAGTCCTCTCAAGAAGGAGAAGGAATCCTAAACAGGAATTCCTCCGGCAACTCTTGCTAAACAACAAATAATGCTCAATTGTCTCAATAGACAATGAAATGAATAAAACAAGCATGAGAAACAATGGTTGCCTTGTCCTCCTTTTAAATGAATGAAAGCTCCATTAGGGTTTTCTCCACCAAATGTCCCTTTCCTCATTCACACTGCGCTGGCTTCCTAAGTAAGCCACTCCTCCTATGGCAGTGTTGTTGACTTGGTCAACTTAACCAAGCCTCCTTGCAAATATCCTTGTTCACACATGAGGGTGTGCAAACCCGCTCCAAAGATGATCCCCTTTCATACTTAGAGGGATTTTATTGAGGTTTTTATTATGCAATGGGTTTCCTTACCCATTTATCCTCCTCCTAGGTGAAATTAGAAAAATTAATGTTACAAATTATTGTCGGAAAATTTTGGAACATTACAGTCCTCCCCTCCCAAATGTTGCTTGTCCTCAAGCAACTGCAAGGATAGAACCGGAAAGCTTCCTCTCAAGGCATGGAGTCTATGAAATGTTTGAGTAACATATTCCTCATGTGGATCCTCCATCTCCAAGCTATGAGCCATGCAAAATGAGTCACCTTCCAACTAGGCAACTCCTGGAAACTGTCCTCCACCTTTGGCTCCGAAAATGTATGTGGGCTAAAAATCTGATCCTGGTAGACAATGTAGCCTACCCCACGCTGTCCATCTCTCCACTTATGATAAGTTTAGAGAAAGTGTTGATCCTGGGCTGCAAAATAATTTCCCTCAAATGGCAAGATGAAGACTAGATCTCCAAAGATCGCTCCTCCAATGCTGAAAAACATGCTGGCCCAAATATCTCCATATATGATGAGTTGGATGTCATCATCATATGGCATATCATTCCTCATATGGGTCACCTCATAAAGAAAAAAATGAGCTGCTGTAGTGGCCATACCATCTCTCATGCTCCCTTTAGAACATGTAGTGCAAACTATGTGGGAGTTTTCTCCCTCCAAGGACACATCCACCCAATGTGTCTCTCCTCCAATCATGCTCCCAAGGAAAGCTCTAGAAATATCAATCAAGGGAACCATAAGGAGAATCATTCTGGCTGCCATGTGAAGTAAAGGATAAGGACAATGGTCCCTCAAATGTAGCTAGCGCAGTTTGACTCTCCACTGCCATAGAAAATAAAATTATGGGTGGCCTCCCCACCATTGCTGCCCCATTCTCCTGGAGAAATTGGATGATGTGATGTGAAATGTATGTATGTTCTCCATGAGAAATTTCCTCCCCATCTCCTCTTAGGGAGTGATCATCCATAATGGCCTCATGTAAACAATCTAATATAGGAGGAAGAATATCCTTCCTTTGAGCAAATCCCTGCACATATATGGTTAGAGGTGCATATATATATAAAGATTATCATGCAAATCAAAAATACTCTCACCATATGTTTTGCTCATATAAATGGAGTGGCTCATGGATGAGTCTCCCCTCATCCTCAAAGGGAAAAGAGTTACTATGCTAACTCCTCCAACTCCTTATGATCCATGGAGTGCCTCTTCAAAGTCTTCAAGTGGTTTTTCCCACAAGAAGGAAAGAAATGAAATGTGGCCTCATGGTTGGCCCATGGTTTCTTTTGAAATGTACAACATGTATAGTAAGGAGAGTCATGATCCCAATGGGCATCCTCAATCTCGAGCCCACTCTCCAATAAAATCCTCCCATGAACATATACATATCAGCAATACATGGAAGCAAAAACCAATAGAAACAAGTTGTCACACGACAACCAGAAAGTGGATCAAGGTCCCATACAAGGAACCAGCGCAGTGCATGCCCTGCCTGCATCAAATCAAACAAAAACAAGTGCTCTCCCAACCACTTGTTTTCTGCCACAATCATGTTACAAGATATAACCATGGAAGTACAAAAAGGTGCTAATGGTGCACACCAAAAATCATTTGGCTTTCCCCACAAACCACCAATGAGATAGCCAATCTCAATGCTACAAATGCCTCCAAGTACATCATAATACAATATGCAAGAAGGAATAATCCTCCTTGGTACAATATGTTGCTCATAAAAAGGCAAGAAGTACAAAAAATAAGGTGGAATTGTACATTCTCCATCATGCACTAGAAGACTTGAGCTAAAATGGCTCAACTGAAAATGCTCCCTTACTCTCCATGAGTAGGAAGGTGGCTGTGACCTCCTCTCCATCATTATCTGGGCTCTGCATCTCTCCATATGCTGAAATATGTCTTGCTGAATTCCCTCCCAAATGAACTCCTCTGCCAAGGCAAGATATGCATCAAAGTGCATGGAAAAGAAGTCCTCCTGTGCTGCATGTAACAACTTCTCCTTGAGACTAGAATATTTAGTCAAGAAGACTTTAGCAAGGGAAAAGATTACCATATCATCCATCATATACACATCATCTGTACCTGGGTCATCTAGAATCATGCATGCATCAAGATCCACGGAGTACTCAACTAAATGCTGAGATCTCTCGTAAGGATCAATCCTCCTCAGGGACAGCGCTGGTGATCTGGCATGTGTAGCTCTCCTCAAGCTGATGTCTACTACTTTGACATCCCTCATGCCAAATTTATCCTCCAAACTCTTCACCTCTCCAAAATACAAGAGCGGTGAATCCAAAGACAAAATGTCTCTCATCAATGATAGATCAGGTGGCCTCCTTGGTGGAATTTCTTTATGCAGTGAGACATCTATGTCAAGAGTGGACTGCACATATGGTTGGGAAAACTTGCCCTTGCTCTCATAGCGCAATACAGTCTTCTTCCTCTTTGCACTAGCTCTCTGAAATAGAGAAGGGTGTGTGCCTCTTATCACCTGATGTTGCTCTTCCTCCCTTCCTCCTTCTTCTAGCTGTAGTGCTACACAATCATGCTATTCATTGATTGTGCTTGGACATCCATGAATGAGATCCTGGGGACCTCCTTGCCAAGATGCAAGAATCCCTCTAGTTGGAGCTAGGGCTCCTCCTTCCTCTGCATGAGGTACTAGATCAACTCTAGAAGTGACAGTGTTGTTGCCCTCAGCTCTCTCAACATGATTGGGCAACTCTCCAATGATTGGATCCTCTTTTGAAAAAGAGATACCTTTGCCTCCTTGTGCCAAAAATGAAGATCTTGCCTCTAAATAAGAATCATGCAAGATATCAGCCTCCTTCATGGCTTTCTGAAATGTTTTTGAGTCTATGGTTTCCTCCATCACATGCAAGGGTTTTGTTTTTTTGAATGTGTTTGTTTCCTTTACATGCATTTCAGAATTCCTCCTATCAAATCTCTTCATCAAAGTTCTAATGAAAATTACATATGAAGAGTTATTTGCATTTTTCAAAGTAAAAGACTCAAATAATCACCATGCATAGACTTTACCTCCCAAGTGCAACGCTGCTACTCTGATGGCTTCATCTTCAGGAATCTGATGCTGCTGCAAAAAGGTGTCTAGCTCTTCAATCCAAGCCTTGGCTGAACAAGTAGGAGAACTGTCAAAGATAGATAGAAGAAATGTATCCTCATCATGCTGCTTGCTCCTCCTCACCATGATCTTGCAAAACTTCGGAAAAGTAATATGATCTCTAAACCTCTGGGTGTGAGATTCATACTCATGCAAGAAACCTCTAAGAGTTCCTTTCTTCAGCATTTCTTCTTCTCTCATGGCAATACTGGCCATGTGACTGCGATGTATATCATAGGGTGTAGCTGCATGCTCACATTCCCTACAAAAAAATCTAGGGCTTGACTCAATTTCAAACCCTTTTGGAGATCCTGTACAAATCTCCCTCCTTATCTTCTCAAATTCTTCATGAATGCTCACTAAGGATCTTGGAAGAAGTTTGGTAAGCTTATCTTCCCTTTTCTCTCCATATAATGGAGTCTTCATCTTCTCTCTCTCTGATATGATGGCTGAGATCCAATGGCATGTAAGATTCCCTCTTTAGGAATATCAAAGCTCTATTCCAGAGATTGACTGTAGGGGCATTTACTGGATATGTCACCTTTGAAAAAGGATGAGATCCAGAGGCTACCTGGCCATCTGAAGACTCTGTCTATAGAGTTTGAAATCTTCCCCTTCATGGATTTAGCACTTTGGCTTGAAGCCACAGGCTGAGCCAAAGATCATGCTCCGATACCACTGTAATGTTCCTTTTTCAAGAAATTGCTACAACAATGAGAATATCTCAAGATATTCTAAAGTTGGAGCTCCAGCAATAAGCAAGCACAATATTGGTGCAGCAGCAACACTCAACTCATAAAAACATGAGAGAAATCCATAGCTTTCTTATTAGGAAATAGCAGCAACAAATAGATACCAGATCTTGAGGAAAATGATACTCAAGATGAGCCATGCTCAGCCTCAAAGAACAGGTACATCACCCATGACAAATCCACTGCTACATTTGTATTCTCAAGCTATGACTGCGCAGTTTATGAAGGGAAACTACTGCATAAAGTTTCAATACACAAATATATCAATATGTGGCTCACATACAATAGGGGGAGCAAGATCTCAACCCCTGAAAATAATAATACACAATCCCTAAAAGGATTGGCTGCAAAACATACAAAATGGAAATTCCTAAGAAATGTTGGAGTTGTTGGGTTGCTACAGCAACTCAAAAATAGAACTGGATGGAGATGGTTGAATCTGATGCTCAAACTGAATGTGCCTCCTCCAATGGATCTTTCAAGTGAAAGGCTGATCCCTTCACCAAAGATCTCTCCCTCCAATACTCTACAAGAGCCCCACTGCAAATGTTCCTCTCAAAATAACGAAGTCACTGGATGGAACTGTGATGCAGGGCTATGGAATGAGTTGGCCTTGATGCCAAAGTATGCAATAAGCTCTGAGATGCCTCCAAAATGATCTCCTAAAGAGAAGAGAGACTTCTCCTCTGAAAAATAGTTGTAGGAGATGGTGTAGTGAACCCTCACTGCAACACCCAGCAACACAGTGTTAATATGTTGTAGAAATAACGCTATCCTGATGGAGGATGCTTGGCCTCAAGCCTGGATGTGAGGAAAATGAAGAACAATCCCTCAAGAGACCTCTCAAGAAGGAGAAGGAATCCTAAACAGGAATTTCTCCGGCAATTCTTGCTAAACAACAAAGAATGCTCAATTGTCTCAATAGACAATGAAATGAATAATACAAGCATGAGAAACAATGGTTGCCTTGCCCTCCTTTTAAATGAATGAAAGCTCCATTACGGTTTCCTCCACCAAATTTCCCTTTCCTCATTCACACTGCGCTGGCTTCCTAAGTAAGCCACTCCTCCTATGGCAGCGCTGTTGACTTGGTCAACTTAACCAAGCCTCCTTGCAAATATCCTAGTTCACACATGAGGGTGTGCAAACTAGCTCCAAAGATGATCCCCTTTCATACTTAGAGGGAATTTATTGAGGTTTTTATTATGCAATGGGTTTCCTTACCCATTTATTCTCCTCCTAGGTGAAATTAGAAAATTAATGTTCCAAATTATTGTCGGAAAATTTCAGAACATTACAGTGTCCTCGACTGCCAGCATGCCTTTCAAATCAGTTGCAACTACCTAAGTCCTGGTTTCTCTGGATGGATCTCCGCACATGATAGTCTCTGGTGAGCCCCTTCTAATTCTCAGACTACCTTCTCTGTGGCCTCTAACGGTTTCCTCTGGTCAAAATATGGTCAATCTTCAAAACATGTCACCGCTCAACTCTCAAAACGAAGGACCCAACATGCCCCGATCACATTCCATTGACTCGTCCCCAAGTTAATCTTTTTCCAATGTTGGTTGTGCTGGTGGTGTTGTGGGTGGTTCTTTTTTTTGCAGTGTTTCTGCCTGTTTTGCTCCTCCTTGACTGGGTGGTTCTTCCTTTGCTTCTCCTCCTTTAATAGTTCCTTCAAACGAAGGGCCAAAATCTAGGATGGACTCAATGAAAACATTTTTTAATGTTGTGAAATCATCAAGAGATGCCTACCATGAGCCTTTGAGCATTCTCACGTGATCAAGGAATTGCACTGTGAGCTTGAAGGTAGGATGGGTGGGGCAAGTCATTAGGAGGGCATTCATTGAGCTTCTATCTAATCGTTAATTTGCTGTAGCGCCCCCAACCAAGCCTATGCCAGTGGCTTAAGGTCACGAAGGAGGGCCTTGGACTTACTGGACTCATCTTAAATTTGTTTTACTCGGATGGAGATTGCGTCCACTTATGCTAAAATCTCTGCCAGTCAAGCCTTGTCTTTGGATACCATAGTCTCGTTGAAAAAATGATTGGCTTGTTGACGTAGAGGGTAAACTAACTGATTTATTCGTGTGAGGAACATTGACTAGTCGCTGACCTGTTATAAGAGTGCCTTGGCTTCCACTGTAGGCTGAAGGATAGTGGCTTTAAGGAAAGAAACTTATGTGATTTTTTCTTCAATCTCACTGGTATACTGGGTAGCGGGATCTGGTAGCACCTTCTGAGTGGTGATAAGACTACGTTTGAGCTCTCTGTTGGTCGATAGAAGATCAATACAGGTTACATTGATGTGGTCACGGAATTCTAAGGGGGTGTAGGCTGAGAAGTATTTAGACACATCTGCGATGATATCTGCAACCCCATAGATCTTGGAACCTTGCATTAGTTTGAGCGACCTGACTCTGTAGATTCTCTTTCTGCTAGAGGAGATTATCTCTTTCTGTGGTGAGGGAAAGAATCTGTTGTTGTTGTTGGGCATGGGAATTTGAAAAAATTATGTGCAAGGCCTTTGTTTGGCATGCAACCAACTGATTGAAATTCAATAATTAAACAGAGGACCAGCCTTGGAATTCATCGGGAATCATAGTGGAGGGTTAAGGAGCCTGACTCTAAAATGGTTGTCCACTAGCAACCGATTTCTCAAATTTCCCTTGAGGTGATGCTTCTTTCTACAAGGGCTTGACGATATGATAACTAATGTGGGTTGGGGTGGAGTGTGGTGGTGATGAGGGGGCAGGATCAATGGGTAGGGGTACTGAGTGGGTGGTTCCTAGATTAAGAGGCTCAAGGCCAATAACTTGACCGATAACCATTAGGGGGCCAAATCCAAATAATAAATACAACATAGAAGTATGAACATATTTTGTGCTTGGAGGATGAAGTGGAAGTGTCCCATTCGTAGCTTCGGTCACTTAGTGGGGAGTAGAGTCTACTTCCATTTTTGTTTCAGTATTGAGAAAAGATACATATGGAAGTATGTTTGAGATCATGGCAGAGGTGGAGGTTGTGCAGGGAGATGGATCATGCGACTTGGGGGAAGTGGAAGAAGTGGAAGGTGGATTTTCTTTGGTGACGAGTGTGGAGGTGTACAATTTGGTTTCTTCGTCAGTCGAGTCAACGACTTGGGTATAGGTGGTTTTGAACTTTTTCCTAGGGACCAAGGGTGGTTAAGTGGCCAAAGGCCAAATATTTGGAATTATGGGTTCATGATGAGAGTGAGGGTCCACTGGCAGAATGGAAGCAATAACAAGGCTACAGGTGATAGAAATGAACAGACTTGAACTGCAAAATTCAAAAAAGGTAGGGAATAAACTTACTAATGTGCCAATATGCTCTAGAGTGGCATGTAAGGATTTCATATGTGTCTCAAGCTTCTTGATGACCGAGGTTAGCATTTCCTTGAGGCTGAAGGGGTTTCTCTAGGTAATGGTTATGACACCATTCCTCTGAACAAGTATATGTGCTTCCCATCCCGAACTTCTCCCACAATCCCAGGTCAGGAAGAGACTTCGACATGGAAGGCTTCTTCAGAGTTGACACATTTGGGTCACACCTAGATGATATCATGACTCATGCCAAACCATATATCCAAAAATTATTCATCGAGGAGTGACAATGGGATTCTAGGTCTAGCCCTGGTGACATAATATCATGCCCAAGTCAATTATGGTCGAACCAGGATTAAATACCACTAAACCATACCACAACCTTTACTCTTTTGACTATAGAAGGGTGAATTTCCTTGATCTCATTAAATACTTGGTGGTCTCTCTCACTCAAATATCGATCAAAATCCTGGTTATAGATATAGTGGTGGCTAATATCTCTACCTCTTATGGCATGTTGCTTTCTAGGTGTTCTGCTGGAAAACAATGTGGTACCCTGAAAATGGATTTATCATATTCCATCATACTAGTTTTTTGGGATCAGGAGCCAAGATTATACTGGGAAGCCAAAATCCTATATGTCATAAGTGATGCAAAGAAACATAAAAACTTACCTGTGTGTTTAGTAGAAGAGTCAATGGGTTGTTATAGCCTGTCCAAGAACCCAGAAGCCACAATGGAAGTTGATTCACTTCCTGTCTAAATTGAACAACCATATGAGTTGCATTCAGTGTAGAAATTTTTCATCAATGGAGCGTGATTTAAGGAAGGAACAGGGGTAGGAGTGATCCTAGTACCACATGTTATCCATGATAACACTTAGGTTTGTCTTTGAGTCAATTTGGTTAAGTTAGTTAGTGTTTTAAGTATTTGTTCAAAATAATCACATCTACAAAGGTTATTTCTGTCATAAAATCAGTTTGTGGGGTCATTATTAACTTTAGTAGGGTGTTATCATAAAGTGAAAATAAAAAAATCCATGTGTCTTAGGCTCATTTTGTCATGATTATCAATTTGACAGTTCAACACATTTTCACAACAACTCCAGTTATAAAGACATAATATTTTCTACAAAAGTTCCTGGAACTTATCATGGAGGAGAATACAAGTAAAAATATCAGCTTGAGGAGTTCTAATTGCATAATTTTAGCTTAAATACATAAGTGAAGAACTCAAAACTTGCAGATAAATTAGAAAAGTACTAGAGGGGTGTTTTTTGTAATTTTCTACCAAACTTGCTACCAATTTTTGCTACAAAATTGTTGTAGCATATCATTGATAAAAATGTAAGTGAAATTTTGAGATAAAGGAGTGCTCAAAGCATGTGTTTAGATTATAAACAATCATGAAGACCCTATAACTATCATAAGATTAGATAGCTTGCAAAAAGGTGTTTTTTGGTATTTGTTACCAAATTTTTGCTATGGAAATTCTGGAAATGACTATTTTAGTAGTCAACTTCAAGCTCACTTTCTGACCAAATGGAAAGGAATTTTGGAAATATGAAAGAGGTTTTTCTTCAGAATGAGCTCATCCACCAAATTTTCTCTCAGTTTTTGCACATATATCAGGGTTTGAAAAATATGCACTTATATTTGAGGCCTATGTTACAGAAGTTTTCCTAGCCAAATTTGTTTCAGAAATTTGAATTTCGACTTGGTGGAGGTCCATCTCAGTAGGCTAACAAGTCAACCTCCACATGGCAGCCAAAACATCAACCATTAAAATCGATCAGGAGTTAGTTATATTCGATAAGGGTCATTAGAAAAGTTTGTTAAATTTCTTAAAAGGTGATAGACTCTTTTTTGTGTACAAACTTTGCAAAACAAAAAAATATCCCTAGAAAGTCTCCATGAGTTGTAATTCAATTAGAATTTTGTCTCCAAGTTGAAGCATTGAGTCTAGCCCAGGTGGCAAAGGATTCTAAAGGAGGCCTCACTCTATATATGTGGAACTTTTTCACTTTAAGAGTTTTTGAATGTTATGAGAGAGCTACTTATGTAAATTAGCTCTACTGAGAGGGGGGGTGAATCAGTATTTAGTGCAGCAATAAAACTTTGATATTTCCTTCTTAAAAACCCATACGCTACTTTCCTGAATTAAACTCGCGTATATACGCAGATATAATTTACAGAACTAGCGTATATCCAGTGAATTAATTATGCATTTAATTCATGACTTAGATCATTGCATTACTCATTTATCAGATGTTCAGAAAATAGTAAACAGGTGCAGAAAGAACAGAGTAATCATCACACACACAATCAATCACACATGAACACCAGGATTTTTAGGTGGAAACCCAATTTGGGAGAAAACCACCGTTGTCGTCATCTCAGTCTTCAATCTTTATTATTAAGAAAACTTCTTACAACATGTACTGGCGCAGACTCATACTAGCACGCAGGCACCTACCTGCAGAAGGCTACAACCTTCTCTTGTTTACCAGCCTTTCCTGGAAGGGAGCAACAACCCCCTGCTCTCGTTTACTAGCCTCTCCTGGAAGGGAGCTACTACCCCCTGATATTAACACCAGCCTCTCCTGGCAGAAAGCTTCTACTTTCAGACTGAAGGCTTCAACCCTCAGATCCACTGCAGACCATGTTTCATCAATTTTTCAAACTGGATCAAAACAGCTTCAACACAATCCTTCACTTATCAGCAAACGTCCTTTTCCCAGAGCATCAAACAGAACAATGAAACCATTGTAACCAAAATATCAGAGATAACCCAGACTTCAGAATAGATATGCAGAATCTCAATCAGCTTTGAGCAACCATCAGTTCAAATTGCATACGCACTTTTCTTCAAACAGACTCGCGTATATACGCGCTTTTAATAAAGGCAACCCGCGTATACATCTGTGCACTTTTCAAAAAAAACCCTAACAGTCCATACGCTCCTTTGTTTAAACAGATCCGCGTATATACGCGCTTTTCATGAAACGAACATGCGCATAGATCTATAAAAGATAAACTTTGCAGAACAGATCAGATCTATGGACTTACCCAGATTTCTTCAATATCTTCAATAGATTTGCGCCAGGTCTTCAATACTTCTTTTCAGATCATTTCTAGATCTAGAGATTTTTAACCTTCATCATATTCATGGGTGCATCATAGATTCAGATTTATCGATTAAGAACAGAGTTCAACCATACAAATAAACTTCAGAGTGAAGTATTCATTTAAAGCCCAGACACATGCACACACTTTGCACAATGATTTTCTTCTCCTTATATAGGTTTACCCTTTATCAATACCATGAGCCAAAACCACACCTCTTCTGATGGTATTCCTGGACAGGGTCAAATAGACAACCCAGCGCTCAATACAATGGGTCAATACCATGGCAGTAACCCCTGGTTTTACACTTTTAGAGCGCAATTGAGAATACGCGACGTGGCACGTACTTTCCCACGTGCATACACTACTTCTCCTAGACAAACCCGCGTATGCCTTGAGACACACACTTTTCATCATTGGTCTAGCACATACTGGAATTCCTTTCATCATTACATCTGAGCTGCTCTGTAGACACATCAAATTTACATCATTAATTAGTATATCAAGTCAGTTTCCATTAAGTGCAACTTTCATCAAGTAGGTTGCCATCATCTTTATCAAGTGGGTTGCCATCAAGGACAACACTCTGCATCATATTGCCAACAATCTCCCCCTTTGGACTTGATGGCAACCACGATGGTGTTTGATCATAACAGGTAGATACATTAAGCATAATGATAGTCTCCCCCTATTCAAACACCATGTCACTCTCCCCCTTTGACATCAAGGGCAAAGGGTGGATCAACACCAACACAAGGTTTTTCTCCTCATGTCGAAAGAAGAGCGCTGGAGATCTGATGTGTACTGAAGTTACCATGCTCCCCCTGAGTTCATGCCGGATCTTCAAACATGTTTTTCAATGAAGTACATGACTCTATGACATTCCTATCACCAAGGAATCATACTTACATCAAAGATCCAACCAAGTGGATTTACAGATGAGACTCAAGTACCCAACCAAGTGGGTTTACACATTGAACAAGTCCTTACATGACTGAATATTACAATTTACATCATAGGTCTCAACATGACCTTTTCATCAAATTACAAATATGACCCTTCATACCCAAGACAAAAGGATCTCAAGAGAGAGATCATAATTTAGAATCATCATAATGCCAACAATGAATTATTCTCAGCAAGGCTAATGCTCCCCCTGAATATGTGCATCCTGAACACTTTCAACAACAAATCATCAAGGCATATTCACCCAAAATCAGAGAATGAAACAAAAATATAAGAGCCGAAATACCACCAGAGACTCCAAAAAGCATCAGAGATACCAAACAGCACCATAGCTTGTGTTGAAGAAATGCTGACCCAGAAAAATTGTCAGCAACCACACATACGCATTTTTCTGTGTATGAACTCACGTATATACGCGATTGTCTTTCAGGAAACCTGCGTATCCAAATTAATCTTCAGAATTTTAATCAGATCTGATCCTCTGCATGGCAGAGACTAATCCCAGCTTCTGTCTGAGATATTCGAACGCTTCCCTGGGCAGAGGTTTGGTAAATATATCAGCAACTTGTTCCTTGGAGGGAACATACTCCAACGTCACCTTTTGTTCAAGCACTTTTTCACGTAAGAAATGATACTTGACGGGAATGTGCTTGGTCTTGGAATGCATAACAGGATTCTTTGAGATACTGATGGCACTTGTATTATCACACATAATGGAAATAGGAGGTGAACATTTGATTTTGAAATCTTGTAAGGTTTGCATCATCTAAAGAAGTTGAGTGCAACATGATGCGGCAGCCACATACTCTGCTTCTGCTGTAGATAAGGCAATAGAGCTTTTCTTCTTGCTGAACCAAGATACTAACCGAGGCCCCATATAGAATGCACCACCACTAGTGCTTTTCCGATCATCAACATTTCCAGCCCAATCTGCATCAGTGTAAGCATGAAGAGTAAGATCAGCATTCTTTGGATACCATAGTCCAAAGTCTTGAGTTCCTTGCAAATATTTGAATATTCTTTTGACAGCCTGAAGGTGAGACTCTTTTGGATTAGCTTGGAATCGTCCAACAATCCCAACTGCATGCATAATGTCTGGTCTAGTCCTAGTGAGATAAAGTAGACTTCCTATCATAGATTTGTATTCTGGTTGATTCACCGTGGGAGAATCATCATGAGAACTGAGATTACATCCAGTTATCATTGGTGTACTTACAGGTTTGCATTCTTCCATGCCATACTTCTTCAGAATTTGCTTAAGGTATTTTTCTTGTGATAAGAATATACCATCTGCAGTTTGATGCACTTGCAAGCCAAGAAAGAATGTTAGTTCCCCAAGTAAATACATTTCAAATTCTTGCTGCATGACAGAAGCAAATTTTTGACTCATAGATTCTTCGTTACTCCCAAAAATGATATCATCAACATATACAACCACAATCAAAAGTTTATCATTTTCAATTTTTGTGTACAAGTTGCTATCAGCAGACCCCTTTGAAAATCCTTGTTGATGAAGATATTTGTCAAGACGATAATACCATGCCCTTGGAGCTTGTTTGAGACCATATAGAGCCTTTTTAAGTCTACAAACAAGATTTTCATCATTTCCAAAAATGAATCCTTCTAGTTGTTCTATATAAACTTCTTCTTCTAGATCACCATTGAGAAATGTAGATTTAACATCCATTTGATAAACTTTGATTTGTTGAAAACTTGAAAAAGCAAGAAACATTCTTATGGCTTCAAGTCTAGCTACAAGAGAAAAAGTTTCTTCAAAGTCTATACCTTCTTATTGAGTATACCCCTTGCAAACAAGTCTAGCTTTATTTCTTACGACATCCCCATTTTCATTTAAATTGTTTTTGAATATCCATTTAGTTCCAATGACATTTTTTTTATGAGGTCTTGGTACTAATTCCCAAGTGTCATTTTTTTCAATTTGATCAAGCTCTTCATTCATGGCTTGAACCCAACATTCATCTTTGCTAGCTTGATTGACATTGTGTGGTTCAATAGTGGATAGAAATGCTAGATAGCTAGAGGATCCTACAAGAGTCCTTCTTGTTTGTACACCTGATGCCTTATCTCCCAAAATCTAAGATTCTGGATGATTCTTTTGAACATATCTGGAAGGAGCCTTTTCAGATAAATCATCTTCAGGTTCTTCATTGGATCCACTGTCTATATCATTCCTATTTGATGTAGAAGAACAATAGTCACCATCATCTTCTTCTGTCGTTTGTTTTTCTTCTTTAGGGGCTGCAGGAGACTCATCAATGACAACATCAATACATTCAACAATATTTCGAAGCATTTTATTTTAACATTTGTATGCTCTGCTTGTAGATGAGTAACCAAGAAGTATCCCTTCATCTGATCTAGGTTCAAACTTGCCAATATTTTCATCATTATTTTTGATAAAGCATTTACTTCCAAAAACTCTAAAATGCTTCACAGAGGGAGAATTACCATACCAGAGTTCATATGGAGTTTTGTCACTATTTACCCGAACATGTGCCTTGTTGAGAATGTTTGTTGCTGTATGTGCTGCTTCTCCCCAGAAAATGTCAGGTGTTCCAGAATCATCAAGCATAGCTCTAGCCATTTGTTGAATTGTTCTATTCATTCTTTCTGCTACGCCATTTTTTTGTGGGGTGCCAGCTATAGAGAACTGTCTTTTTATGCCATGTTGTTCACAAAATTCAAGGAATTCATTTGATGTATATTCTCCTCCTCGATCAGATCTAAGACACTTGATTTTTAGATCTAATTCATTTTCCACCAGTGCTTTGAAAATCTGAAATTTTTCAAATGCTTCATCTTTGTGTTTAATCAACCCAATCCAACACATTCTAGAGAAATCATCAATAAATAAGATATATTATTCTTCCCCACGTGGTGAATTTTTCCTCATAGGTCCACATATGTCAGTATGAATGAGTTCAAGAGGCTTAATTGATGATCCTTCTTTGGCATTAAATTGTACTCTGGTCTGCTTACCGAATTGGCAAGATTTGCATATGATACTCTCTGGTAGAGTAATATTGGGAAGACCACGAAAAACTTGAAGTCTGCTTGCTTTGTTGATTTGAGAGAAGCTCAGATGCCCCAGCCTTCTATGCCATAGCCAATTTTCTGAAGATTTTCTCAAGTAACATTGATCTTTGCAGTTCTTCAATACATACAGGTTGCTTGGAGTTCTTTTGCCTTTTATAATAGTTTTACCTGTATCAAGATCACGAACCACACATTCTTTTGAACTAAAGACAACTTCAGTTCCTTGATCACACATTTGACTTACACTTAACAGGTTATGCCTTAATCCATCCACATACATGACATCATTAGCCTTCACCTTTTCTTTTAAAAATATGGATCCTTTTCCTTTAATTACAGCAGGGGTATCATTTCCAAATGTAACTTTCTTTTCCTTTTCTAGAGCATTATATGCAAGAAGTTTTCTTTTGTCACCTGTCATGTGTCTTGAGCATCCGCTATCAATGTACCATTGATTTTCTTCACCTTCTGCAAATAACTCTATCCCACAATTTTCAACCTGTAATTCCTTCTTTTTCCATACTTTGGAACTTGAAGGAAAATCTTGTTTTGGCTGGACTTTGCTCCTGCATTCAGATTCTAAATGGCCAAATTTATTGCAATAAGTACATTCAACTTCATTTTGAAGAGGAGAAAATTTGTTATAGGTATTCTTCTTTGGTTCAATATCCATCCTTTTCTTTCTTGCTTCTCTTGTCATGATGGTGTTATAGGCAACACATTGAACAGCTTTATGACAAAAATTGTGACATGAGAAACATTGTCCATTGAAGTAGAAATTTTTGCGATCATGAAATCTTCTATTTGAATTTACCTGTTGGTTGTAGCTTCTTTGAAAGACATTCCTGTTAGTGTTCCTTGAATTGTGATGATCATGCTTTTCCTGTAAAGATTCTTTATTCCCTTGTTGAGTGGTTGAATGTAGTAAACCAGCTGTAGCTGCTTTTAGATAATTTGGTGCTGAAGCCTGAGAGGATTCTCCGGTATATCCAAGACCTGTCTTTATAAGAGGAGAACGTTGTACCTTGATAATCTCATCTAAGGTTTCAGATCCCTTAGCAAATCTAAGATTCAGAGTCTTTTCTTTCTCAAGTTCTTTTCTTAGACTTACTACTTCACATTCTAAATTCTCATTGTGTTTCTTCGCTTCTTCATTCTGCTTTTTCAGAGTCTCTATGGTAATTTTCCTTTCTTCTAAGAGAATTTTACATTCTTCTAAGCGAATTTTGAGTTGATTGTTTTCTTCAAGAAAATCATTGTCCTCTAGAGCATCCATAAAAGTATCCTTTTCATCTTTAGATTCAAATGCCATGAGAAGTCTAAGATCTTGTTCACATTCTTCCTCACTATTAGAGAACCCATCACTGTCTTCATGAGTGTAGTAACTTTTCCTAGTGCTAGACCGGTGCTTATTCCTTCTTGCTACTTCCTTCCCTTTTGCAGATGTTTCTTTATAAGGACACTTAGCAGCATAATGAACAACTCTTCCACAATCAAAACATTTGAAAGGAAGCCTACCTCTGAACCGTCCTGTGCCAAGTTGAAGTTTCTTTACAAAATTTACCTCATCTTCTTCTGAGATATATCCTGATCCTTCTGCTTCTTGTACTTCCTTCCCTTTTGTAGAAGCTCTAAAGACGGCTTCTTTGACTTCAGATGGTCCTCCTCTTCTCATTTCATAAGTAGTTAGTATGCCATGGAGTTGTACGACAGTAAGATTTTGAAGATCCTGTTTTTCTTCAAGAGCAGAAACTTTTGACTCAAATTTTGCCGTTAGTGATCTTAAGATTTTCTCAACCAAAGTAGATTCTGCTATTGTTTCTCCCATGTTTCTCATACGATTTACAATATCATCAAGACGTAAGAAGAAACTAGAAACACTCTCATCATTATGCATCTTCAAATTTTCATATTCAATTCTGAGAGTTTGGAGTTTTGCACTTTTTACCTTTGCATCTCCTTCATAACTTAGAATGATTTTGTCCCATATTTCCTTTGTTGTATTCAGCTGCATAACCTTGACAAATTCTGATTCAGTTAGACTTCCCAATAGTGCATTGACCGCCTTTGCATTTGTTTCATAATTCTTCTTTTCCGTCGGATCCGTTGGTACTGTGGCTGGATATTGATATCCTTGTTCAATAATGGCCCATACATCTGCTCCCATAGACTGAAGATAGGATCTCATCTTTATTTTCCAGAAGATTAAATTGCTTCCATTAAAGAGTGGAGGCTTGATAGATGCTGTTCCATCTTGATTGCTCATCTTGCTTGATCTTCCTTCTAGCGGCTAAGCTTTTTCAGAAGGACCTGCTCTGATACCAATTGTTGGAAAAATACTGAGAGGGGGGGGTGAATCAGTATTTAGTGCAGACAATAAAACTTTGATATTTCCTTCTTAAAAACCCATACGCTACTTTCCTGAATTCAACTCGCGTATATACACGGATATCCTTTACAGAACTCGCGTATATCCAGTGAATTAATTATGCATTTAATTCATGACTTAGATCATTGCATTACTCATTTATCAGATGTTCAGAAAACAGTAAACAGGTGCAGAAAGAACAGAGTAATCATCACACACAATCAATCACACATGAACACCAGGATTTTTAGGTGGAAACCCAATTTGGGAGAAAACCACCGCTGCCGTCGTCTCAGTCTTCAATATTTATTATTAAGAAAACTTCTTACAACATGTACTGGCGCAGACTCATACCAGCACGCAGGCACCCACCTGCAGAAGGCTACAACCTTCTCTCATTTACTAGCCTTTTCTGGAAGGGAGCAACAACCCCCTGCTCTCGTTTACTAGCCTCTCCTGGAAGGGAGCAACAACCCCCTGCTATCAACACCAGCCTCTCCTGGCAGAAAGCTTCTACTTTCAGACTGAAGGCTTCAACCCTCAGATCCACTGCAGACCACGTTTCATCAATTTTCAAACTGGATCAAAACAGCTTCAACACAATCCTTCACTTATCAACAAACGTCCTTTTCCCAGAGCATCAAACAGAATAGTGAAACCACTGTAACCAGAATATCAGAGATAACCCAGACTTCAGAATAGATATGCAGAATCTCAATCAGCTTTGAGCAACCATCAGTTCAAATTGCATACGCACTTTTCTTCAAACAGACTCGCGTATATACGCACTTTTAATAAAGGCAACTCGCATATACATCTGTGCACTTTTCAAAAAAAACCCTAACATTCCATACGCTCCTTTGTTTAAACAGATCCGCGTATATACGCGCTTTTCATGAAACGAACATGCGTATAGATCTATAAAAGATAAACTTTGCAGAACAGATCATATCTATGGACTTACCCAGATTTCTTCAATATCTTCAATAGATTTGCGCCAGGTCTTCAATACTTCTTTTCAGATCATTTCCAGATCTAGAGATTTTGAACCTTCATCATATTCATGGGTGCATCATAGATTCAGATATATCGATTAAGAATAGAGTTCAACCATACAAATAAACTTCAGAGTGAAGTATTCATTTAAAGCCCAGACACATGCACACACTTTGCACAATGATTTTCTTCTCCTTATATAGGTTTACCCTTTATCAATACCATGAGCCAAAACCACACCTCTTCCGATGGTATTCCTGGACGGGGTCAAATAGACAACCTAGCGCTCAATACAATGGGTCAATACCATGGTAGTAACCCCTGGTTTTACACTTTTAGAGCGCAATTGAGAATACGCGACTTGGCACGTACTTTCCCGCGTGCATACGCTACTTCTCCTAGACAAACCCGCGTATGCCTTGAGACACACACTTTTCATCATTGGTCTAGCACATACTGGAATTCCTTTCATCATTACATCTGAGCTGCTCTGTAGACACATCAGATTTACATCATTAATTAGTATATCAAGTCAGTTTCCATTAAGTAAAACTTTCATCAAGTAGGTTGCCATCATCTTTATCAAGTGGGTTGCCATCAAGGACAACACTCTGCATCATATTTCCAACAGGTTGGTGGCAACCCAAACACTTTGTATCAGAAACACTCCTGCTTTGTATGAGAATTACACATAAAAATCAAGCCGGAAAAATTATCTTTGCCACTGCCATCTTCATTGTTTGCTTCCTTGCCACCTTGTTTTTCTTCTTATTTTGGTCAACCTTTGACATAGTAGGGTCAGATAAACCCTTGGGTTTGTTCTCCGTCTCTATTTTAACAGTCTTATCCACAACATATGGGGTATAAGAAACTATTCCCGCACATAGAATTACCTCATGTGCATGCCGAACTGGTAACATAACACATAGGATAACTGCACACCTCCTTTTCCTAGGGTACGGGGGGATTGAGAAAAGGTCACGTCCAACTGGTCATGGGGGATCGACAGTGGGAACGTAAAACCACCTCCTGTCTATGGCTCATGGGTAGTGCTGTTGGGAAGACCTGTTGTCCTGTCTCTGCCAACCAGGTGTTAATGGTAAGCTCTGTAGGAACTGTGTGTGGTTCCGTAGGGGTAAGTGCCTTTCTCGAGCAGGGTCAGTTAAACCCTTGGGTTCGTTCTCTGTCTCTATTTTAACAGTCTTATCAACAAAATTAGTTGGTGCTGCCTCCTGCCACATATATCCATAGATTTGTTTCAGGCATTTGTAATCTTCCTTAGACTATCTGTAATCTGCTTCACACTATACGCAATCTGCTTCATACTATACTATCCGTAGTCTGCTTCAAAGATGACCGAACAATAGATCCACACTATTTTCAAACTCTTTAAACTTCACACTGAAATCCCATCAACATATTCATACTGAATCTTACAAGAATCTGTAAACTGTTTTCAGAGATTGGCGAGTTATTCCTTATCAAAAGAGCCACAGACAAGGTATATAAATATAGATAGAATTACTTCCTTTTAGGCCGACCAACACTTTGGCATGTAGGCTGACTTGTAACACATCATAATAGCTCAATTTTTCAACGTTGATGTAGAGCTGAAATAAACCATTGGTTCATGTTCTCTTTGACTAGGTCTGGGTTTCTGACTGAATCTATATGGACATTTCTGTCTAGTTAAATACCCTTCTGTTTGAAAGATTGATTTATCTTTTAAGATTTTGCATTTGTGTGTTGTATGTATCAAAGATTTCTATTCCCAGTTTTTCTATGCACATCAATTCAACTGCACAAAAAATTAAATCTAATTTAATATTATTGTCTGCTAGAAGTTAGTTTATGTTTTAAAAATGTGCAGTGTTGTATGTACCAAAATATTCTATTACAGGTTTTGTTCTACATATGCATTCAAGTGTTTTGAGATATCCTTGTGTGTTAGGTTATTTATGTTTTTAAATGTTGCAATGATATGTTGTAATCTTTTTATTACAGTTTTTGGTTTGCATGTTCATTTTGGCTGCAGAAATATTCTCTCCATCATAATATCATTGTGTTTGATATCTTGATTTATGTTTTAAATTTTTCATTCACATGTTTTATCATTTTGTAGAAAATTATTTTTATGCCTGCTATATTAGGCTCTCTCTTTTCATACAAACTACATAAGCTTAAGCTTAAGGGGATATAATCCTTTTTGCCTTCCATATAGATAATGAAAATGATTGTTCCAAGTCTCATGTTGCTTCTCATGTTACTTTATACACCTTGATTGGAAAGAAAAATAGGAGGGCAGAAATGTAAGAAATATAAAACATAATGAAACACAACGTAAGAAATAGAGAACATAATGAAACACACACATACATATCTCTAGACAATCAACACAATTATTTTCCTAGGAAATCCTTATGGGAGACGAGCAACCCTAAAAAGTAATGATGCTCTAGACTCCCTTTTCCCTAGGAAATCCTTATGGGAGAAAAACAACACTAAAATGTAAACATGCTCTACTCTCTCTTTTCTGGTATGGAAAATATGTGAGTACAAAGAAAGAGGTAATCTCTCTAGAGTTAGCTAAGACTTTTGGCATGTAAGGTTGCTATAAAAACTTAACTTCATACATTTTTCTCTCTAACTTCACACTTCTAGTTTTATTTTCAACTATGGAACAAAATACAATAACACAAAATGGAACTCTTATTCCTCCTAGTGGCCAAGTATTTAACATAGCGTGATAGCCAACTAGGTGTAAGATTTAACTCTGTCAACCATTAACGAGGTTTGTGATTTTAGACCTTTTAGAGTCTTGTTAAAATTCCACATGTAGCTAGCTTGCTATGCATGAGTAATGGGGCTAAAATGACATTCTCTCGTACCATGGTGGTCAACATGATAGGTCAACTTACTAAAGGCATAAATTTTGAATGAACTTAATTTGATGTTTTTCTTGCACCATTGGATATGTCTTTAAGTGTAGAATAATGGTCAAGATTTCGGCACAAGGGATAATCGTTTGACCCCAAAAAATGTCATTTAATACCTCAAAATGACTCCAAAAGGTTTTAGACCCCAATTCTCCACCCACCATTAAAATGACCCTACAAGTTGATTCTTTCAGTTTTTTCACTCTATAAGCATTAAAATATATGAAAAATAATATAATTATCCAATCTAGATCATTATTTAATAATTTGTTAAAAATATGAGTAAGATATACATCATGGAATTTAAATAAATAGTGTTAATTCATTGAACACCCTTGTACATTATTTGTTGATACTTTGAAAGTAATACGTTTTGAAAAATAATTTGTTTTTTGGATTCTTAAGATTATGTAACTTTCGAACCATAATTACAAATTTATTTATTTTTTTACTTATCATTTAGTTGCTAAAAGTTGAAGAATTTATGTTGGTAAATAATTAATTAGGTATATTTAAATCATTTACCACTTTTGGGATTTTTGTTTTCGTGGTTTCATTCATAATTTCACTTTTTTGCAAATTGTCAATTTCAATTTTTCACACCACATGTGCACAATCAAAGGACCTAAGGTCTTTCCCCTACCAAAGTATGTTCTTTTAAAACATGTTTTCTTGGTGATATGGGTGATTTAGAAATGATTAGGAGAGCGAAATTCCTCATTTAATACACAATATGTTTGGTTCATGCCATTTGATTCTCGTGATTAGGTTGTAATCATGAGGCTCTCACTCAAGAGTGGACCTTCCCAAAATCTTGTGACGTCTTGTCACAAACAAAACCATCAAACTGAAAAACACATCATGCAAGAAACATAGCTCGCTGACATATCATTTTTCTCCTTCAAAGAAAAAAAATTCACATCATGTGAATATCTCCATGTACTCTTACATATGGTGTACAAAACCATCAACCAAACACAAGTCGACAAAACATGCCTCTTCAAACAATTGACTCTCAAGTCAAATAATAGCTCATGTAAAAATTTCCATATTTTTTGCATTTAAGTGTGTCAACATAACTCTACCTTCAACATCTTGCTTCATGCAACATGCGCCATACTTTGAATTTGCAAAGAAATTCATGAAACATAAAAATACATGCAAGGCCTTAATTGGATAAGAAATCTAACCATCTGTTACCAAACCATTTCAATGGTGCTTCTTTTAGCTGCACTTCATCATCATGTGAATCATCTTGACCCTCATCGATTATGGAATCCTCTTTTCCATTCTTGTCATTATCTCTTTCCACCTTCTTCAAATGTTGTGGATGACTTGTTGGATAAAAAGTCCAACACTTGTCTACAAGGTGACCTTTCTTATGGCAATGAGTAATAAACAATTGCAACTTATTTTCAACATCATTTTCCTTGTCCAATGGGCCTTGGACTTTTTTCCTCATTTATTTAGAAAGTTTCATGTGCATGGATATCTTCTTCCAACATCTATAAACATTATGATTATTCAAACCACAAAAGGAACATGCAATTTCTTTTCCAAATCTTATGTGAATATTTACCATATTTATCATAATCAAAAGCAATTTGATTAGAGGCAAATTTATACCTTGAACATTCATCGTTGTCACCTTCTTGAGGAGGTGAATTTGATGAGGTAGTGGCTCTCCTCTGAATACTAGAAATGAATTCAATGACTCTAGAGCTTTCAACATCCTCTTCTTTTACATTCTCATTAGCTACATGATTATTAACATCTTCTTGCAAAGTGGGTGTCAAACTTTTCCATTCATCATGAATACAAACTTCACAAGCTTGAGGTAATGAACACGAAATAAAATTCCTTCTTGGAATAGCTTCATGTGCCTCCTTGGCTTTGGAGCATTCTCCATCATGTTTTCCATAACCAAGGCCCAAATAATTAGGCCCTTCCTCAACAACATTTGGCTCAACTATGCCTTGTACATGTTTTCCTTTAACCCTTTACTTTCATAGCACATTTTCATCAAAAATTTGGACCTTATTCCTCTAGTGTGTCTCTGAAAAGCATGTACACATTCATTTTGATTAAAATAGTTCGGCCGAACTAATTTCTATAAATAAATCACCCGCGAAGTTGTTTTTTTTACCGGTTTCATTATTCCCGCGAATTTCTGTCACTGTCGCTGTTGTTCGCACGTTTTCTCTCCTCCCGTCTGCGCTATTGCTCCTCCCGTCCACGTTGTTGCTCCTTTCATCGGCGCTGTTGCTGCTTTCATCGGGTATGTTCGACCTTACCGATTTCAAATTTTTCACATGTATTTGAAAAAATCTTCACTGGGATATACTGCCTCTTATGTATTTGATTATTCTTCACTATTTTCAAACTCTTTACACTTCCTTAGACTATCTGCAATCTGCATACTTCATTTAGAAAATTTAATCTCAACAGAAAACAGGAAACTGATGTAGAAAAGATGTGAAACCCAAATTGCATAGGCCCAAAGTAAGAATGAATATATGATCAAACATTGTATAAAAATATTACCTGTGTTGGGAGTGGCCTTTTACAACTCCGGAAAGCATTTGGTTACACATTCATTCCTCCGGCAGACGCTGCCTTGTAGATACCATACATCTGTCTAAGGTTAAAATCATACAAGAAGAGCTTCATTCCGGGCTTCACCTTTTCTACAAGCTCCTTTTTGGTTGGTGGCAACCCAAACACTTTGTATCGGAAACACTCTTGCTTTGTTTGAGAATTACACATAAAAATCAAGCCAGCAAACTTATCTTTTCCACTGCCATCTTCATTGTTTGCTTCCTTGTCGCCTTGTTTTTTCTTCTTATTTTGATCAACCTTTGACACAGCAGGGTCAGATAAACCCTTGGGTTTGTTCTCTGTCTCTATTTTAACAGTATTATCCACAACATTAACCTTTGACACAGCAGGGTCAGATAAACCCTTGGGTTCATTCTCTGTCTCTATTTTAACAGTCTTATCAACAACATTAGTTGGTGCTACATCCTGCAACATATATCCACAGATTTGTTTCAGGCATTTGTAATCTTCCTTATACTATCCGAAATTTGCTTCACAATATACGTAATCTGCTTCATACTATACTATCTACAATCTGATTCAAAGATGACCGACCAATAGATCCACACTATTTTCAAACTCTTTAAACTTCACACTGAAAGCCCATCAACATATTCGTACTGAATCTTACAAGAATCTGTAAACTGTTTTCAGAGATTGCTGAGTTATTCCTTATTAAAAGAGCCATAGACAAGGTATATAAATATAGATAGAATTACTTCCTTTTAAGCCGACCAACACTTTGACATGTAGGTTGATTTGTAACACATCATAATAGTTCAATTTTTCAACGTTGATGTAGAGCTGAAATAAACCATTGGTTCATGTTTTCTTTGACTAGGTCTGGGTTTCTGGCTGAATCTATATGGACATTTCTGTCTAGTTAAATACCCTTCTATTTGCAAGATTGATTTATCTTTTAAGATTTTGCATTTGTGTGTTGTATGTATCAAAGATTTCTATTCCCAGTTTTTCTATGCACATCAATTCAACTGCACAAACAATTAAATCTAATTTAATATTATTGTTTGCTAGAAGTTAGTTTATGTTTTAAAAATGTTCAGTGTTGTATGTAGCAAAATATTCTACAAGGTGACCTTTCTTATGGCAATGAGTAATAAACAATTGCAACTTATTTTCAACATCATTTTCCTTGTCCAATGGGCCTTGGACTTTTTGCCTCATTTATTTAGAAAGTTTCATGTGCATGGATATCTTCTTCCAACATCTATAAACATTATGATTATTCAAACCACAAAAGGAACATGCAAGTTATTTTCTAAATCTTATGTGAATATTTACCATGTTTATCATAATCAAAAGAAATTTTATTAGAGGCAAGTTTATACCTTGAACATTCACCGTTGTCGCCTTCTTGAGGAGGTGAATTTGATGAGGTAGTGGCTCTCCTCTGGATACTAGCAATTAATTCAATGACTCTAGAGCTTTCAACATCCTCTTCTTTTACATTCTCATTAGCTGCATGATTATTAACATCTTCTTGCAAAGTGGGTGTCAAACTTTTCCATTCATCATGAACACAAACTTCACAAGCTTGAGGTAATGAACACGAAATAAAATTCCTTCTTGGAACAACTTCATGTGCCTCCTTGGCTTTGGAGCATTCTCCATGTTTTCCATAACCAAGACCCAAATAATTAGGCCCTTCCTAAAGAACATTTGGCTCAACTATGCCTTGTACTCAACTATGCCTTGTACATGCTTGCCTTTAAAACCCTTTACTTTCATAGCACATTTTCATCTAAAAATTGGACCTTATTCCTCTAGTGTGTCTCTCAAAAGCACGTACACATTCATTTTGAGAGGAAATTGAAGACAAAAACCAATAGCTAATTCTTCTAACTAACCTTGACTAAAATGAGCTAAATTGTACTTTGATACCAACTTGATTTGAATATGGACAAACTAGTTTTGTTGGGCTATCTCCCTCTTCAGTTAAATAAAAATGTGTTTAGGATCGTCTAAAGTTAGCCAATTGGGAAGGGGTTTATGTGTCAAGATTTAAGTGTATTTTGTGAGAAATTTATGAGTTAATTAGCTTTTAAAAACTCATGTGTACAACAAATAAAATGCAAAAATTTTATTTTGGAAATGTTTTTCCCTCAATCCAGATTCTGATCATTGGACATGTAAGAGGAAGAAAGAGGGAATTCACTTTTCAAATTCTAGACCTTGTCTAAACCAAAATAAACTAGAGGTTCGGTTTTCAAATACATTCACTTATTTGGAAAAGTTCTAGCTACCAAAATTCCATATGCCAATCTACCTCCCAAGAAATCCATTTATTACACCATTGGTTAGTTTTTTGTCTTCCTATATTCTTTATCAACCTCTTCTAGTGATTCTTGAAAGGTGGATACTTAAATCCTTCCTAAAAATTTGAGCTCTAAAACGAGAAGACATACAAGGTCATTTTAAGTCATTCCTCTAATTATAAAAACCAAGTGAATATTTCTACATATTGATTTCTGTCCCATAAACTGTACAATATAGGTGGAGTTGCCTCACCCTAAGCGAGATGTTTAACAAACATAATAATAGAGAAAGAATTAGTGACGTCACCAAAAGATGTAGCCTCTTCAAGGTATCATATCCTCTCATCAAGGTCAAGAATCTATTCACCAAAAATGTCCTATGGAAATGATAGTTTAAGAAACAAAACCGGACAAAAACCTTCAGTGAGAACAACAAAATCTAAAACCTCTTCAAGGTCTTCAATCTGCTCGTAAAGTTAAATTGTGTCTTGATCAAGTCCAACAACAAAGAAACATTCAGTGACAACACTAAAATCTACAGCTTCTTCAACGTCTTCTAAACTATCTTCAAAGTCAATATTGTGTGCATCAAATTCCTCAGCAAGGTCATCAATGGAGTCATCAAAACTACTATTTCAAACTTCAATGCCAAAAATAAGTAAAAAGAATTCAATTTCTCCTCCAAAACCTTTTTCTCTGAGCAAAGCTAGCATGATGTCGTCGAGAAATTCAGTAATTCCACGAGGAAATTCTATCAAAGTTAAAACAAATCCTTTTCATCCATATTTAATGCCTACTTTTTTAGGTGGAACACCTCCAAATTTAAGGACCACAATGCCATAAAATACAACTTTACCTAATAGGTGTAGACTTAGAACCCCCAACTTTGCGTGACATGTACAATTGAAGATCTTATGGAAAGCAGTGTGAGAAGATAGTCATGGTCACTGAGTTGAGCAAGAGAAATAGTTCTCACACATGATGCGTGACGAAAATTTTAATATCACGTTCGGGATCTCTGGTTCAAACAATGTAGATGGGTCTGACCATCAAGATATGTTGGCAAATGTTAGTGTTTTTTAAGTGACTTTAAAATAAATAATTGTTGCCACACATGTACATGCATGTATATATATAATTTTATAAAATGTTTTAATAGGTACCGATTCCATCTGATGTTTTTGGGATGGTGGTACCTTCTTCTTCCTTGGGAGATGTACCTTCTACTTCCTTGGGAGATGAGCCACAAGTATGGACAATTTTTCACAAGTTTAAAATTTATGTTTAAAAGTTATATATATATATATATATATATATATATATATATTCTACCTCAAAAAATTCCATTAAAATTTGAGATATATATATATATATATAGAGAGAGAGAGAGATCTATATTTTGATTTATTTAAATTTTTTTGAATTTAGGTTCCTATAGAAGATTTATTTAATCCGCGGACTCTAGCGACAGAGATAGGAACATCCACAGCATTTGAACAAGTTGTCTTTAGTTCCTTTTTTTAATATTATTGAAAATAAGTTTATATATGTACATGTGCATTTTCATTTGAAAGTTTTTAATATATATATATATATATATATATATATATATAGATATATATATATATATATATATATAACTGTACACATATATTGTACAGTTTACCGCTGCAGATGTTCCTATGGGAGAACTTGTTCATCAAATGGAGAGGGAACCTTATGAGGTATTGCATGATTTTTTTGTTATATTTTGTTTTTTACATGAAGCTCTAGATATATATATTCTCATTCATTTTTAAAACATCAAATTTTAATGTTCAAGTACATGTGCATTGTGTATGTAGGTTTCCCATTCACATGATAGGGTGCAGACTGAGACTCTAGTAGGGAAGACGCTAGATCCGTCTCTATTTGATGGACATGATTTACAGTAGATTTGATTTCAAAATTTAGATGGTCTTAAAATTTGTTAAACTTGATACAGTTTGATACTTATCGGATTTACAATTTTTGGACATATTTTATTACATTGTTAATATAATTTATTTTATTTAATTTTTGGATTGTTTTAGTACTTTTGGCATGTGAATGTGAAGTAATTTTGTCATATATAAATTAATGTTGTCATCTGAACTACATTTGGCATGTTATGTAATGACACATGTGTTATAATTTTTTTTGTTTTTAAAATTTAAGTTTTGGATGTTTGGAGTACATTTGGCATGTGAAGTAATGTTGTGATCTATATTTTTTTGTTAAATTAAAAGTTAAAAGTTTTGGATGGTTTCAATCTACATTTGGCATGTGATATTTAATGTTAAATGTTTTTGTTGGATAGTTGAATTATAATTGGCATGGCATGTGAAGTTTTTAAAACTCAAATTTTGGATGGTTTCAATCTACATTTTTCATGTGATATTTAATGAACTTTAAATGTTTAATTTTTTAATGTTGCACGATATATAATCAAAAGGTTTTTAAAACTTAAAGTTTTGGATGGTTTCAATCTACATTTGGCACATGTGGTATATAATGTTAAAATTTTCTATTGTCCATCTAGTTGAACTATAATTGGCATGGCATGTGAAGTAACGATCTATATATGATCAAAAAGTTTTTTAAACTCAAGTTTTGAATGGTTTCAATCTACATTTCGCATGTGATGTTTAATGTTTTAATGTTGCACGATATATTATCAAAAGTTTTTAAAATTTTAAAGTTTTGGATGGTTTCAATCTACATTTGGCACATGTGGTATATAATGTTAAATGTTTCTACTGGATAGTTGTTCACTATAATTGGCATGGCATGTCAAGTAATGTTGCACAAATCCCTTTTGGATGGTTGAAGTACATTTGGAATTTTAAGTTTGCTTTTGATCTCTCCATGTAGTTTTGTTTGAATGAAAAAATTTCCAATAGGAAGAACATAGCTTTTCAATGCAACTAAACATGTATCAATTGAGCTCTAATTGAAAAAAGAGTTTAAAGAAGTAGATATATGTACAAATTATCCCTTTAATTTTGATTGGAAATATAAGTCTAGTACATATATATATGTTTGTTGAATTTGGGTCAATGTCGTTAATGCACTCAAATAGGTAGCCTTGTCCATTTATTTACATTGTGGAAACTTTTTTCCAGAAAATCCAACTATTTTTTCATCAATGCACATAGAAAAACTACTTGGAACAATTAATTTTGCATTCTAGAACATATCTATCCAAGACAAGTAACATTTTTCATCAATGCACATTGAACATATCCGACCATTGGACAAGCAAATTTTGTACTAGATTTTCAATCAGATTAGAGATGTGGGTCAAATCCCACCAAAAGTCGGAGAAGTGCTCCGAGTCTCTTGTCTGAAAGGAATTTTCATACAAAACTATACTGCAGATGATTTATTTACATTGTGTCCATACTTTTTACCAGAAAATCCAACTAGTTTTTCATCAATGCACATAGAAAAACTAGTTCCAGTTAATTGCATTCTAGAACATATATATTGAGTACGTAAATAATTTTTAATCAATGCACATAGTAAAACTAGAACAATTAATTTCATTCTAGAACATATATATATATCCAATACATATAAAAATTTTCATCAATGCACATGTATAGAAAAGCTACTTTCAGTTGATACTAGAGCACGTGCTTGTACCAAAACAATTTGTACATGTGAAAACACTTGCACAAATAACATAAGCAAATCAATTTTTAGTTGAGCACTGGAAGTTCTAAAACATATTTAATCCAAAGAGAATAAATTGTTGGACAATTCACTCAAAAAAATTCTAATGGAATTCCATCTTCAATAATCCATTCATGATCGGATTTTGACATTTTCCATCTCTTAATTTTTTATTTTTTCTTTGATTGAACTTCTATCAACTTTATGCGTGTTGCACACACCAAGTGACTACATTGACAACTTATGGAATCAGGTTCATAGTCTTCAAAGTAAACAAAGTCTCCACTTTGATGAGTTTGTCTGAAAAAATAACCTTTCAGTATAATAGACCCTCTGTCATATTGAAATCCGTGATCATTATAGTTTTGTAATAATTTCATTTTTCATTCAGTGCAACGCATCAAATAATACTTCACATTTTCATCATTGTCAATAGGTGCAATTACAGCAAAAACATCTCCCGCACAATAAAATAAACTTAACAAAATTATACATATTTAAATTTATTTCTAGATTTTTAAATCATTAGAAAGTAATTCAAATGTTACCTTCTCTAACAAGATCAGAAACTCTATCACCATCGGATGATATTGTAGTTTCCTCTGATTGCATTTCTTCAAACATTGCAACATACATTTTTCCCTTTGTATTTAGCTCTGTATGTTTCCAATCATTCACATACATTTTGTTTTCACAAACGTCATTGGATTTTGTGTTGTCTATGCAAACATCACAAAAACAAGAATATTTTCTTTTATCCAATGCAAACACATTTATGGACGACTTTGTTTGAATTGAATGCAATTTTCGAGTCCCTTTTATTGTTTCAATGTCATTTCCAATTGATCTATCTACGTCTTTGATTCCAATATGCCAAAAAAACCTTTATATGGAAAATTAGAAGAAGAATTTGTAAATATGATATCAAAATACAATCAAAGATAATCATTGCATGATAAATGTACAATGTTTAAAATTAGATTTTCAATATAAATTAAATTGAATGTACTTTCGCACTTCTCTTGATGGGTTTCTCTCATGGCTTAGAGTAGCAATGCACCATTGAACAACTTCTTCAACGTTCACAAGTCAGCTTGCAGAGTGGTTCATTTGATATCTTCGAAGTGCTCATTTTATTCATGCTCCTGCACCGTCATGTTCTCCTTTTCCATGGCCAGTCTCAAAGAAATTCCAACAATGTTTAATGCAGGTTTTCTTATGAAGACAACACAACCAAAAGAATGATCGTGCAGATTTGAATTGACCTACGCATCCGTTTGACCATATCCAATGTTCATTGAATGTTATTCCACGATTTTTCAATGAATCATAAATTTTTCCAAAACAATTTTGTACAAAACATGTATCATGTGTATGATCGTCACTGATATAAAAGTGATATTCTTTAATGATATGTCGGTTTTCACTCGTGCTTTCTATATGATCGACATTTTGTTCAGCATGTCTATATAGAATATGGACGAGCATGGAGACTTGATTAGAATTATAGTACTCACTCTGAATTTCTTTTTGTGGAACAAATGTGTAGTTTTCTGCAAAATCAATCACTGAAAAAATGGTCCCTGGTGGAAAAACTTCACGAGATTTCTTGAATTGCAAGTCTTGCCATTGAGCTCTATGGGAATGCTTGGTGTATTTGTAAATTTCTGCCTCAAACTTTCTCAAAAAGTCTATCAGAAAAATTTCGTCTTTTAGTAATTCAATTCTTTTAACACTATTTGCACCTTGAATCGATATATCGATATATTCATATCTCTTCCATTTCACTTTCATGTTGGAAAATGATTGATCATTTATATCAATACGATATTTGTTTTGAAATTTAGTCAAATTTCCACAATCATTGCATTTTTTACCACCAACACATTTCTTTTTGTAAAATAGTTCATCGCTTTCTCTTTCACATAGAATTTGAGATATGAAATCACGGATAGTGGAAGGAGGAGGTGAATCCTTCCATAATGTTCTACCGAAATCAAGGAATGTGTCATAATATAACTCAAATTCCACATGATAAGGGCAACAACAAGTGTCGCATATGGTGATAGGTTTTACATACCATGGTTTTTGTTGAACAAAAGCACTGAGTGAAACATGAATTTGACGATTCTCTTCTTTGAAATTGTTGAATAACTCTATCTGAGTGGTTTCCAAGAGATATTTTTCATGTTATTCTTACTGATTTCGTGTTATTCTTCTTCGCATCACATGCCTTACAGTTGGTGAAACACGCGAATTGTTCTTCCTATAGAAATTAGCTGAATAAATCACTTATTCAATGGAGATTAACCCGATTACACATCAATTTCGAATTGCATGCATAACACATAATCTCATCTACAATTAATTGTCACATGTGGAAATAATAGAAGCAATCTCACATCAAATCAATCACACATTAACTCAGTATGTATGGGGAAAGCCTATAGCTGAAAACCCCGCAGCTATTGTGTATATTATAATGGAGAAATCATGTAACCAAACAAGTACAATACTCCTCACAAGTACTCAGTACTTTCTCATAAAGTCACACACACTCTAGCTTAGTTTTGAACAAGTCACTGGTTCAAAACTCCCCGCCAATTGCCTTGCCTCTATTGCGCAATCATGGCCTGTATATGAAGAGATCCAAGGTTCGAATCCCCTTGGCTTGACTGCACAATTTTCATGGACAATTCCTCCAAGTGTAATGCAAATCCCATGCAAAACTGATCCTCCAACTGATAGCTTTACTCACCCTTTCATCTACCTCTTCCACTGGTCTCCACTGAACCGATCATGCACTGTAGTGAACTGAAGTGTTCTTGAGTTGACTAATGAGTTAATATTTAGTGAATTAAATAATATTTAATTCACTCCACTCATATCTAGTTGATTAGTTAGTTAACTAATCCCAACTAGTTCAACTAAAACAAACATAACACAACTCCACTATCTGTCCCGTTAACTCCTCCAAAACTTCTGCCACTGAAGTCTAACTGAAGCCAACCATGCAAGATGCCATCAAACCCTAGGAACCACGTGATTCCTTGTGTCAGTTGTATGAGCCACCTCCATGACTCAAACTGAAGTGCGCCAAGAGAGTAAACTGCTGTTTATAGTCAAAATATTATTAAGGGTAAATAATATTTGACTTCCATATTTTTAGGAGATCAGTCTAAAAATAGCCTGGGTCCTAAAAATTAGGGTCTCATCTATTTTTACCGACATGTCGCATACTCCAAGAATCTTCAAGTAGAATTCCCAAATTAAGCTCCGTATGTCTAAAAATAGACATAGTCTAAAAATAGACTTTGCGCCAGAATTTGCCTGCGGGCCCACTTAGTGAAGGCGACTTCATTTCACTAAGCTCCATCATCTTGCTGCATTCTCAACACTCCCTCTCGGCAAGATATGGATTATCTGCAACCCCTATCCTGCCTCTGTGGAATTCGAACTTGCTCCTGGTGAGCGCCTTCGTCAGGATGTCGGCATCCCGATCCTCCGTGGGAACATATGAAAGCATCATGATTCTCCGCTGAACACAATCTCTGATATGATGGTACCTGATGTCGATGTGTTTGGACCTATCATGAAATATTGGATTAGCCGAGAGTTTAATGCAACTCTGGTTATCACAGTAGATCACTGTAGGCTCCAAATGCAACCTGAACAATCCTGCGAGGATCTTCCTCATCCAAATAGCCTCGCATGCAACCAAGCTAGCTGCCATGTACTCGGCCTCTACTGAACTGAGTGCCACGGATCTCTGCTTCCTGCTGTACCAGGAAACTGCTGTCGACCCAATGCTGAAAACTCCTCCAGATGTGCTCTTCTAGTCCGTTGGACTCCCTGCCCAATCTGCATCAGTGAAGCCAGAAAGCTTCGCTCCATCCTCCTGTCTGTACCATAGACCATATCCCGATGTGCCTCTGATATAGCGCAATACATGCTTGCCCGCATTCCAAAAGAGCTTGGTAGGCTTAACCATAGCTTGCGAAAGCTGGTTAACTGCATAGCATATATCGGGTCGAGTATTGACCAGATACATCAACGACCCCACCAACTGTCGATAGACAGTGGCATCCACTACCTCCTCCGAAGTAGCATCTCCCTTCCTCCAACCACCAGGAAGAGGAGTGTCAACAGGCTTGCAGCCTTGCATGTTGAACCTCTCCAGAATCTCCCGAGCATACTTGCCCCGAGAAACAAACAGTCCTCCACTGCGCTGCCAAATCTCCAATCCCAGGAAATAATGAAGGATGCCCAGGTCCTTCATCTCAAACTCTCATGCAAGATCCTCCTTGCATGAAAGTATCAACTGCTCGTCGCCAGTCAAAATCAGATCATCTACATACAGTACGATGATCAACAGCTTCCCCTCCACCACAATCTGGTACAGGTTTGGATCCGCCTCACTCTTGGAGAATCCAAGCCCGGTGAAGTAGCCGTCTATCCGAGTGTACCAAGCACGAGGTGCTTGCTTCAGCCCGTACAGTGCTCTCTTGAGTCGGCACACATGCGACTCACTGCTGAAGATCTCAAAACCTTCAGGCTGCTCTATGTACACCTCCTCCTCAATAACTCCATCGAGGAACGCAGTCTTCACATCCATCTGATGAATGTGCCACCCCATCTGCGCTGAGAGAGCAAGGATCGTCCGTATGGAAGAGTACCTTGCGACAGGTGCAAAAGTCTCCTCATAGTCAATCCCCTCGATCTGTGAGAAGCCACGGCCGACAAATCTCGCCTTGTACTTCTCCACACTCCCGTCAGCCGCCTGCTTCACCTTGTAGATCCATCGCGAACCTACAACTGATTTCCCAACCGGTCTTGGGACAATCTCCCATGCACTGTTCCCGATGATCGAATCATATTCTTCGATCATGGCATCAACCCATGCGGGTTCCTCCACAGCTTCCTCAAAAGAGGATGGCTCCGTCACAACACATTGACTCACAAGAGCCATGTATCCAATGTACCGATCCGGTGACTGTCTCTGTCTGCGCTGTGCTGTAGGTGGTCCTACAACCTTCTCTGCATCCCGAGCCAGTCGCTCAGCTTCTGTAGTGCGCATGCGCCCTCCGATGGTTGGCGCTGCCTGGGTGGTTTCTTCCACCTCCTGAACCTCCTCTTGTGGCTGATCCACATCCGGAAGCTCCTCCTTAGGAACTAACAGCTCCTCATCCGCATGCAAGTGTAGCTCCCTCTCAAGCGAACACTGCATGGCTTTCTCCTCCTGAAATTTTATATCCCGTCGCACAACAGTCTTGCGACTGTCTGGCACATACACCCAATAGTTATGAGGTGTATCAGTGTACCCCACAAATATTCCAACCTCAGCAGTTGGATCTAGCTTCCTTCTTGCATCCTTCGTCACATGCATGTAGACAGGAGAACCGAAAATCCGCAAATGGGAAATATCAGGCCTCTTGCCAGAATAAGCCTCCTCTGGTGTACTCATGCCAAGAACCTTGTGAGGACAACGGTTCTGCACATACACTGCTGTATTGCATGCCTCAGCCCACAAGTGAAGGGGTAGGCCCCGATCATGCAACATCGCCCGTGCAGCACCCACGATCGTTCTGTTCTTCCGCTCAGCCACCCCGTTCTGCTGTGGGTTATGGGGTGCGATGAGCTCTCTCCGAATCCCTTCTGCGCTGCAGAACTCCTTGAATTCAGCCGAGATGAATTCACCACCGTTATCACTCCTTAGAGCAATCACCTTCTTCCCCGACTCCTTCTCGACTCGTGCTTTAAACTCACAGAACTTCGCGAATGTATCGCTCTTCTTCTGCATGAAGAAGATCCAGCACTTTCGAGAGAAATCATCAACAAAGATCACATAATACCTGTGCTTTGCTGTCGAAGCAACCGAGAAAGGACCACACACGTCTGTGTGAACTCTCTCAAGGATCGTCGTGGCGCGACTATCCTTCTCGTGAAAGGTGGCTTTCACATACTTCCCCAAGGTACACCCCTTGCACTGATCTGACTGCGCAAGAGTGCCCTTAGGAAGCCCAGTAGAAATCTGCTGCAGGATCTTCAAAGCTCCATGGTGAAGGTGGCCCAATCTCCTGTGCCATAGTTCACCCTCATCATCCCGACTCACCACTTCTCCCGCCTTGCATGCCATTGCTGCGCAGCCATCTACTTGCAACTGATAAAGGTTCTTGGTTCGAACCCCTATCTTCCGGGTCTCTCCAGTAGTCTTACTGCGCAGGAAGGATTTTCCTTCGCCGAAGACCACATCATACCCCTTATCCTCCAACATCGCTACTGAAATCAGGTTCTTCTTCAATCCAGGTACATGCATGACATCCTTTAAGACAAAGGGTTTACCAGACTCCCTCTGAAAGGATACGGTACCGATACCAGTCACACTGTATCTACCATCATCGCCCATCTCGATGTGCACACCCAAATCTTTGTTCTCCGGATCTGAGAACAACTCCCGATCTCCCGTCATATGAAATGACGCACCGCTGTCCAAGAACCACACCGATCCCATCACACTTGAAACCAAGCATGCAATCAGTGAAAAGTCAAGCTCGAACCGTGAAGCCAAAGCTTCTCCATCTGCAGATCTTCCCGCTTGCTTGTTCTTCTTCTTCTTTGGACAATTGGTAGCATAATGTCCATGATCATGGCAGTGAAAACACTTCACTTTCGCCATATCCTGCTTCTTGCCCTTTGCACCAGAATGAGAGGTTTTCTTACCCTTCCCTTTCTTTTCTTTGGACACCAAAGCGCAGTTTTCTTCATCAGCTCCCTTTGATGAAGATCCATCTCGAGTAGTCCTCCTTATCTCCTCCTGCATGAGATCCGCCCAAAGGCGCTCCCATCCCGGCAGCTTCTCCCGACCATTGACACTATCTCGATATGAGTGCCAAGCCTTCGGAAGACCAAGGAGAGCCAGGTCGACCATGTCCTCGTCTTCGACAGTCACCCCCACACTTCCCAGCTCATCTCTGCATTGAGTGAACTTCGTGAGGTATTTGGCAATACTGTCGCCCTTCTCCATCTTGATGTTCCTGAGCTTATCTTTGAGTGCCAGCTTCCTTTGGTCACTCTTACTCTGGAATAGATCCGTCAAAGCTTTCCACATTAAATATGGAATAGCCTTTCCATGCAGGCTGGATACAATATGATCCTTGACGCCCTCCAACAGGATCCTTCGACATTTCGCTATCTTCTTTTGCCATGCATCGACTAAAGCCGCATCAGTGGGCTTTGGGACATCCGTATCTACGAACTCCTTCAGACCATTATCTTCTAACACTGCTTCCATGCGATCCTTCCATGCAACATAATTCGAACTGCCTTCAAGAGCATATTCGAGTCGCAAACCGTTGAAAGACATTTTCAACACCGGCACCAAGAAAACAAAGCTGCTGCAAAATTTCGAATTCCAAACTCCAAGCTCTATCGCTTCCGATCTATACTTGAGAAAAAAATATTTCCAAATCAGATATTGACTGCAAGGGGCTTTTACCAGACCTTTCACTTTCCGAAGAAAGATGAATCCGGAGGCTTCCTGGCCCGTATGCAGACTCTGTCCGAGGAAATAAGTTTGCAATCACCGTAATAGATCTCGAAAATTAATCTCGCTCCGATACCATGTAGAAATTAGCTGAATAAATCACTTATTCAATGGAGATTAACCCGATTACACATCAATTTCGAATTGCATGCATAACACATAATCTCATCTACAATTAATTGTCACACGCGGAAATAATAGAAGCAATCTCACATCAAATCAATCACACATTAACTCAGTATGTATGGGGAAAGCCTATAGCTGAAAACCCCGCAGCTATTGTGTATATTATAATGGAGAAATCATGTAACCAAACAAGTACAATACTCCTCACAAGTACTCAGCACTTTCTCATAAAGTCACACACAATCTAGCTTAGTTTTGAACAAGTCACTGGTTCAAAACTCCCTGCCAATTGCCTTGCCTCTATTGCGCAATCATGGCCTGTATATGAAGAGATCCAAGGTTCGAATCCCCTTGGTTTGACTGCGCAATTTTCATGGACAATTCCTCCAAGTGTAATGCAAATCCCATGCAAAACTGATCCTCCAACTGATAGCTATACTCACCCTTTCATCTACCTCTTTCACTGGTCTCCACTGAACTGATCATGCACTGTAGTGAACTGATGTGTTCTTGAGTCGACTAATGAGTTACTAATTAATGAATTAAATAATATTTAATTCACTCCACTCATAACTAATTGATTAGCTAGTTAAACTAATCTCAACTAGTTCAACTAAAATAAACAGAACACAACTCCACTATCCTTCTCATTAACTCCTCCAAAACTTCTGCCACTGAAGTCCAACTGAAGTCAACCATGCAAGATGCCATCAAACCCTAGGAACCACGTGATTCCTCTGTCAGTTGCATGAGCCACCTCCATGACTCGAACCGAAGTGCTCCAAGAGAGTAAACTGCTGTTTATAGTCAAAATATTATTAAGGGTAAATAATATTTGACTTCCATATTTTTAGGAGACACAGTCTAAAAATAGCCTGGGTCCTAAAAATAAGGGTCTCATCTATTTTTACTGACATGTCGCATACTTCAAGAATCTCCAACTGAAATTCCCAAATTATGCTCCGTATGTCTAAAAATAGACATAGTCTAAAAATAGACTTTGCGCCAGAATTTGCCTGCGGGCCCACTTAGTGAAGGCGACTTCATTTCACTAAGCTCCATCATCTTGCTGCATTCTCAACACTTCCAATATTCATATATTATTTTTTTAACATTTTCTCCAAGTGTATCTTTGTATGGTTGCCTACAAATAGCTCTCCAACAAGCGAGTTCATCATTTACATCTATTTGCAGCGGAAATTTCCGATGTTTGTGCAAATTTTTTCGCGAGGTTCCCAGTGCTCGTGCCATAGATGTTACCAAATGATTCTCTTGAGTACTTGATGAAACCATTTCCATATGTATTCCTCTAAGTACAATTGAAACATCTTTCTCTCTAGATCTCTTAATTGACTTTATAGCACTACTCATATTTTTTATCACATCTTCCTTCATTTTTTTATCTTTGGTTGATTTTCGAATACCCAATAGTGTCGTAGCTTCTTTTAATTTCCTTAATGATAGGAGACCTTTCAACATTTGAGCCTAAACTGTCACCCTCTCATTTAAGAAATACTTTTCAAAAATGCAGTTAACACGATATCGTAGAACATGGTCAGGTTTTTTATCTCCATATGTGTGAGTGTCAACATTTTCTAACATCTCATTATCGATAGTGATTTCATCTGTACATATTTGAAAAAATAGTACATATTCAATAAATAACTAAATAAATAAATATATCTATAATTTCAAATATTTTTCAAATTAGTTCATCAAATAAAAATTAAGCTTCACATTTTACATTAGGAAAATTTTAAATATATCAATAGATCATAATATTTACATTTACATGCCTGCTTCAATTTCTGCTTGAGGTTGATTTTCTTCTTCAATATTTTGAGGAATATCTCTATCTGTTTACATTAAAAAAAAAAAATTTCAAATTAGTTCATCAAATAAAAATTAAGCTTCACATTTTACATTAGGAAAATTTTAAATATATCAATAGATCATAATATTTACATTTACATACCTACTTCAATTTCTGCTTGAGGTTGATTCTCCTCTTCAATATTTGAGAGGGCTTCTAACTTTCTTTTGCGAGATTGTCTCGTCTCTTCTCTACGTTCCTCAAGGTCTCTTTTTCGATCATATTTTCTCGCACAAGTTCTTCGATTTCCCATGATAATAGGGTATGAAGTTCAAAAAAATTCCTTCAAAAAATTAGACAATAACTCGATTACAAAAAATATCACAAAAGATTTAATTTAAAAAAATTCAGTTTAAATTTTTTGCAAAAAATACATACTCCAATCCAAAACACTTACTTTAAAAAATTCGAGAGAAAAATGTCTTCTTGTTCTTCAATGAACTTCTTGGTTGCACACTTGATAAGGTCGATTTTAACTTCTTATTCTCATGGTGGTCGAATAGCCCTTATGGAGGCCGACTCTTCATCCTTTGAAGGCCGACTTGTTTCAACTAGGCCGACTTGATCTTGGATGGTATTTTATGACTCAAAATGACTTAAATAATTTTTCCTTACATGATATAAAGTTCCCAATGTGGTATTTAATACATGAAAATGACTCAATTGACTACTTGGCTCTATGAAAAAACCTAGAAGCACTCAATGGGTGCTTGACCTATAAATAAAATTACCTTGAGCATGAAACCCATGCTACAAATAATAATATTATTTTTTCTTTATTTTTAAAATATACAATAATCACGACTAGATTTCATATTTATGAAGACTGAACCTAGTTACATACTTCAACACTCCCTCTTAACTAGGGAGGTATTCATAAAATATACAAGGTACTTGGACATTGTCATACTAAATAATTCTCATAATAAGAGTGGGATTCGTAAGCCATCTCATAAACTATCTTCTCAACTTATATCAGTGCATCTAATTGTATCAACTAACATTGTCATATAGCAAGGCCTTGGCTAATAACAATATCTCTCCACAATATTAGAGAACAATGTTGGGAAGACCAATGATTTATAGACACCTTCATCATTATCTCTCAAGGCACATACCCCATCTGGATGTTCACAAGGTATGTCCTTATAGGACCATTCATGTCTTGGATTAACACATTTTGAAGGAATTTCCTCTTCGACTAATCTTACCTATTAGATGCCCTACCTCATCCTCAAAGAGTATCAGAAACTATATGCTTACCCAATCCTCCATTATTTCTTCATAAAGAAGACAAGAATGAAATTTTTATATCTCCCTCTAAACCAAGAAGGATATACTCATTCTTATAAAAGGAATATACCCAAGCTCCCTCTTACCTAGAGATGTGTTACCAACAACAACTATATGCTCTTTGGTGGAGATCATGATACTATATGTTTCTTGTAAGTCTCCTCCTTTTGGAATCATGTCATGAACTTCAAATTATTCATCATGGAGCCATCTTCTTCTAGAACTTCTTTTTAGGGTGACGACCATATTCTCCATCACTTCCCTTCAAAGAAACATAGTGTTGAGCCAATATTCATATCATCCTCTTATTTATATAGAAGTGACCTTCTAGTCCACATCTACTTATCCTTCATACAACTACCTTTTCCAAGTCACGTTTCTTTCAGGATCTTCAATCCAATACTAGTTGTAGATGAAATTCTACAACTCTCTTTCTTGGTAGCCCCGTGTCAACCCAACCATATTATTTCAAAAATAAAAAAATTAACATTAGATCAAAGTTACCTTTTTATGAGGCCTTTTGTCATGAAATTAACTTCTAGTAGCATTAACATCCTACACATGTATGAATCCATCTCCAAGACATTCATTTCCAAGGTTCTCCTTCTCCAACATACATATCAAGGTCTTCATACCTTCTTCATGGAGATTTCATATCTAATCCTTCTTGTTACCATATGTTGATCACTTATCTTATATTACATGACTATAGATACATCTTTCATAAACTCTTCTTCCATCCTTATTCACATATTTCTTTCTCAATATATTCTATAAATAGTTCCTTCATCATAGGAACCATAGTTTCCAACTTCCTCAAATTATTCATGAGGTAATATTATGTTGATTTCATCTTTACAAATGTGTTCAAGGCACATTGGCTACATCCCTTCATGTATGGAAGAGTTTCTTCTTCATGCTTATGAGATGTATCTCTCAACCATCCTATCTACAACCATATGATGACATGAATTTATCTATCTATTACCAAATGTGTACATACCTCTTCCTTCATGTGGTCATCTAGACTTCCTTTTAGCAGCTTCCTTTCCTTGCTTGAGGATGAAAATAATGCAACAAACTTGTAATGTTGCACACCTTTTTCATCGTACCATCATCCTTGTAAACTATGGATTCCATACTATGTGTAATGTAGACTATCTGTGTGACACTTGCTTCTTCAAATAATGATGAACCCTTCTAACAAGGATTCCATTGAAGGATCTTAATGATCATTACTTTTCAAATGCTCCTGTCTAATAATGATGATGTATGATGATATCTTCTATATTGCTAGATGGATTTCTCCAACCATATAGACTGCTAATTTGGTTTCACTTATATGATTCTAATAATGATGCCATGAGCTACTTCCCTTATATCATGTACTATGACTGCTTTAACCACATAGACTCCTACTTTGATTATTATTCCATGCTTTTGTGATGATGTCATCTTAATATTTGTTATAATGCATCCTATAATGCTTGTGATGCTTCCTATTTTGATTTTCTAACTTCAATACACTTGAAAATATATCAAGTTTGTGAGAGACCTTCTAATAGTGGAGGTCTATCACTTCTTCCTTCTTTGATGTCTTTTCAGATTCTTCTACTTCTTCGGTGATATGGGCTTCATTTATTTCCTTTCTCTTCATGTTTTCCTTCTTGAATTTAGGAAAATTCCTTTTGAAGTGCCCATATTCATTACACTCGTAACATTGAATCTTAGACATGTCGATTTTCTTTTGAAATTTATTTCGAGGCTCAAACTTTCCAAATTTTCCTTTCTTTCTAGCCATTACTGCATATGCTTTAGTTTTTTCATTTGCTCCAACGTTATTCTTCACCTTTAATATTGTTTCTTAAATCTTGCATAGTGACCATAGATCATTGAATGGGGTAGTTTCCTTCTTCCCATAGATACTTGATACAAATTTGCCCCATTCATCAGGTAGTGCATTGAGCACAATGGTGGTCATTTCTCGATCAAACATTATTTCTCCAAGTTATTGTAGTTGTTATCTTATTTGAGATACCCTCAAAATGTATGAGCCTAACCCTTCTTACTTTAATACCTTCATCTTATATAGTTCGGTTATTACGGATATAATTTCTCCTACAGTTCCTACAGAGAACAATTCTACCATATTTTCATAGATTTATTTTTTTGTCTTCACCTTTGCTACATAAGGGATGAGAGAATACTTGATTGACTCAATAAGGATCATTTGAGCCCTTATCTCTCCTTTCATGTACTTTGATAGTTCTTGAGATTTCTCTTGCAGAGTTTTAGTGACTGATCCTGTGACATATTCACTAACTTGATTTTATTTGAGGATCAAATATATGCTCTTATTCCATGCAAGGTAATTCAATGACCCAACAAGTTTGTTGTTCTCCTTGCAGAAATAATTCATTGTAGATTGAGACATAAAATATAGAGTACTTATTTGTCAAGTGAATATGCTCATTTGATGATGGTATCTTCAACTTGATGCCTTCATGACACTGTTGAAAATTGAAGATGCCTTTGTTATGATTGCTTCCTTGATGATGTTGAATTGATTATCTTCTTCATGGATGTTTGAGGTGTTATCCTTTCTTCAAAGTGAGGTAAATTACTTTGATAATGAAGTTCTATTTTTTTCTTCCTTTGGTAGATGATCATAGAATGAGTAAGCTTCCCAAGAATTCTTCAAGTGTATAGTCCTTATTTTGAAATGAGGTAGGGTCTTTGAGGTCTTCTTATTTTTCAAAGTGGTGTTCCTTATAGATGATGTAATCCTTGTGATGAGATGAATGATCCTCCGTGATGCTTCTTAGTTCTCCTTCTTCAAATGTATTATCTTCAAGTTGCCTCTTCTTCTTGTTCAGTTGTCACCTTAGCTCTGATACCATGTTGAGAAATCAAGGGGAAACATTATTAGGGTGATTTATCTTACTTTGATAACTACTTGTGATGTTATTTTACTTAACTTGATCTACTTTGAGTTAACTTATTATTTTCTTCATTATTATTGTGTTCTTTATAATCAAACTACTACCAAACAATGAATATCAATGAGACAAGAGGACACAAAATGTAGGCCCAGGGCCAAAACCTCTCCTCTTGAGAGAAAAACCCACAAGAATTATTCTCTTCTTATAGAATATTCAAATGATAAATTCCAAGATCTATGACCCAATACAAAGGCCCATACAAGACCAAGTCAAACCTCTTATTGCTGAACTTGCTTCTCAAAAATTCAACATCAATCAAAATTCTTCCAGTAGCTACAACCTCTCCTTCGACCAAAATTTTGGACCTACAATTTCTGACTGTGATTCTCAGCCTTCCTATAGAAACCCTATCTTGCATGTGTGGCAAGAATATGGTGGAATATGTCTATTTTCTCCTTCACTTGATGATATTCCTCTTCCTTGACAATTCAACTCTAAAAATTTATCCTTTTGACTCCAACTTTCATCCTCCAAGATGACCGTAATTCTTTGTCTTGCTGCTGCAATAGATACCCTAGTCTTCTCGCACATGTGGAGAATGACAACCCAAAACCGTCCTTAAAATATTCACTTTCTTCTTCCTTTATATATATATATATATATATATATATATATATATATATATAGATATATATATATACTTCTCATGGTGGTTGAAAAACCCTTATGGAGGCTGACTTGTCATCCTTTAAAGGCCGACTCGTTGCAACTAGTCCAGCTTGATATTGTAGGGTATTTTATGACTCAAAATTATTTATATAAATTTTATTTACATGATATAAAGTTCCCAATGGGGTGTTTCATACATGGCAATGACTTAATTGACTTCTTGACTCTATGAAAAAACTTATAAACACTCAATGGTTGCTTTACCTATAAATAAAATGACCTTGAGCATAAAACCCATGCTACAAAAATAATAACTATATTTTTTCTTTCTTTTTAAAATATACAAGAATCAAGAGTACATTTCATATTTATGAATACTGAACCTAGTTACATACTTCAACACTAATAATGTCACCAAATAAGAGGCATTGATTCTAGGGATAGAAACATACAGGAAAATGGGAGTGAAAAGTATTATGGCTTTTGGTGATTCCGAAATAGTATTGTTTCAAATAAGAAACATATATACTACCAAACATCCTCGAATGAGATCATATTGAAATGATGTTTGGGATATTGTTGATAATTATTTTGATGCTTTTAACATTACAACTATGCATAGGGAAGACAACCAACATTTATATGCATTGACAATAACAGTCAATACTTTCAAACCACCTCCTGAGCCAAAGTTGAAATATGTGGAGATGCGATATAGGCCCTATGCTCGATATAACATTAAACATTGGTAGGTTTTCAAAGATGATAAATAGTTGAGAAAGTTTCTCAAATTAGTAGACGAGTTTTCAACCCTTAATATTTACTTCGAGGATAAAGCTCCTGAGATAGGTTAGGAGGATGAAGAATCAATAGAAGGTGGTCCTAAATTTTTGAACTAGATTGGATATCATGAAGTAATCCAACTCAATAATATCTTCATTCCCAAGGGTTTGGTCCCACAGGAGCAAATATTCAGCCATAATGACATTCCCACCAAACGTTTTTTACTCTAGTCGACGAAAATGTTGAAGAATAAAGTTTGGGCACAAAAGAAAACCTATCAAAGCTAAAGCTCTCCAAGCATTTTCAAACCACATGTAAAAATATGTACGCTATTTTTTTAAGAAATTTAAATATGTCTTTTCATGGAGCTACAAGGATTTGAAAACTTACGATACTTCCATCATCTAGCATAAGATACCATTGAAACAAAACTCTAAGCCTTTTATGCAGAAAATCCGAAATTTTAACCCAATTCTATTACCAACAATAGAGAAGGAAATCAGGAAGTTTTCAGATGGGAATATTATTTTACCACTGAGATATTCTCAATGGGTGGGGAACATGGTACCTGTTAGGAAAAAGAGTGGTGATATAAAATTATGTGTTGATTTTAGGAATCTGAATAAATGCTGCCTGAAGGACAATTGTCCTCTACCCAAGATGGATCATTTGCTATATAAAGTGATAGGAGCCTCAAGAATATAAATGATGGATGACTTCTCAGGCTATAATAAGATAGAAATTCACCCAAAAACAAAGATGAGTCCACGTTCGCAACATTGTGGGGAACATTCATGTATGATAAGATGCATTTTAGATTGATGAATGTTGGAGAAACATTTCAAAGAGCCATGGATATTGCATTTTCCGGTGTTATAACCCTATTTTACACTCCATTATAGTGAGAGAAACACAAGTTCAACTTAGCTGAGTTGTTGGTTAGAATGCATCCCGTTTCACCTTTTCTTTTACTTATGTGAAATGTATTCCATGTTAAAAGGCTGGAATTACATGATTGATTAATTTCTCATAATTAATTTCTCACAATTTATAATTATGAGATAATAATTATTTCACAATTGAGATAATTGAGAAAAAACTCATAATTATGGAAAAGGTTTCTAGAGTTTGTCAATCCCAAGGAGGTCAACTTGAACCACTTGTGTATGAAACAATGTAAAATTTGAAACGAGAACTATAAACTCAAAAAGGGAACTATAGAAAAAAAACTCCAAAAGGACATGAAAAACGACCTAAAAACAAAAAAATGTTGATGTTGGAATACTGAAATGCTCGAAAAACTTAAAATTTTGGCAAATTTTCAACCATGACACTATAGAAAAAAATTTGACTAAAAAAACTTTTAAAATGAACACTTAAATAAAGAGTCAATATTCGAGAAGTAATTTCTTTTTTAAATTCTAAAAGTATGACGACTTTAAAATCTTATCCTAAAATACCTTGACACATTGCAACAAAAATTTAAAAGTCAATCATGAAATTGACACGTAGTGTAGGCAAACTCGACCCATTGTAAAGAAAACTTAAAAACCAACCATGAAATTGACACATTATGAGGGCAAACTCGATCTTTTACAACGAAAAATTTAAAATCAACAATCAAATTGACACATAATGGGATCAGGTTGCTATTCAAAGATCGACACAGACCCTCTAGGAATAAATAAATAAAACAAAATTATATATATATATATATATATATATATATATATATATATATATATATATATATATATATATATATATGAAAAATATAAAATAAAACAAAAATTAAAACATTGAAAAAAACTCAAAAAAAAGCACAAAAAGTTAAAAAAATAATAATAAGTAATTAAAAATATATATATTAAAAAAGGAAAAAAAAAAAAAAAAACATGACTATATATATAAAGAGAGAAAAATAAAAACAAAAACAAAAGCACAAAAAATTTAAAAAAATAATAAGTAGATAATAATATATATTAGAACATAAAAAAAATTAAAAAACATGGAAAAAAAACAAATATAAAAACATGGCCAAAAAACAAAAATATAAAAACATATATAAAAACGACAAAGATAAATCAAACACATAAAAATGTACCAAAAAATCAAAATTAACTTTTTAAAAAAAACTAAACAAAAAATTTAAAAAACTATAAAAAGGTAAATAAAAATACAAAAAAATATTTCAAAACAAACATAATTTTAAAAAAAATAGAAGATTAACAAAAAAAAAAATAAAAACAATTTTAGATAATTAAAAAAAAAAAAAAAAACGAACCAAATATTTTAAAAAAACGTTAAAATTAAATAAAAAACATAAAAAATAATAAACATTATAATAAAAATAAAAAACATAAAAACAACATGGTTAAAAAAGAAATTAAAAACATTTAAAAAATATAATAATAAAAAATTAATACATTAGAAAAAACACAATTACATTAAAATTAAAACAAAAATAAAAATTTTAAAATTAAGCCTCGCTCACTCAGCCCAACAGCCTTGGGCTTGGCAGGTCGATTTTGAGAATCAACCTGCTAGCCTACGGTCGCTGGGTCGTTGGGCTAGGCAGTCGTGGCAGCTTGGCGCTATGCTTCGACGACTGCCAAGCCCAACGTCCACGTGGCCCTGGGCTGGTAGACCGATTCTTAGAATCGGCTTGCTAGCCCAGGGCAGCTCGACCGATGGGTTGAGCAGTTGTGGAAGGTGCGCGCACAACTACCATGACTGCCAGCCCAGCGGCCGAGTGCCCCTTGGTTGGCTGGCCGAACTCAGTTCAGCTGCCACGGCCACTTGGCCCAGCAATCGAGCGTCCCTAGGCTAGCTGGTCGACTCTCAAGCCAAGGGTCACTCGGCCGCTGGGCTAGGTGGTTGTGGCAACTAGCATGACTGCCCAGCCCAACCACTGAGCGACCCTTGGCTGGCAGGCTGATTCTCGGAATCGACTTGCTTACCCAGGGTCATTCGACTATTGGGTTGGGCGGACGGGGATGAATTTTTAAATTTTTTATTTTATTTTAGTTTTGCAAATATATATTTTAATTATGTTTTTTTTTATATTCTAATGTTTAATTTAAAAATAAAAAATAAAAAATAAAATAATGGTTTTTATTTTTATTTTATTATAATGTTTTTAAATTAATTTGAACGTTTTTAATTTTTTTTTGGTTTTATTTTATTTTATTTCTTTAATTATCTAAAATTATTTTTATTTTTTTTGTTTTTGGGTTAATCTTCTAATTTTTTTTGTTTTAGATTATACTTGTTTTGAAATATTTTTTTGTATTTTTTTTTTTTTAATGTAGTTTTTAAATTTTTTTTTTGTTTGTTTTTTATTTTTATTTTTATTTTTTAACTTTTATATTTTACAATTTAATTCTGTTTTTTTTACATTTTTTTATGTTTTTTTTGTCTTTTTATATATATTTTTATATTTGTTCTTTTTAGATAAAAAATTAAAAATTTCATTATAAAAAAACATTGTAAAGAAAAACCAAAAAACATGTTTCAAAAATCCTTAAAAAACTAACATCTTAGGATGAAAAACAAGAAGAGACATATGACAACTTGAAAATTTGTTAAATAATCAACATTTAAAAAAAAAAATCTGCATACTTAGGACATAAGAACATTTAAAGCGTCAAATGTCTTAAAAAAAAATTTTAAATGTTGATGTTTTTCAAAATCTGCATGAAAATTATCAACATTTAAAAAAACATATCGACGCTTAATACATTAGAAAATTTAAAGTGTCAAAAATAAGCCCTCTAAAAAAGGGGTCGATGTTGCATGAACACTTGTCAAAATCAACATGAAAATCACTAACATTTAAAAAAAAAACGTTCATACTATACATAAGAAAATTTAAAGTGTCAAAAATATGCTAAAAAAAAAAAGGTGTATTCTGGATAAACACTTTTCGAAATCGGATTACTTTTTTGCTACTCAAAAAATCAGGTATTCGTTTCAAAGTTTACATTGTTATGAGTTGGCTAGAGTTCCATTATTGTATAGGTTTCCTAATGTTAAGTCCCTATATTAATAGTGTAGTCCCTTATTATGTTAGTGTAGCCCCCCTTATTGTTATTGTTGTACCCCTATAACCCCAATATTGTTATTATTGGGACCTTAAATTATTATTGTTAGGTCGGCTAGGATTACATTGTAGCCCCACTAGGATTACATTGTGGCCCCATGGACTCCTGTATATAGAAAAGAGGTTTTGTCAATTGTATCATCCAAGAATTGTTCATTCATGTAATGTATTGGAGGTTTCCCCCTCGAAGTGGCTTATTTCTAAGGCGTTGATATCTCTTTTCTTCTATTTTTGGAGCTGGTTTCACAACATTTGGTATCAGAGCTTTGGATTCTAGGGTTTTCGCTACTCCAAACAGGTCATCATGGAATTTTCACTATCAACGTTTTTTCTACGAAGGTTTAGAAGCTGAAATTTTTAGAGTGCAAAGCAGAAATCTTGAGGAACATCGTCGCAAAATTTCAGAGCTTGGTTCACAATATTGTCAAATATATGATCTGTGGAAGTTAGGGCTTTTTGCAGGCTCCTGAATTTAACATAAACAAGTCATCGCGAAAGTTTCACTATAATGTTTTTTCTATGAAGATTCAGAAGCTGAAATTTTTAGAGAGAAAAGAAAAAATCCCGAGGAACATCGTCACAAAATTTCAAAGCTTGGTTCACAATATTTTCGGAGATAGGATTTGTGGAAGTTAGGTCGATTTCAGGCTCCCGAATTTCATCTCAAAGAGGTGATCGTGGGAAAATATTCATAACTCTCTCTCTGAGAATCGAATTGGAATTCTGTAAAAAGTGGCTAGAATTTCACGGACTGCAGTTTCCTTTCTATCAATTTCAGAGCCAAAGGAACAAACAGTGACACGTGGCAAGTTGTACAATTTCTCTCTACTGAACCATTCTATAATTAGGTCATTGTGGGAGATTGGACATAACTTTGACTTGAAGAATCTAGATTAGGTCAGACCTGTGGCATTCAAAATAGGATTCAGAGGGCTACAACAAAGACAAATTCAAATATTGAAGATCTGAAATCATAGAGATAATTCAGTTTCAATATCGAGCTCCTCAAAAGCAAGAAAAAGGTGTGTATTTTTTTCGAATTACATAAGTCTCATTTGAAAAAAAATATTTTGAAGTGACTCCAAGGGCATATTTTAGAATTTTTATTAGTATTGGGTTCTATAATGCCTCCAAAAAATAATTCCATACCCATTAAGCCCTCAAAAATCTATACTATGACGCATGAAGAGGAAGAATTGCAGTATGAGATATCAAAATTACAGTACCAAGTGCAATAAGTTTCAATCTTACGAAGACTAACCAAAGATGACATAAATGATTTAAAAATAGAAATGGAGGCTAAGTTGGATGGTTTTAAGGATCAAATAATAGCTAATATGGATGGTAAATTAGTGGAAGATAAAATCGAGCATCAACAACAAGTTTGCCAACTATCAATGGATAACCTAACTTTGGTGCAGAATCTAATGAAACAACAAGAAAATCAACATCACATCGAAAGAAGTTATGAAGTAGTCATAGAAACAAGAACTCAAAAAGTATGATCAATTTCAGAGTATCTCAGCAAGTGGAAGAACTTTCCTGTAGAAGATTCCACATGGGAGGATGATAATTTTATGCAGAAGATCAAGAAATAATCAAGCGTTGAGGACATCACTTGTTTGAAGGAGAGGGGCATGTTAAGTCCCTATATTAATAGTGTAGTCCCTTATTATGTTAGTGTATCCCCCCTTATTGTTATTGTTGTACCCCTGTAACCCCCATATTGTTATTATTGTGCCCTTAAATTATTATTGTTAGGTTCGCCAGGATTATATTGTGGCCCCACTAGGATTACATTGTGGCCCCATGGACTCCTATATACACAAAGGAGGTTTTGTCAATTGTATCATCCAAGAATTGTTCATTCATGTAATGTATTGGAGGTTTCCCCCTCGAAGTGGCTTATTTCTAAGGCATTGATATCTCTTTTCTCCTATTTTTGGAGCTAGTTTCACAACACCTAAATTCTCAAGCCCATAGGTGTCTAGATATATTCTCCCAAAGGATAGAATGAACCTATCTAATCTCATTAAGTGGAAGGATGGTTAGAGAGAGTATTTAGACTATAACGCGAGAGCTATATTGTTGTATTAGGAGGAGAAGGTCATGCTGCTGGTTTGTGAGGAGGTCTCATTTGCTGGGAGGTATACATTTGTTGTACTTTCATTTTGGATTAATAAATATATGTTTTGTTTCCTCTAGATCTATGTTTCTTTTCAATTATTCATGTTAATGATTATTTCTTTGAGCTAATGGTCTTCTGCAAAAGGATATTTGTGGTCTTTGTTTGGTGATGTTTGTATGCAGGTAGTAGATATATTGTAGAATGAAATATCTCTTGGTTGGAGCGAAGAATTTATGCGTCTAACCCTACACTCTTCACCGATCTATGAGGGCTCTAGGTTGTAGCTCAAACCCTTAGTTTAGGGATTGCATGCATGATTGACTATATGATCATATGGTTCAGAATTCGCCTCTTTGATCGAGTTTAGTAAATTATACATTTTGTTGTCTGGTAGCTTTGATAGGACCATAAGTCTATGGATCAATAAACTCTTGGGGTGAATGCATGAAGATGGGTTATCCTTTTGGGCCAAATGTGGCGACGAAATTTCAAATTGAATCCCTCAAAATTCATATAAGCATTGTGAATTTTGATTCGGAGTAAAAATACAATCTCTCGAGAATTATGTTGTTGTCCTAATGATATCTTTGCAAAAAAAATTATTGTCATATAATATGTCAAATTTCCATTAAATGTAATGCTCATCCTTGTAAATTTTCGCAAATCTTAAGAGGTAAGTGTGTGTTTACGTAGCATAATCATATGAATTCGAAAATGTCAAACTCATATGACATTCGACAGAGGATATTTTCTAAATCTAACATGATCAACTCCATCACTAAGAACAAATTTTTCTTGGATTCCACAAGGGTACAAAATGGTGTTGTAGAGAAATCTGTAGAACAAGAGCTAAAACTCTTTTTTTTAGGCCCTCAACAACTCGATCGAGTGCTTTAAGCGCTCGATCGATTGTTTGAAATAAAATTTCAAAATAACTCAATTGAGGGTTTAATAAACCCTCAATCGAGCCCTTAACAAGGTTAAACAAAGGCGCAAAAAAAACTGAAGCCTCTTAAGTCTTGTCTTTAAGCGAATTATAAAATTTATTTATTCCACAAAAATATTTTACAAATATTCAAATATATTCCAAACTCTAACTTTCATTAATTATAAATCCAAATTTTATTTTATCTTACTAAGAAAATAATTACAATAATCTATAGATAACTTTCTATAAAATATTTTAACTTTGCTTTTTCAATTTGAAATTCTTAAAAAAGATAATTTGTTTATTGTTTTGATTTTAAATATAACATATTTTTATACTTAATCATTTTATAACTCTTTTATGTTGAAATTTTCAATAAAAATAAATCAAATTATAATAATAAAAAACAATAAACTAAACTAAACTATCTCTCACTAACATTTATGAATTTGTCACCATCGAGTCACCTTGAAATATGTTTACAGTATAATACAAAACTAAACAATAATTATAAAGATTCTATAGCAGGTTACTCATTAATCATTAAAAAAAATCATATATTATAATTTTTCAAATCATTACTTTAAATTTCTCTAAATTTTATAATATTATTATTTTAAAAATAACTCCATACGCAAATTTAAATCTAGATTATTCAAATTCAAATTAGTCAAATAATATTTTAAAATTTATGATTTCATTATGTTTTTATTATTTTAAAAATATATATTGCAAACCTTGTAGAAATTCTATTAATGGATTCTATCCGATCTTGTGATGTACTAAAACAAGATACTGAATCCTTCTACAATATTTGTGGAATACAAAACATGATCACTCAATCACATGCAAGTAAGAGAAAGAAGTAAATCAATTGCACAACACAATATTTTCTTGGGAAAAGAAACTGCTAAAAACCCCACTATCATATATTGTATAAAGTCAAGGAATCATGAAACAATACAATGTTTTCTTGCTCACAAGAATCCCACGCACTCTACCAACTGTCTCACACTAATATAGGCAAATTGGACAAACACATAGCCAATTCTTAGCCTTCCTTCAGCTTACCTTGCTCATGCAATTCCTAGTGAATGAGGCCCCTATTAAATACGATAAATTCCCTTCCTTGATTGAGTAATCCATCATGGAATCCTCATGAATTTATAATTGCACTCAAGCAATTTTATATAAATACAACTGATAGTTATGTTCCCTTTAACCTCTGTCTCAACTAGGACTTCCTCAAACTGACATGCATGCAGCTATTAATAGTGAAATATCAGTTATATGATTGATCACTACTTGTGAATTAAATCTAATTTAATTCACTGGACCTCTCACTAGCTCATCACTTAGTTAGAACTAGTTAAACTAAATTTAACTCAATTAATTGAGTTAACTGATTCACACCTGCACCCCACTAGTGCATTAACTGCAACTGGACCCCCAAAATATTAGGATCACTCTACATGACTCATATTAGACCCTCAACTCGAATTTCCTGAGCTAACTCAGTCATCATGACTTAGTTAATTGATACAAGTTGTTATGAGATGAAATTATATTTTATTTAAGGGAAAAATAAATTAGACGCCCCACATTCCTCACCCGTGTGCATCAGAAATTCCTCAGCAGTGTGCATCAAAATTTCCTCACCAATGTGCATCAGAAGTTCCTTACCAATGTGCATAAGAAATTCCTCACTAGTGTGCATCAGAATTTCCTCACCAATGTGCATCATAAATTCCTCACCAGTGTGCATCAGAATTTCCTCACCAATGTGGGTGCATTTTCTTGTTGAATTTCAACACTCCCTCTCAACAAGAAAGGGATTATTAGCTACCCCGATCTTGCCTCTGTGGTATTCAAATTTTTCTCTTTGCCAACGCCTCTATTAAGATGTATGCATCCTGATCCTCTGTGGGAATGTACTGCAATAGCATAATGCACCTCTGAACACAATCTCTGAGATGGTGATATCGAATATAATTATGTTTGGACCTATAATGTAATACAAGATTAACCGAGAGTTTAATGCAACTCGTGTTATCACAATGTATCACTGTTAGATCCATCTAATGATCGAACAAACCAACAAGTATCTTCATCATCTAGACGGCCTCGCATGCAACCTGACTAGCTACCATGTACTATGCCTCTACTGAACTGAGTGCAACTGGTCTCTGTTTCCTGCGGTACCAAGAAACTGTTGTTGATCATATGCTGAAGATTCCCCTGATGTGCTCTTCCTGTCTAATGGATTTCCTGCCCAATCTGCATTGGTGAAGCCTTGAAGCTTCACTTTGTAGTGCTCTTGAGATATCTCAAGACATGCTTCCCTACCTTTCAAAAGAGCTTGGTTGGCTTAACCATAGATTGACTAAGTTGGTTAACTGCATAGCATATGTCTGGTCATGTTTTCACCAAATACATAAGTGAACCCACAAGCTTCCTGTAAACAATAACATCCACTACCTCACTTGAAGTAGCATCCTCCTTCCTCCAGTTTCCTGCAAGATGAGTCTCCACGGGTTTACTTCCCTCTATGTGGAACTTCCTCAGAATCTCCCTGGCATACTTACCCTGAGATACCAATAACTGCCCATATCTTTTCCATATTTCCAAACCAAAGAAATAATGCAATAGCCCTGTGTCCTTCATCTCAATTTCTCTTGCAAGATCATATTTGCAAGAAGTCATGAGTTTCTCACCACCTATCAGTATCGGATCATCTACATAAAGTAAAATAATCAAAAGCTTACCATCAACCACAATATGATATAGGTTTGCATCTGCTTCACTCTTTATGAATCCCAACCCGGTGAAATAATTGTCGATCCTAGTGTACCAACCACGAGGTGCTTTCTTCAGCCCATACATTGCTCTCTTGAGTCTCCACACATGAAACTCCCTGTCTAAGGTCTCAAAACCTTCTGGCTACTTAATTATACTTCTTTCTCAATAACTCCATTTATAAAGGTTATCTTTACATCCATCTAATGTATCTAGTTGAGAGTGCAAGGATGGATCTAATCGATGAGTACCTTGCAACTGGTGCAAAACAATCCTCATAGTCAATCCCCTCTAACTGTGAGAACCCTCTGGCTACAAATCTAGCCTTGTTTTTCTCCACACTCCCATTTGCTGCTTTCTTCACATTTTAGATCCATCTAGATCCAATCACTAACTTCCCCATTGGTCTTGGGACCACTTCCCATGCACTGTTTCTGATAATGGAGTCATACTCCTCAACCATGGCATCAACCCATACCGGCTGGTGCATTGCTTCCTCCAATGAGGATGGTTCTACCACAATGCATTCACTCATAAGAGCCATGTATCTAGTATACCTATCTGGGGACCTTCTCTTCCTACGTTGTAATGTGGGTGCACCTACATTCTCTGTCGCATCTAGCATCAATATTTCAGACTCTCTGGTGTGCTTTGTACGAATTCTTGTGGATGGCTCTGCATGAGTGATTTCTTCCACTATCTGATCCTCTGCTTGTGGCTGCTCCACATCCTGAGGTTCATCCTTTGGAACTAAGAGTTCCTCTGCTGCATGCAAGTCAAGCTCCCTCTGAAGGGACAATTTCATGTCCTTCTCCTCATCAAATTTTGCATCTCTTCTGACAACTGTCATCTTGTGTGCTGGAAAATACACCTGGTAGTTGTGGGGAGTATCTGTGTACCCCAAAATTATACCAACATCTGTTGTTGGTTCTAGCTTCTTCCTGGCATCTTTAGTCACATGGAAATAGACAGATGAGCCAAAAATTTTAAAATATGAAACATCTGGTTTCTTACCTGAAAAGACCTCCTCTTGTGTACTCATTCCAAGTATCTGATGAGGAATACAGTTATGCACAAAAACCGTTGTGTTGCATGCCTATGCCCACAGGTGCAACGGTAGGCCTTGATCATGTAAAATAACTCATGCTGCTGCCATAATTGTTCTGTTATTTATTTCTCCAACTCAATTCTTTTGTGGGCTATGAGTTGCAATTAATTCTCTCTGAATTCCTTCTATGGCACAAAAGTTATTGAATTCATTAGAGATATACTCACCACCATTTTCACTCCTCGGAGCCTTCAACTTCTTCCATGTATCTTTCTCTACCAGTGCTTTGAACTCACAAAACTTGGAGAATGTCTGATATTTCTTTTTCATGAATAAAATCCAACACTTTATCGAAAAATCATCAACAAAAATCACATAATACTTGTGCTTTGTTGTGGAATCTGTTGAGAACTGTCCACACACGTCTGAGTGAACTCTCTTAAGGATTTTCGCTGCTCGATTTTCCTTATCATGAAAGGTGGAATTTGTATACTTCCCCATAGTACAACCTTTCCATGTGTCTCTATACGCAAGTGTACCCTTTGGAAGTTGTGTAGAAATCTGTTGCATGATCCTAAAAGCACTATGGTGAAGATGACCCAACCTCCTGTGCCATAACTCACTGGTATCCTGGCTCACCATCTCATCCTCTTTACTACTAAATGTTGTGCAACCATCTACATCAAGTTTGTAGAGGTTCTTCACAAGAACCCCAATCTTCTTTACCTATCTTATGGATTTTTGGCGAAGGAACGTCTTTCCTTCACTGAAAACCACAACATATCCACGATCCTCCAACATAGAAACTAAAACCAAATTCTTCTTCAAACCTGGTACATGCATGACATATTTTAGTATGAGGGGTTTACTTAACTCTCTATGTAAAGTAACTGTACCAATCTCGGTAGCGATATACCTCCCGTCATCACCCATCTCGATGTGCATCTGAAGATCCTTCTCCTCCAAGCTACTAAATAATTCTTTGTTTCTAGTCATGTGGAAATATGCTCCACTATCCAAGTACCACATATATTCCATTACAGTTGACACAATGCATGCGATGATAGAGAATTCCAACTCAAACTGTGAGGCCAAAGCTTCACCCACTGCAGCTCCCGAAGCCTTCTTGTTTCTGTTCTTCTTTTGTGCATAATTTGTGGCATAGTGTCCATGATCATGACAGTTGAAACATTTCACCTTTGACATGTATTGTTTCATTCCTTATTTGTCGGTCTCGGATTTAGATTGGAAATTCTTCTTCCCTTTCCCTTTCTTTTACTTTCCAGCTAAGACACAATTTTCCTTATCATCAATCTTGGATGAGGATCCATCCCTGGTAGTATGCTGCAACTCTTCTTCTACCAAATTCGACCATAGTCACTCCCACTTTGGTAGCTTCTCCCTCCCATTCACAGACTCCTGGTAACTATGCCAACTCTTGGGAAGGCCTAGAAGTGTTAGGCTCACCAAGTCATCATCAACCACAGTAATCCCAACACTTCCATGCTCATCTTAACATTGAGTGAACTTGGTCAACTATTTATGGATCATGACTTCCTTCTCCATTTTGATTTTCCAAAATTTTCCTTGAGTGTTAATTTCCTATGGTCACTGTTGCTTTAAAATAGATCTATCAAGGCCTTCCACATAGCATATGGATTTTCCTTTCCATGGAGACTCGAGACAATATGATCTCGAAATCCCTCTAATAAGATACTCCTCTCCTTTGTAACATTCTTCTTCCATGATTCATGTTGTGCAACATATGTTGGAGCGGGCTCAATAATATGAGCGCTAATGAACCCCTTTAGTCTGTTGTCCTCCAATACTGCCTCCATCCTGTCCTTCCATGCAATAAAGTTCGAATTTCCCTCGAGTGCATATTCTAGTCTCAAGTTAGTGAAAGACATCATGGTCAGCTGCTAGGTACCAAAGAATGAATCTGCAAATTTGAATTATGTTCAACAAAAACTCTATTTCTTCTCTTCTATTTTGATTCCTGGCACTCCCATACCATGTAGAAATTCTATCAATGGATTCGATCCGATCTTCTGATGTACTAAAACAAGATATTGAATCCTTCTACAATATTTGTGGAATACAAAACACGATCTCTCAATCACATGCAATTAAGAGAAATAAGTAAATCAATCGCACAACACAAGATGTTTTTGGGGAAAGAAACTACTAAAAACCCCTCTATCAGATATTATATAAATTCAAGGAATCATGAAATGATATAATTATTTCTTGCTCACAATAATCTCCCACATTCTACCAATTGTCTAACATTGATCTAGGAAAAATTCGACAAGCACATAGCCAATTCTCACTCTCCCTTCAACCTGCCTTGCTCACGCAATTCCTAGTGAATTAGGCCCCTATTAAATAGGATAATTTCCCTTCCTTGATTGTGCAATCCATCATGGCATCCTCATGACTTTATAATTGCATTCGGGAAAATTTCTATAAATAAAATTGATAGTTATGTTCCCTTTAACCTCTGTTTCAACTGGGTCTTCCTCAGAACTGACATGCATGAAACTATTAATAATGAATTATCAGTTATGTGATTGTTACTTGTGAATTAAATCTAATTTAATTCACTGAACCTCTCACTAGCTCACCACTCAGTTAGAACTAGTTAAAATAATTTTAACTTAATTAATTGAGTTAACTAATTCATACATGGACCCCACTAGTGCATTAAATGCAACTGGACCCCAAAAATATTACGATCACTCTACATGGCGCACCTTAGAACCTTAACTCGAATTTCCTGAGCTAACTCAATCTTCATGACTTAGTTAACTTATACAAGTTGTTATGAGATGAAATTATAATTTATTTAAGAGAAAAATAAATTAGACACCCCACATTCCTCACCACTGTGCATTAGAAATTCCCCACTAGTGTGCATTAGAATTTCCTCACCAATCAATATCAGAAGTTCCTCACCAATGTGCATCAAAAATTCCTCACCAATGTGGACCAAAATTTCCTCACCAGTGTGCATCAGAAATTCCTCACCAATGTGCATAAGAAATTCCTCACCATTGCGCATTAGAATTTCCTCACCAATGTGGGTGCATTTTCTTGTTGAATTTCAACAAACCTATCTATCTATATATATATATATATATATATAATATATATATATATATATGAAAGTTTGATTTAATTGATATGATTATGACCGAGGAAATCGCGGCTCATTGTTTGTTAACTCTTCAATAAATTTTATAAAATATACATTTTCAACAGTGTCAAATTCACACTTTTGAGTTACACTTATTCAGATAAAAAAATTATAATATTTATTAAAATCAAATGGATAATTTTTCTTATATTTAATCAATTTATTATTTAAATTATATTCATAATAAATTTATTATTTAAATTATAACATTGAAAAATTAAATCATGTTAAAAACTAATTTTTAAGTTACCAAATTATAAATATAAGAATATTACAATTTCAATTACAAGTAAGATAGAATCATTTTTCAAATCTATACACCAAAATGCTAGAAATATAATGACAAATTAATCCACACCATTGATAATTACCTATTCAAATGTAATTAGTAATTAAATTTGTTTTTTGTTAAACTAGCAAATACTTATAATTTTAAAGTTTGCATATCATTATTGACATTTACATAAATTTTAAAATTTCCATCTTTAATGCTCGATTGAGATTTATGGCTTGATCTAGCCATAAAGCTCGATCGATATCCTAACCTAGGGTTACACAGAATCTTGATGAAGAGTTAGTTTTAATGCTCAATTGAGCAATTAAAAAGGGCTTGATCAAGCACTTAAAATGCTTGATCGAACCATTTTTTTCACCTAAAGCACCCTCTCTTTCCAAAAAGTGTAACCCAGCTCCATGCTCTTACTCGTATATTAATTTCATTTTTTATTGGTCATATATACCTACCCACTATAGGTGTGGTGTGGCTTACTTTTGTGATATATCCTTATTTGATAAAAATCGTAATGCATCTCTCCATCATCCTTTTGTGCTAGACCTAATTACTTGATTCCATTTCCTTTGCTTAGATGTGTGACCTCTATGAGATGTCTAGTGTTTACATTGTGTCTTCAATCACCTTCTTCAAACCTCTCTGGGCCTTCCATCACTATTTTGACCATTTCAAGCCCTTTAGGGAGCTTTCTTACTCTATGGGATTGATTTGGAGCTTCAAGCCTCCAATATGGCCCATTTTTCCCTTGGATGCATCATTTTGGATCCTTAATGACCCAAATTCATGTTAGGTTGCTTGATTCAGGGTCTGCTAGGTCAAAAAATTCCTTAACCCTTCTTTATATTTTGGCACCAATTGAATCATGAATGTAGAAATTAATTGTTCAATATTGCTCATGTAATACTCGAAAACAGAAGACTCAAATATACTCTACTCATCTGCGGAAAGTGATTCACGATTGAGAATCAATATCAAAAACTTGCTACATGAATTAATACACATAACATAAGGATATATCTAGGGGAAATATACTATTCAAAACCCCTTCCTATATGTGTTGCATTAAATAGAAAATAGAGAAGAAATACAATGCTTGTTCAAGCCTAAACAATCTCTGCACAAGTATAATCTATTTCACTACTTCACAAGTTGACTTTGGCCAAAACTTAGCCAATTCTATTGCCTATCAAGCTCCTATTTCCTTGTGATGTTTTTCAAGGAATTACCGCCCTATTAATTAGGGAAATTTCCATCCTAAACTGCGCAATCCCTATAGGTTCTTCTCTGACTGCATGCACCACCTATACAACTTGGATAATTATACAACTGATAGTACATTTCCCTTGAACTCCAATCTCAACTGGGTAACTCGCATTTCATGCATGCATGAGTTAATTATGACTTATTTACTAGTTATCTAGTTGAAAAATGAAGTTGCACCCCACTGCTAGACCTCCTACTAGTTCCTCCAACTGTTGGAACTAGTTTAACTGACTTTAACTCGGTTTAATTGAATTAAATTATTAAAACTCAAATTAAACTCAACCTAGGCTCCTAAAATTTAGGAATCACTCTATATGACTCAAGTTAGGCCCTCAACTCAAATTTACTTATCCAACTAAGTGAAACTAACTTAGTTAACTTGTACAAGTTGTTTTCTGATGTGAAATTACAATTTTCTCCAAATTTAATACAAGGGTAAATTAAATCAAGATTTTCTTGTTGCCATTTTTCAACACTCCCTTTCAACAATAAAGGGATTATCGGATACCCCAATCCTACCTCTATGGAACTCGAATTTTCCTCTTGAAAAGGCCTTTGTCAAAATATCTGCATCATGTTCTTATGTAGGAATGTATTTCAACAACATGATCCGCCTCTGCACACAATCTCGCTTATGGTGATACTAGATGTCGATATGCTTGGATCGATCATGAAAAACTGAATTTTTAGAGAGTTTGATGCAAATTTGATTGTCACATTAAATCACAGTGGGATCCATCATCTGACCAAATAACCCAACAAGAATCTTCGTCATCCAGATAACTTCACAAGATGCTTGACTAGCAGCCATGTACTATGCTTCTACTGAACTGAGTGCAACTAATCTTTGCTTCACGTTGTACCAAGAAACTATTGCTAAACCAATATTGAAGACTCCTCCTGAAGTTCTATTTTGATCTGATGGAATACCTTCCCAATCTACATCAATGAAGCCTTGAAGTTCCACTCCCTCTATCTGTATGTACCAAAGACCATCCTGAGTAGTGCCTTTGAGGTATCTCAACACATGTTTTATTGTCTTCCAATACAATTTAGTTGTATTAACCATTTCTTGACTAACCTATTTAACTACATAACACATGTCTAGTCGTGTGTTCACCAAATACATAAGTGAACCCACTAGCTTCATGTAAATAGTGGCATCCACCTCCTCACCTGAAGTGGCATCCTCTTTCCTCCAACTTCCCGCTAGAGGAGTGTCCATGGTTTTTCTACTCTCCATGTGGAACTTCTTTAGTATCTCGTTGGCATACTTGCCTTGAGAGATAAATAGTTCCCCATCTTCTTTCCATACTTCCAAACCGAGGAAATAATGCATGAGTCCCATGTCCTTCACCTTGAATTCTCTTGCAATTTCCTATTTGCAAGATTTGATCAACTTCTCATCACTGGTTAACATCAAATCATCGACATATAATACTATAATCAAAAAAAATTTAACAGCCCTGGTTAAAAATCCATGCAAAAATATATAAGACCAAGGTCATGGGACACATATTGCAAGCTGAATGGTGGGAAAAACATCCTAGCGGGTGTTCATTTTAGTTATTATGGCTAAAATAAATTGTCAAAGGCAATGGAAAAGGCTTTGGAAAGGCATGAGGCATTAATTGACATTTTATTTATGAAAATAATGGAAAATAGGAGAAAAGGAAGGTGAAAGGTCACATGTTTCATGTGAGGAGGAAAATGAAGGAAAATAATGGAAAATGAAGAAAATAGAGGCCTCATAGATAAAAACGCTTCCGAGGATTAGTTGGCAATATTTTGGCTGGTTTAAGCTTTTGCTCACACTCATGGCTCTCATTGTATTCTCTCTCTCTCTCTCATACTCTTAGATACTTAGAGTTTTATTGGAGCACTCTTGGAGGATGTGGAATACTTGGTGAATTGGAGCAAGAAGGAAAATGAAGAGCAGGAAAGTGCAAGCAGACATTGGGATCAACAAAGACAACGAGTTTTTATTGAAGGTACCGAGTTGCATGTATGATTTCCTCACTAGATTTGGCATGCATGTTGTATGCATGTGGTTTTTTGGTTATGTTTTGTCATTGGCATGGAGGATTGCCTAGATTAACAATTGATTTTCCTAGCCTCACCATTTCCTGGATAGACATGGTGTTGTGGGTTCAGTTTCATTATTTATTTTCTGGTTGGTTCTCATGTTCCTTTAGCTGTGGGTTGAGTTACTATTTCTTGGAAGCCTTGGTTGGACAAACACTCTGGAAGCCCAATGAATAGTTGTGGGTTGATTTAATAGTCCTGGAAGCATTGGTTGGAAAATTTCTCTAGAAGGCCTAGGTGGGTTGAGCTACTAGTCCTAGAAGCCCTAGTTGGACAAACGCTCTGGAAGCCCTGTAACAACTAGGGTTGAGTTACTATTCCTAGAATCCTTGGTTAGAACAAACACTTTTTAGCCCTGAAACAAGTTGGGTAGAGACCAATCTGTGATGGTTGTGATGTCTGATTGTGAGGTGGAATCATTGGTTGAGGGTTGAGGCAATTTGGCCTCTGGAAGCCCTAGATTGGTTTTGATTGATGTGTTTGATGAGATCTCACATTCATGCTTGGAATATGGCACTGGAGTGATTGGCTAAAGAGAGATTTGGCTCAACCAATCTATGGTCGGGTGGAATGTGGAAGTCCCATATCCGATTGGTTTTCACATTCATTAATGAGAAGCTCATTCCCTTGGTATTTGATGTATAAATGTACTGGTTTATATTTGAATTCTATGGTTGTTGTATCTATGGTATTTCTGTTGTTATTATGTTTGTTATAAGCATGTGTTATGGAAGTGATGATGTATGGATCTCCTCATGTTTCGATTTTTAAATGAATGAATGATGTATATATGACCTAATAGAAAATATTGCAGCTAATGATATATGGGAACAATGGTTCTTAGAGATTCTCAGATAAGTATGAGACCCCTATGCTCATATTTGTTGTTTACACTTGTAATTTTCATATTTGTGACATGTTTGAAAAAATGGAAGTCCCGATTGGGGATGGTCGAGCTTAGTCCTGGAGTTTTTTTTTTTTGTTATTAGCCTTTTCATCATGTGTTTAATGGATTCCAAAATTTATAGAAAATTCTGGACAGTGGCCAGATTTCTGGGCTTGAAAAGTGCCTTAAATTTCGTAGAATCTAGCACAACACTACTGGAAATAGTCCTTGGACGTAGGAATGCAGGCTTGTGCATGCGTCCACAGCCTCCCAAACGTATGCATGTAGGCTTGTGCATGTGTCTAGAGGTTTAAGGGCTCAAAAGCTCAGTGGGACCTAGGGACAGGATGCCTGAATGGTTGGGTTGGCTCCTGGGGGCATTATCGTTGAAGTAAAATGTATGTGTGATGTGTTTCCATTGATTCCACTTCCTTAAGGTCAGATAGGAGGTTGAATCTCATCATAATAGCCTCTTGTTGCATGTGTTACCCCAGTTGGCCAGTTACTTGTGTAGATGTGGGAGGCGGGTGTTACCGTGTCGTATCAGAGCAAGGTTCACCCCTTGGACTAGATGGGCAGTATATGTTGGTAATGCATTCAGGTTGGTTGTATGTGTGTTAATCATCCTTGTGTCCTATATGCTTGTTTCATATGAATGGTTTCGGTCATAGTGGTAGGGATGTCTCCATGTGAAAGAGGATATTGTTGTTGTGAAGTATGTCGTCATGAGTGTATGATTGGTTATGCATTGAATTTGTTTGTCATGAATACGTGTCGATTTCATATATGTTCCTTATAATTTCATTATATGTTCTTGTTGCATTTGCATGGGGGTGGAAATTGTTGTGGTTGTTTCGCCATGTGGAATTTGATGGTGTTGTCGTTGGATGTGATCATCATGAGTGCATGTTTGTTATGCATTTGTTATGCATGTCAGTGTCTATATGTTGTTATCCATTCATTTTCATGGTTATGGTTGTTGTCCATAAGTTCATTTTATGAAATTAGGCCATCATGATGCTTTTGGTATCTTATGATGCTGATGTGTTGGTTGAGATAGAGCAGGAGATGAAAATCATCGAAGTGAAGTTGCAACAATGGACTTTGGGGCAAGATCAAATCGTCATACAAGTTTGTATGTTTGGCGTGTAGGTATGTTATTTAATGGATTGTTATATGTGTTATCACACATAAATTTTTAATTTATGATGGATAAGGTCATTTCACCTAGTTTCATGTTGTCTCATAGTCATTTTCATGAAATTTTTGAAAACATTGCATATGGCGATGTCTACCCTAAGTCTAAAACCACCTAGAGCCTTGTCATATCAGTCAAGTCTACCTCATGTCCTTTAGTTTTTGATCCCACGCTTTTAAATCATAAACATATTCCACTTTCCATTTTTACACAATTTCGTAGCGAATTCAGTGCAAAATAGGCAGATTTCGCTACGAAACTACCTCACAATTTCGTAGCGAATCTGAGGATTTCTCTGCTTTTCTACTTTTGAGCAGTCAACTTCAAGGGAATTTTATGGGAAAATAGAGAATTATTATACGAAATTGAGAGAGGTTATTGTCAAGAACATATCACATAACATTAACCTATTTCAATTTTCTCAAAGGTGCTACAAATTGTGAGATTCAGATATGTCTTCAGGCTCTATTTTCAGAATGCATAATTTTCCTGTTTTATACATGTTTTTCGAATGCAGATTCTGGATCGCTGGAGATGATTTTCAAAAAAAAAAGAGAGGTTTTTCGTAAAAACATACTAAACTAAAATAACCTCCTTTAGGTTTTCAACAACTATCAAGGATATGGATATTATAGCTCATCTCTGAAACCTATTTTTTCAAAAAAAAACAATCATTTTATTGATAAATAAACTTGCTAAAGGTGAAAATGATATTTTTTGAAGAGGGTAAGAGGCAATTTTGCATGATAATAATTCATCATATAAATTTTCAGACCTACATGTGAAATTTTGAATAAAAAGGGAGAATTTTTAATTTTCTCCATAATCAGGTAGTTTCGAAGCGTGCTCCAGGCTTGAAGGCCGAAAAATGCTACGAAATTTCTGAAGATGCTCTTTTGCCTTTAAATTCAGTTTTATGGAGAAATAAGGAGGGAAAAAAATTGTATTTAGCTCATTAGCCCAAGTAATATCCTCCAACATTCATAAAGGTAAAAGGTTATGAAAAAGGTGGATTTTGGAGTTTGCTACGAAATGAGTGCTACGAAATTTGTACATGACTGTTTTAACAGTCAACTTCAAGTTTTCTTTCTGACCAAATTAAAAAGGATTTTTAAAATATGAAAGATGTTGTTCTTCAGTAGAGGTCCATCTACAAAAACCTCTCTCAATTTCTTCAAATACATCAGGTTTTGGAAATTATACACTCATATTTGAAGCCTATTTTTCAAATTTTCACTAACCAGATTTGTGAAAAAATTGTAAAAATTTGACTTGGAGGGGGTCCAGCTCAGAATCCACGTGGCCTAATGACACATCAACACTATAGTACACTCATAAAATTATTTGGTTGAATTTGATAAGGGTTATTAAATGGATCTGTTGAACTATTAATGAAAGAAGAGACCTTTTTGTATTCAAACTCTGTAAAACAGAAATATCCCTAGGAAGTCTCCAAATGATGGAATCATGTTTGAAATAGGTCTCTGAGGTGGGAATTCGAAGCTAGTAAGGTGGAAAACCATTTTTATGAGTCCTCGGTCTATAAATGAGATAGTTTTAGAGTTAGAAAGTGTTGGGAGATGGTTACTTGAGACTGTTACTATTGTAATTTCTGATATCGGTTATATAGATAGATTGTGTTTCTATTTCACCTGATATTCTTGGACTGTTTCAATGAGCTTATGTTTTATGTCTCTCTTTATCTTACTTATAGTATCTTGAGGTTTAATTACTCAGAATTCATGTCACACATGCTCTGACTTACTTTTAACATTGAGCTACTGAATATTTCTGTGTTAGTATTGTCCTTCCATTGAAACAGTAAAAGCCTCAACTTCCACAAGTAGATTCATTTGTCACTAAATTCCTTCTTACTAACTCCATGAGCCCAATGGTAGTGAAATCTATCCCATTTTTTCACTTACAATCACATACACTAAAACACTCACAGAGTTAGCCATATGTTTTAAGACCTAATTGAGTAAATCCTTTGATAAGTTGAGAGAGCCCTCTCAGACTGAAGAGGCTAATCTTCAGCCAAAAGCTAGTTTGAAATAGTTACTCCAAGTTGACCATTGAAGCAGCCCAACAGGACCCAATTTGGTGATAACAATATGCATTAGAGATATACACATGTTTTCCATTCTATTGATTGTTGTGGTTACATGTATGATATGTGTTATTTAATTAGTGTGATCATATGTACATGTGTTGGTTAGTCAAGCATGGTATTAACTTGATGACTATGTTATATGTTGTTGATGAGCATGCTATATGTTAAATTGTTGTTGTTATATGTTAGTTAACTTGATGATTAGAGTTATAACATTAATAGCTTAATGTTATATGTATCACGCTAAATTGGATTGCCCTAAGCAGATGGTTAGGGTTATGAAATTTAGGTTCGAGTTGACTCATTTGTGATATTATGTCATACTAATCTAGGTTGACTATAGATCTGTGATTGCTATGCATGAATGGCATTTGTTTATGAGTTTATGATGTGAACATGTTAGATAATTACTATTATGGAAATCATGACCTTAATTATGTTTGGTTTGATATGTTGTGAACTTATATCAAACTAATCTAGATTGATTGTGCATACATGATAGCCTCCCATGAGATACATCAAGCTATGAGCTTGCTTATGTCATCTACTTTGTACATGAATGTTTGATTATGTCGTCTATTTGGTGTTTGAGTTTTGATGTCTATTATGTCGTCTATTTATTGTTAAATGTTTGATTAATGACATGATATGATTATGTGTCTATAATATTGCATGAAGAAATGATTGGGTGTTAAGATGGTTGTACTAACGCAATATGTGTTGAGGCAACTGATGTGTACTTGAGTATAAGTAGGTGATAGTTTTAGTATTGTGATTTTGATTACTAGCTGATTATGACATGACCGTTAGTATTGGTAGAGGTTGGTTTTAGTTAATAGATATGATTTCTGTATATTTGGAACATGTGATTGACATATGTGAACAGTTGTAGGGAAACATGCTTGGCATTAACATGACAAGATAATAGTTGAACTTTTTATATAACTAATAGCTGGGTGATGTGATAGCATGTAGTAAGACACAATTGTATCAAGGTAAATGGTAAAAGAAAGGAATTGGGTAAGAATTCCTTGGGCTATCTTTGGAAACCCTAATTCCAAAAAAATGAGTGCTTTGCATGGAAATAATAAGTATTCTTAACAATGATTTCATCTAACATTATGTGGATATGTTCTAGATTCGCGAATGTGTATTTGACAGATATAACAATTGATTTCTCGTTATAGCTATATCTTCCAAGGAATTTGAGTCCCTTGAGAGATGGCATGGATGTGTTCAGTTACAAGGCAACGTGCCTAGCACAACAAGGTAAGATAACTAGTATATTTTATTATAAACTGACAGTTAAATGTTTATGGCAACATGATGCAGGGGATTGCATGAAAAAGAGACTGCCATGAAATCTTGGAAAAGGCTCAGGTTGAGATTTACTTTAGAAGATTTGGGAAACATGGGGATTGATTCATGGTGTTTGCTATTAGTTTTGTGCTTTTGGTCTTTTGTAATTTTATTTTTCTTGATTTGCAGTTTTGTTTATGTATATTGCAAGGCCTTTCCACTTTGTTCGTTGTGTCGTATTGCTATGGGTTTTCATCTTGTTTGTTTCTTGCCTTTCCTTTTATGTTTTGAGTCTTGGGAATTATCTTGGGAAAGAGGAAAGTTGATGGAGCTAGGGGAGAGCTATGTGGTACCCAACAAGTAATGAAAGAGTTGGATGAAGCCTTTTGCATGAGTAAGCACAACGGAAGGTAAGAATATGTCAGTGGGTTGGATTGGTTGGGTCCATTGTGGTAAATGGACGGTGGAAGTATAGACATGAGAAAGACAAAAAAAAATGTAAAGAAAATGAATATGAGGTGTTATATGCCTTGGCTATGTTGGGAGCTGTTGTTCTCAACGTTGTGCATGTTGTGCACGAATAAAGGAAGTTCTCTTAACCTATAACTTATGATATCTAGCAATTGTGTTGTGATCATGATCATGTTGATGTTTATATATGTATACATGTATGTATGTATGTATGTCATGTCTTACATGGTCTTCATGAATCATGATTGTTTAATGATAATGTTTATATGTATATATGTGTGTAATGTATGTCGTTTTCTGACAATATGATGATTGTTTTATGATAATGATTATATATGTATGTATCTATGTATCTATGTCACTATTTGACAGGGTTGTCAAGGATCATTCTTGTGGAAGAATGATTGATTATGCATGTGAATGGCATGAATAGGTTCTTGGTCTTATGTGGAATAAAGTGGGAAGAGTAACTCTGACATATCTACAAGGTCAGTATCATGTGGATATGAATTGATATTATATGCTTGTACTATGCCTACGTTTATGTTATGGATAGGTAATGTTGATGGGTACATCAGAGAAGTGGAAGTAGTGTGATATGTGGCATGTTAGGATAAGCATCGATAGTGGAAAGACACTAGAAGCAAGGTTGCTTTTGGGGTTAGTGTGTGGTCTATGGATGTGCAGTACTATTGTTGTGTTTATGTTGCACATGCTGTAGATTTAGTGATTGTACCTATGGTGATGTGTACATGTAACATATGTAGTATTGTGTACATATGATGTTGTATTCATATTATATATATAGTGTTGTGTTTATATTGCACATGTAGTGCTAGGTATAGATGGTGCTACGTACATGTTGGATATGCGATGTTGTGTACCTACAATACTATGCACATGTTGTATATGTGGTGTTGTGTACATCTGGTGCTATGTACATGTTGTATATGAAGTGCTATGTATATATGGGGTTGTGTTCGTGTTGTACATATGGTGTTGTGTGCATGATTGTACATGTGGTGCTATGTGCATCTGGTGTTGTGTACATGTTGTACATGTGGTGTTGTCTGTAGGTGGTGTTGTGTACTTGTCGTGCATGTGGTGTTGTGTACACGTTGTGTTGTGTACATGTCGTACATGTGGTGCTGTGTACATGTGGTATTGTGTACATATTGTACAAATGGTGCGGTGTACATTTGGCATGTGTACACATTGTGCAGGTGGTGCCATGTACATGTGATGTTGTGCACACGTTGTGCAGGTAGTGTTGTGTGCAGGTGGTACTGGTATACATGTGGTATCATGTGCATGTCGTACATGTTGTGTTGGGTGCATGCGGTACTATGTGTGTGCATGGTGTAGTCATGGTATTGTGACATGTGTATTCATTGTGTTTTACTCTGTATATGTATATGTATTATGTTGTGTTGTACACTGGATATAGGTGTATGTGTTGTACACTCGATATATGTGTGTGTTGTGTTGTATTGTACACTGGGTGTAGGTATACGTGTTGTATGTCGATGTAGGTGTATGTGTTGTGTTTGATTGTACACTAGGTGTAGGTATACGTGTTTAATGCCGGTGTAGGTGTATGTATTGTGTTTTATTGTACACTAGGTGTAGGTGTATGTGTCATATGCCGGTGTGGGTGCCTGTATTATATGGTGTTGTATGTCATATGTGGGTGTACGTGTTGTGATGTACATTGTGTGTATGTGTACATGATTGAAGAGAAGCAAGGGAACATGGTGCTTGCTGGGTGTGGCAACAGATTTGGTACAAAAAGAATGAAGGCAAAAGTAAGGAATGATGAAGGATAAGTATCAATATTGTATTTCAGTTCTATTATGCATATGATCTACGATTCTGAAATTGATGGTTACATGTGATTTATGATTATGGTTTATGATGATTGCATGCGATTCATGGTTTTTACCTATGATTCTTGTGTTTTGAGCTAACCAGGTGTGATATGTTTATACATGATGATTGATCAAGCAACTAGTTTGACTTATTGTGACAGTAAGTGAACATAATTGCAAGTGTACCTTATTTATGAGGCTACCAATGAGGTATGATGTGAATTTATTTCAATTTATTCTGAATCTAATGGAAATTATGTGCTTGGTATAGGAAAACACGCAATGCCTGATCCAGTGGTTGAAAATAATTGCAAGCATTAGTAGCAACAACAAAAGGAATTGAAACATGCAACAATATGTTGGTAAATTACTTCAGGAGCAGGTCCATTGTGGGACAATGGTACCCAATAATGTCCATTGAATTCCATAAGCATGCTATGATCAGTATGATGGTTTTGAGGCAGGGATATGCCTTGGTTTTTGTATCTTTCGATGTGAGGAAGCCTTGCCAAGGGATCCAAGATGGGGGTGCCAACGGAACTTGGAAGGCGTGTGATTGCACGGAAGGGGTGACCAGATTTCCCAAGTGACTATGTATCAGATAAGGAAAGGTCAGGAATGGATTTGTTTTGGTCATTAAAATTTCCTGATGGAATCAAATGCACATTAGGAGTGCAATCTAGAACAATGAGTTAGTAATTGTACACTGAGAGGACAAGTGGCGTGGGATTGTAGCACTAGGCATTGGATGCAGCCTTGACTTTGGCAGTGGATTCTGAACTTCCTGAGAAGGATGTTGTTGGAGAGGTAAATCCCCTATGCGGACAGAGGTGATCCCTACTAGCCCAGATCGGGTCTAGCAACAATTAGGTCACGCAGTGACGCATGTCTCTAGTTACAAAACAACAAAAACATAATGAATTGCCTACCTTAGGTCCTACGTAATGGTCGTTGAAGAAAGGATGACGCTTCTCATTCCTCGCTTGGAAGATCACGATCCTTCCGCTTGACACGTCCGAACACCTTCACACATGCAAAGGATACAACGATACACAGCGTAAAATCTAAATCTTATAACCACACATCAGTCAGAGAGGATGTAATTCATTACATCAAAAGAAATAGACACATGAATGAAACCATAATCAAAGTCGCTTATCATTAAAATAACAAAGGAAAGATACAACCCAAAGCTCTGACGCTTGATCTTCCTTCGGCGGGCCTGACAGCGGAGCACGTCTCAATGAAGCTTGTCGGAAACAGGACAAAGCTCTCTCTCTTCGGCTTAGCTCTCAAAGGCTATCTAGCGATAGTCTCCTTGCTACAAGTTCCACTCTTCTAGCTTGCTAAGGGAAAAGGCAAGCTTATATAGATGGTGGAAGGGGAGTTGGGATCCCTACAACCATGGGATTGGCCCTATCTCTAAGGAAGCTTCCATGATAGGTGGAAAACCACCTCCCATACATGGAGATCCGGAGCCAAACCTCCCAACTCATTTTAGAGACTCGTTAAGGAGTTTGTTGGAATCAAACTTCCGCCATTTATTTTTTAAAAACACTCCTTATTAAGCTTGGCGCGAGTGAGACACTGGGATAGAGCGCCAGTTGGCATGCCCTCTATGGTGGATTTTCCCCATTGGCGCGAGGGTTGAACTGGCTAGCCGCACCAAGGCCAAAAGATCGGTTTTTAGGGTTTTGCAGAGGAAACTTTCTTCAGAAGAATGATTTTCTTTGTCAAGGGGGATGCCATGAAAGTGGTTTCAGGTTATGTCACTGCTCACAGGTCACGGAAAATTCCCTCCAATGTGCGGGACGAGAAATTGCAGGGATGGTGAAAAAATACTGTGTAACAGATGCCCCCTAAAGCATGAGGCCCGAGAGAGAGAGAGGGGTGAAATTCTTTATGAGAACGTGCCCAATTGAAAATACTACCATCGAAAAACATGCGTAGACAAATACAACTGATATCTCAAATACATGATATGTGGTATGGGCGCATCCATCCATAATAGAGTATACAATAATCAGGATCCAAGGCATGGATGTAGCCATCCAGAAAGGATCAATAAGTAGACTCAGGTATGGTTGCAACCATCCAATCAATGAGTCATGTAACCAATCATGATAACCCACAAAATTCGCAGCCTGGATTCCATCAGATAAAACCCAGGGTCTTGCGCTCCATCTCGACCCGAACAGAGTACAAGTCCTAGCATGTGAATAAGTGAGCTGAAGTCGAACATGCAAGAACATCGTCTGATTACCAGCCAATGATGAAATTCGTTAACAGACGCGAGAGGAACCACCAATAATGACGATGGCCCTCAAGGTACTAGAGGTAAAATCCATGGAATGTGAACAGCGAGCTGGCGTCGAACACCCGCAGAATCATTCGATCGAAGGCCAATGATGAAAGCCTTGCGTCAAATGCGAAGAACCTGCCATTGAGGCATCCAGGCTCCAAGGTACCAGAAGGGAGTCTCTAGATCAGCTTCCTGGATAATGAGCTGAAGTCGAAAAGAAGTGACCTTGATCGAAGGTGGGCCATAATGTTTCCCACATCATCGACACGAGACAAAGGAACATAATTTTTTTGAATCAAGATCAGATGAGAATCAGAGGGAGGTTGGAAATTGAAAAGGCCAACTTCTCTTGAACATATCGGCGGCACGACAATGGATTTGGCAGTATTTGACATCAAATGTTCTGAGGTCATGATGACGAGGAAAAGAGAAGATGAGCGGTCAAAAAGGATTACCCAAACCCATGGAGGCAAGCAGGAAACGAGATGAGATGTCCCCAACCCGACACAAATGCAGAAAAGTGCCATGTTCAAGAGCGACATACTGCCGACGCGACGATGATGTTGGTTCTATTTTTCCCCACCATTTCTGGCGAGTACCCCAATTATTTTTGGAAACAAGCTTGAAGGGGATAGCATATTCTTGTGATATAAGTTTGTCCTTCGGACAAATCCAACCTAGTACATTTAACGAGCCCTAGGAAGGAGGAACTCGAGTATCGTCATTATGACGGAATCTAATGTCATCAGGTTTTAACGAGTCTGACAAAAGAAGAACTCGACGTCTTTTCATGTTTAGAGAGTTTGAAAAGACAACAGCAAAGTAAACTCCAATAGTCCTTTTTCATAGATAGTTCCTCAGATCCAAAAAGGTAGAAAACTGTGTCTGAGAATAACTCCTAGTTGCGATAGGCTAGGGTATTCATTTTTTGTAAATAATCTATCCCAGCCCAAAAAAGGGGTAAACGTATACTGGGTAGATGTTGTTTCCCAGCCAATTTAACGAGATCAAAACGACAAGCGACTCGGCAATATTTTCATGTTTAAAGAGTCAGAAAAGAGCTGAAAGATGACTCTAGTAGTGAATTTTTCGTGTTTTTACCGAGTCTGAAAAAGTATAAAATACAACTTGTATCGTCGTTCTAGTAGCGTGAAAACTTGTTGCTATACAAGAAAGCAAGCGTAAAACCCATTTTTAGACAAAATATAATAAAATATTGGAAAAATAAGCTTCAAAACCTAATTTGATTTTGAAAAGTTATAAATATGACCAAAATAGTAAAAACATATTTACTTTTACTTTTTACCTCTTGTGGAGAGCAACAGTGAGTTTTTCCTTTGCGAACTTGCGGTGACGATTGTGGACGATCTGGTGCATTATTCTCAATCCCATTTTTTCCAGGTAAGAGGCGCTTCCCTTAGCTATGTTTTAATCCATTTTTTATAATATTCCATCATGATTTGGGATCCCAGAGGGGAACCTTTGAAAATTTATGGCTCGCCCAATTGGCGCGGGTATGAGGCACAGACCCGCACCAATCGGGTTCTTTTTGCAAAGGGGTCATGCAGTTGGCGCGACTGTCAACAAAACAGTGGCGCTAACCGCGCAACCTATTTTTCTGCTCAATTTAAAAAAAAAAATGAACCAATCAACTGGATTTTTGAATGCCCAAGGGATGTAATGATGTGTTTGTGACCATTTTGGTGTAGGTACAAAGCCACAATGGTGATCGAATGGAAAGAAAGGGAGCATAGTGAAGAAGATGAAATGGAAATGGGGAATGAGAAATGCATGAACGCTCTCTGAGATTGCGGCTTAAAGAAGTTCTTATTGACACCATGTCTTAGGGCACAACCTGAATTGCTGCAATACTTAATCAGTATCTAGGATGAGAACGAAGAGAAGTTTAGGCTTTGAGACCAAGTGTTGGAGCTTGAAGTATCTGATTTTTACTTCATCACTGGATTGTCCCGCAGAGGTCTAGTCCCGATCTTAACAGGTACTAGGCCTTTTGGTGAAAAAATGTCAATGATAAATGAAAGAGTGTGCCCAGGGGCATGAACAAGATCAGGTAGAGGGAAGGTTGACATCCACACTGTTCCTGATCTAGCACTCAGAGTGGTGCTCCATACCATTACGCGGGCTGCGGGGTCATAGGCGTTGCATGAGGCTACTAAAACACAGCTCCTCTTAGCATCGGAATGCATGAACCCGACACTATTTGATTGGGCTACTGTCATAACCATGAATATCAAACAGAAATTGAAAAAGTGTAAGAAAACCAAACTGAAGGAGTTTGGGTACGGATCTATCTTGGTATCGTTCATCCTTGAACAGATACCAATCTTCCAGGGCCAGGGGGCAATAGTCGTAGATCCACTGTTGAGAGAGCCACAGATGGCTCGATGGGCAGCACTAATGCACAGAGAAGGAGGGGGCCAAAAAATGTCATGGTGTCCCGAGTTCTTCGTATGGCTTCGGCGACAGTTAATTGTCATAGAGGACTGACCCTATGCCGGTACTGACTTCACAGGAGACCCAGATCTTCCATTCCCGGAAGGAGAGGACTGGGATGAGGAGCTGGGTAAGACTCTTTTTGATTTTATGTATTTTATGATTTTTTTTTGGTATACATGCATGTTCTAGCAATTGATCTTATGTGTATGCAGATGTTGGCCCAGAGAGGCTCGTCGGGATGTCGTCGATCGCACGAAGGACCCCTCTCGCCTATGACCCTCAAGGTGAGGGGGGTGAGGGGAGCGAGCTAGTTCAGAACTTGGAGGGAATCGCCCATGGAATCCTAGATTACGCTTGTCTAGCAGATGTCCCTTTGGCTTATCAGAGGCACGCCGTGGGGGTTCCTAGTCGCCTTCATCGTTTACTGAGGCGATTGGTGTGGGAAGTGACATGCTACCATGAGCACCATGCTGATTAGTCGCCTAGGCTTTTATATGCATATTTATGAGAGACATGTTGTCTCCGGATATTATTAAAACAGACATGTATATTTTGAATTTTATGTGATGCACACAAACTGCAAACATTCGACATATATATATATTTCTGGATGGATCTATTTCACATATGATTATGTTTTTTAATGCTATGCAAATGTCTAATACAATGTTATCTAATGCATTAGTTACATGATCAGCATAACAAACGACCCAATGGAAAAGTAAAAATTCACAAGATGCATCGCACAAATCACATTTTATTTTTACGCAAGCTTAAAAGCACACATGCAAACTATGCTTGGAAATGAGTTTTATTTTTTATGCAAGCTTAAAACACAAATGTAAACTATGCTTGAAATGATGAGAAAACGGGTGCCCCCAGCATGGTGTCTCAATCCGAGGTACATGCCCCCCAAGCTTCAGTCCATAGGAAATGGAGTGAAGGTTCAAAACATAAGAGATTCGATCGAAATCTAACCAAACTCGAATTGAACCATGTTTCATTATTTTAATGAGGTTGACACACTTAAGAACTATCCTCATAGCAGCTTGTTTCATTGTTTTAGGAGCTTGACACAAGAAAACGAACTCTGCTCCGGAGAGGTTGTTTCATTTTTTAAGGAGCTTGACACAAAAGAAAGATCTTTGCTCTGAAGAGGTTGTTTCATTTTTTAAGGAGCTTGACACAAAAGAAAGAACTTTGTTATAAAGACAACTTATCATGATGAATAGGAATTCATGGCTTCCAAGAGTTCCACATCGGATGGGAAAACAACTCCGCGGAAATCAGGACCCAATGCCCCCAGCACACTATGCACGATGGCATCATCACTGAGTACAGGCACGGGGTAGGTAGCCACATAGTTGACCTGCGGTGGGGTAGATACAACAGGTGGATAAAAACCAGGAAGGGATGATGGTGGGCAAGCTGCCACATCAGGACCAAAGAACGAAATCTGATCAATGGTCACGATCTGTCCTTCATGTGGAAAACAGACCACATGAAAAAGGGAGGAGACAAGCGCTCCCATGGCATAGGTGTAATCGTGCCCCAAGAGTAGATTGAAATCCAAGGGGCCTGGAACAACCATCACGTCCATATGGACAGTTTTACCTCCCAAAGTAACAGGTATCATGGAAGGATCCCTAACGGTTGACTAGTTCTTATGTTAAATGCCAACAGATTCTATGTAATAGGCACAAGCGGGGGCGAACCGAAATCTTGCCAAGAATTTGAGGATAAAATACTAACAGACGCGCCTTCGTCTATAATGGTGCTGGGTATGACCAAACCAAAGGCCTGTACAATTATCTCGAAAGGAACATAAGACGGAAGGCGGTATCCCGCAAATCGATTCCAATCAAAGGAAGCGACCAAACTACTTGGAGGGGCTACCATCGAACCGAGATGGTCTTCCCCTGGTGTTATTTGAGAAGAAGGAGCATCCTCCATGACTTCCATCATGGAGTCGGGAAGGGTATCCTCCGAGACCTCCATCACGGGAGGTGGAGGAGCCGCTTCTTGAGGTGTAGGGACAGGAGAATCTTTCCCCAAGTTCGAAGAACATGAGGGGTGTGAGATCCACTCTCAACGGAAAAGACCTGGTGTACCGTAGATGGGGCTAGCTCAACCGATCCCACGACCAGTGGTTGGTCAGCAATGGATTCCTGAATTTGAATTTCCAAGGGAGCGGGATTGACCAAGGATGACTCTTGACCAACCGTAGGATCAGTTGGTGGAGGACTCAAAGAAAGCCATTTATAACCAGCTGGGAGGCATGGTGTAGAAACAGTTGAGTTGTCCAAAACTCTCTTGGCTTCATCCATATACAGACAAAGGTGAATGGCATGGTGCCCTTCACACAACTTACAGGGATTGGTGATCTTACCCTGCTTCTTAGGAGCTTTACCAGCACCAGCTGAAGATGTGCCCCCAACCTAACTCCCAGAAGCCAAAGGCAACGATGGACGACCATTGGACCATACTTCGAGCACCTCGGGAATGCCAGGGCAGTCTCGAAGAAGATGGTCTCCTGTGCACAACATGCAAGACAACTTGACTTTCTGTGGAGGGTTGGGAGGTTCATCAAGAGGAGATGTTTTAGAAGCAGTAGCTGCACTCTTAGCCTCTCTCTTATCATACTTCTTCTTGTTTGTCTTCTTCTTCTTCTTCTTATCCACCTGGTTACTCAAATCATGACTTTCACCAGGCGAAGTAGAAGAGGAGGATACAAAAACAGTCGAAGAAGGGGAGAGGTCCACCTTGGAATGAACATGATGTTGCTCAGGCGGAGGAACTGATTGAACAATAGACGAGACATTCGAGACCACAAAGGTTGAAAACAACCAAACAGGCAACCCAACAGTTAACCCAGGAAGGGACAACGTTGCCATATAAGGAGCACCAACATTCCCAAAAGGAGGAAAATGACCCAGATTCCCATCGGAGGGGATTCCTTGGTTGGTGAACTCCGAAAAAGTTTCCATCAGAAACAACCTAAAACAACACCCTAAGGAAACTAACTTTAACCAAGAATATTTCGTGGGCAGTTAATTTTAAAACATTGAAACAAAATTTTGTTGTTTCATATTTTAAGAGTCGAGAAATAAGCAAAATGTGACTCTATCTCTTTCAATTTGGAAACAAGCGTGAAAGGACAAGCGCTTGATGATCTTTTCAAATTTAATGAGTCAGAAAAGATCGAAATGACTACTCTGGTAATCTAGGCAGATGGGTGTACCAGATATCTGTGAATTTCCATATACACCTTGGTTAAAAAATGAAAGAGAAATCAACCAAGGACTTGATGTACGTGCAAGTAATCTCCCCGAATGCTGTGTCCGGTGTATCATGAGTATAAGGCGGCAGACTTGGCTTCCTACGGATAAAGGATAGCAACCTAGTGGGGTCTCCCTTTATATACGTGACAGTCCGGGGAGCACAAGTCCGTACTAGTGCTGTCTAAAGCCAAGAGGCGAACGACAACTACTAGGTTTAACAACGCCGGAACACGTCACTAGCCTAGACCTCTAGATATTTCGTTAATGTTTCAATGTTGCCTTAAGGTAAATTGAATAAATTTTAGAGTTGATCTTTAAATTATGTTTCAATTTCAGGCCCTATCAAATGTTGTATCTCAAAATCCTCTAAATGCATACAACATGCCAAAATATATCACTTTGTTCGATGAAGAGCTAATTACGGGAAGGTTGAGAGCTTTTCAAACAACAACAAAATGATTACAAAACATCCACTACCATCTCTAATGCACGCTAATGAAACTAAAAACTTTTCTTTTAGAGTTATGTAACACTAATGATGCGGAAAAGCTTTCTATTTTCACTAACTAACCAAAAGCAAAGAGATTTTTTTTTGTATTTTTCAATGTTTTAGAGAAAATGCACCAAACGAAATGAAAAACTAATAAAGAGACCAATTTGAGAAATGATAGAAAAAGAGTAGAAACAAGCAAGTTCACTCAATGCAAAACACACAATCAGAACTCAAACTGATAGAGAAATCCCTCAAATCGAAGAAGAATCTCAAAAAGACTCATACAAACCGTGTAATCTAGGCTCGAAATGAGACAAGGCGAAACTTGAATGAAAAAGAGAGGAATCACTCAAATAACGCAATGATACAATGAAATCCAAAAAAACGAATGCAAAGAAGCGAAAATGAAGTTGACTGGGAAAACAAGGACCAAAAACTCCCACGTGAGGCTCAACACACTATAGCACCTAGAAGCTCTAGGGCTAGAATGAAAAACTGATGGTAAAGGAAAACCAGAGGATAAGGGTCAAAGACAGTAAAAAAAACTTCAAGGCACTCAAGCAGTTGGAAAAATGACACCAAAACCAAAAATCAGACTCAGAGGGCTCAAAAACAAGTAAACCCTAACACCAAACAGGGTTGGCGCGACTGTTTGGTTGTATCTTGCGCCAAAACAGGGTTGGCACGGGGGCCTAACTAGCAACAAGCGCCAGCTGGCGCGACTGTCAGGCTATAAACCGCGCCAATCGATTTTACTAAGGAAAGGAATGAAAAAGAGCAAATAGAGAGTAGATCAGATCTTTTGGGGGCTGAACAGGGGTTCTACATCGAAAGGAGGCAAACCATAAGAGCAAATGAATCAAACAAAAGCCAAAAACAATCGAAAGAGACAAGACTCACTCCAATTACATCCCCAGTGGAGTCGCTAGTTTGTTGGAGAGGTAAATCCCCTCTGCGGACAGAGGCAATCCCTACTAGCCCAGACTGGGTCTAGCAACAATCAGGTCATGCAGTGACGTAGGTCTCTAGTTACAAAACGACAAAAACATAATGAATTTCCTACCTTAGGTCCTACGCAATGGTCGTTGAAGAAAGGATGATGCTTCCCGTTCCTCGCTTTGCAGATCATGATCCTTCCACTTGGCGTGTCTGAACACCTGCATACATGCAAAGGATACAACGATACACAGCGTAAAATCTAAATATTGTAACCATACATCAGTGAGAGAGGATGTAATTCATTGCATCAAAAGAAATAGACACATGAATGAAACCATAATCAAAGTCGCTTATAATTAAAATAAAAAAGGAAAGATACAACCCAAATCTCTGATGCTTGATCTTCCTTCGGCGGGGCTGACAGTGGAGCACATCTCAACGAAGCTTGTTAGAAATGGGACAAAGCTCTCTCTCTTCGGCTTGGCTCTCAAAGGATGTCTGGCGATAGTATCCTTGCTACAAGTTCCGCTCTTCTAGCTTGCTAAGGGAAAAGGAAAGCTTATATAGATGGTGGAAGGGGAGTTGGGATCCCTACAACCATGGGATTGGCCCTATCTCTAAGGAATCTTCCATGATAGGTGGAAAACCACCTCCCATACATGGAGATCCGGAGCCAAACCTCCCAACTCATTTTAGAGACTCGTTCAGGAGTTTGTTGGAATCAAACTTCCGCCATTTCTTTTTAAAAAACACTCCTTATTAAGCTTGGCGCGAGTGAGACACTGGGATAGAGTGCCAGTTGGCGCGCCCTCTATGGTGGATTTTCCCCATTGGCGCGAGGGCTGAACTGGCTAGTCGTGCCAAGGCCAAAAGATCAGTTTTTAGGGTTTTTCAGAGGAAACTTTCTTCAGAGGAATGATTATCTTTGTCAAGGAGGATGCCATGAAAGTGGTTTCAGGTTATGTCACTGCTCACAGGTCACGGAAAAGGCCCTCCAATGTGCGAGACTAGGAATTGCAGGGACGGTGACAAAATATTGTGTAACAGAGGTGAATCTTGTTATTACTTTGAGGATGGAGATGTGAGCCTTTGGATTCCCTTGTTGCTAACACGGGCATCATATCCTTCTATTTGTTGGTTGAGAAAATGTGTATATGAGTATATGTGTATATTATTGTAAATATTGTATCGAGATGGTTTATAAAGCTCCACAGATAGTATGGTTATTTGCTGCATGAAGCAGATGTGCTTAAGTATATGTGGTTGTTATTGTAAATATCATAATGATATATGTTATAAAGATCCAGTACACAATATGCTTGTCATGTTTTCAGCATGTTGTTAATTGTAAATATTGCAATGAGTTGTGTTATAAAGATCCATAGGCAATATGTTTTAATTTCAACATTTTTTTGGTTTGTAGGTGTCATTGAACATCGAGGGTGGTGTTCCCCCAAGGGGGAGGGTTCTTTAACAGTGTTGGTTAAAAATCCATGTAAAAATATATAAGACCAAGGTCATGGGACGCATATTCAAAGTTGAATGGTCGACAAAACATCCTATTGGGTGTTCATTTCGGTTATTATGGCTAAAGGAAATTGGAAAAGGCAATGGAAAAGGATTTGGAAATGCATGAGACATTAATTGGCATTTTATTTATGAAAATAATGGAATATAGGAGAAAAGGAAGGTGAAAGGTCACAAGTTGCATGTGAGGACAAAATTGAAGGAAAAGGCTTATGAGGATTAGTTGGCAAGATTTTGGCTCGTTTAAGATTTTTCTCACACTTATGGCACTCATTCTATTCTATATCTCTCTCATACTCTTGGATACTTAGAGTTTTCTTGGATCACTCTTGGAGGGTGCGGCATACTTGGTGAATTGGAGCAAGAAGGAAAAGAAAGAGCAGGAAAGTGAAAGCGGACATCAGGATCAGCAACTACAATGGGTTTTGATTGCAGGTACCGAGTTGCATGTATGATTTCCTCACTAGATTTTGCATGCATGGTGTGTGCATGTGGTTTTTTGTTATGATTTGTCATTAGCATGGAGGATTTACTAGATTGATAGTGGATTTTCCTAGCCTTGTCATTTCCTGGATAGACATGGCGTTGTGGGTTCAGTTTCATTGTTTTTTTTTTTTCCTGGTTGGTTCTCATGCTCCTTTAGTTGTGGGTTGAATTGCTAGTTCCTGGAAGGATTGGTAGGAAAAACACTCTAGAAGCCCAACAGACAACTGTGGATTGAGTTACTAGTATTGGAAGACTTGGTTAGACAAACACTACGGAAGCCCTAGGTGGGTTGAGTTACTAGTCCTAGAAGCTTTGGTTGGAAAAACGCTCTGGAAGCCCTATAACAACTAGGGCTGAGTTACTAGTCCTAGAATCCTTGGTTGGAACAAACATTCTGGAGCCCTTAAACAGTTTGGGTAGAGACCAATCCATGATGGTTGTGATATCTGACCATGAGGTGGAATCATTGGTTGAGGGTTGAAATAGTTTGGCCTCTAGAAGCCATGGATTGGTTTTGATTGATGTGTTTGATGATATCCCACATTCAAGCTTGGAATATGGCACGAGGGTGATTGGATGAAGAGATTTTTGGCTCAGCCAATCTATGGTCGGGTGGAACGTGGAAGTCCCATCTCCGGCTGGTTTTCACATTCATTAATGAGAAGCTATTTCCTTTGGTATTTGATTTATAAATGTACTCGTTTATATGTGGATTATATGGTTGTTGTTACTATGATGGTTATAATCATGTGTTATAACAGTGATGATGTATGGCTCTCCTCTTTTTTGATTTGTAAATGAATGAATGATGTATCTATGACCTAATAGATGCTATTGCAACTAATGATATAAGGGAACAATGCTTATTACTAATTCTCATATAAGCATGAGACCCCTATGCTTAGATATGTTGTTTACACCTGTAGCTTTCATATTTGTGACATGTTTGACAAAATGTCAGTCCCAGTTGGGGATGGTCAGGCTTAGTCCTGAAGTTGGTTTTTGGTTTATTATCCTTGTCATCATGTTTTTAATGTATTCCATAAGCTACAACAAGTTCTCGGTAGTGGCCAAAATTCGAGGCTTGAAAAATGCCTTAAATTCCATAGACTCTGGCACAACACTGCTGGAAATAGTCCCTAGACACATACATGCAGACTTGTGCATGTGTCCAAAGCCTCCCAGACAAAGGAATGTGGGCTTGTGCATGCGTTCAGAGGTTTAAGGGCTCAAAATCTTAGTGGGACCCAAGGGAAGGATGCCTGAATGGTTGGGTTGGCTCCCGGGGGTGTTATTATTGATGTACAATGTCTATGTGATGTTTCCGTAAATTTCACTTCCTTAAGGTCACCTAGGAGGTTGAATCTCATTATAGTAGCCTCTTGTCACATGATTACCCTGGTTGGTCGGTTACTTGGGTAGATGTGGGAGGAGGGTGTTACAAATTTACCTTCAACAACAATATTGTAAAGGTTTGCATCTGCTTCACTTTTGGTGAAGCCCAACCTAGTGAAACAGTTCTCAATCCTGGTGCACCAAGCACAATGTGCATGTTTCAGTCCATACAATACTCGCTTGAGTCTGCACACATGCGTCTCTCTATTGAAGGTCTCAAATCCTTCAGGTTGTTTAATGTACACCTCCTCCTCTATCACTTCATTTAGGAATGTTGTCCTCACATCCATTTGATGGATCTTCCAACCCATCTGCATTGCAAGTGCTAGAATTGATCTAAAAGTGGACCTTGGTACTTGAGAAAAGGTCTCCTCATAATCAATTCCCTCCACCTGAGAGAACCCCTTGGCCACAAATCTAGTCTTGTGTTTCTTGATGCTTCCTTCTCCTGCTTGCTTCACCTTGTAGATCCACCTAAAACCTACCATTTACTTGTTCTCTTGTCTTAGGACCACTTCCCAAATATTGTTTCTGACTATGGAATCATATTCCTCTACCATAGAATCAACCCACAATGGTTGCTCCACTGATTCCTCGAATGAGGATGGTTCTGTCTCAACTAGATAATTCATCAAAGCCATGTACCGAGTGTACCAATCCTGTGATGTCCTCTGCCTATGCTGTGATGTGGGTGCTCCCACATTCTATCTAACATCATGCAATATTCTGTCAGCTTCCCTAGTGAGATTCCTTCCTTCTCTAGATGTATCTGCATGAGTGGGTGCTTCCACTCTTTGCTCCTATGCTAATGGATGCTCTACAACATCTTGAGGTTTTTCCTTTGGAGCCAAAAGCTCCTCATCTGCATGCAAATGAAGATCCCTCTCAAGGGAACATCTCATGGCCTTCTCTTCATCGAACTTCACATCTCTACAAACAACTGTCATCTTGTGAGATGGAAGGTACACCCGATAGTTGTGAGGTGTATCAGTGTACCCCACAAATATGCCCAACTCTGTTGTCAGCTCTAGATTTTTCCTTGCATCCTTGAAAACATGACAGTAAACTGATGAACCAAATATCCTGAAGGGTGATACATCTCGTTTCTTCCTTGAAAAAGCTTCTTATGGTGTACTCATCCCGAGAATCCGATGAGGACTCATGTTCTGCACATATACTGTTGTGTTGCATGCTTCAACCCATAAGTGCAATGGTAGGCCTTGATCATGCAACATCGCCCTTGCAACTCCCACAATACTTATGTTCTTCCTCTTAGCAACCCCATTCTGCTCTAGGTTAGGGGGTTCTATTCACTCCCGTCAAATGCCTCCCTTTGCATAGAAGTTCTTAAAATCATTCGACACATATTCTCCACCATTATCGCTCCTATGAGCCTTCACTTTCCTTCCAGTGTCTTTCTCAACAAGTGCTTTAAATTCACAAAATTTGGAGAATGTTTTGTCTTTCTTTTGCATGAAGAAAATTTAGCACTTACATGAGAAATCATGTACAAATATAACATAATACATTTTCTTGGACTTAGAGGATGTCAAGAAAGGTCCACACACACTCGAGTGAAATATTTCGAGGACTGTTTACGCTCTACTATCCTCATCATGAAATGTGGCTTCGGTGTACTTCCCAGTGTACACCCATTGTATGTATCTTGCTACTCTAGTGCAGTACCCTTGGGAATTCATATAGAAATATGTTGCATGATCCTTAAAGCTCCATGGTGCAAAAGGCCAAGTATCCTATGCCATAATTCACCGATGTCTCAACTCTGCACCTTCTTTGCTTTCATGCTCAAAGCAACACAGTCTTCTACATACAATTTGTAGAGGTTCTTCACCTGAAACCCTGATCCACTTCACTTGTCCCGTGGTGATGTGTCTAAGGAAATCCTTTCCTTTGCTAAATATCACATTGTAGCCATGGTCTTCCAACATAGCAACTGAAACTAAATTCTTCTTCAGGCCCAGAACATACATGGTATCTTTCAATGTGAGAGGGGAGCCAGAATCCCTCTGAAAAGTAATTGTATTTATGTCAGTTGCGCTATACCTTCCATCATCTCCCATCTCGATGTGCATTTGGAGATCCTTCTCCTCCAAGTCACTGAAAAATTATTTGTTTCCCGTTATATGGAATGAGGCTCCACTATCTAGATACCACACAATACCCATCACTGATGTGACCATGCATGCAATGAGGATGAAATCCAACTCGAATTGTAAATCTAGAGCTTCACCTACCACTCCTCTTGAGAGATTCTTTCTGAACTTCTTGTGTGGACACTTCGTCGCATAATATCCCATCTCATGACAATGAAAGCATTTAATCTTCAACAAGTATTTCTTCTTGCATGCCTAACCAAAATCTCCTTTGGATTGGGATTTATTCCCTTTCCCTTTCTTTTCCTTTCCAACCAAGGCACATTTCTCCTCATTCTCAACCTTGGATAATATCTCGTCTCTGGTGTTCCACCTAAATGTTTCTGGTACCAAATCTAACCATAATATTTCCTAGTTTGGTAGCTTCTCCCTCCCATTGACCAAATATTGGTAGTTGTGCCAGCTCTTGGGAATGCCTAGAAGTGCTAGGCTTACCAGATCATCTTCTACATCCGTAACACAAACACTCCCAAGTTCATCATGACATTGTGTGAACTTGCTCAAGTACTGTGGTATTGTGTTGCCCTTCTACATTTTGATATTCCGAAGCTTGTCTTTGAGTGCCAGCTTCCTGTGGTCACTACTATTCTGGAACAAATATGTCAATTTTTTCCACATTTCATATGGAGTTTCTTTCCCGTGGAGGTTAAAGACAATATGGTCTCGTACTCCCTCCAATATGATCCTTCTCGCCTTGGCTACACTCTTCTTCTAATCTTCTATGTTATGAGTATCAACTGTTGTTGGTTTCGGGACATCATTATCAATGAATTCCTTCAACCATTATCCTCCATGACTGCTTCCATGTGGTCCTTCCAAGCAATATAATTCGAGCTACCCTCAAGGGCATACTCGAGCCTTAGACCATAGAATGTCATCCTGCTAGCTCTGGAGAATAGATTTACAAACTTGTTCCTCCTGCAAAGACAAATTCAAATTCTCTTCTCTACTGTGAATCTAAATTTGATACCATGTAAAAATTAATTGTAGATTCAATGTTGCTCATATAATGTTCTAAAACATAAGACTCAAATCTACTCTACTCATCTGCAGAAAGCAATTCATGATTGAGAATAAATATAAAAAACATGTGACATGAATCTATACACATAACACGCGGATATATCTAGGGGAAAGCCATTGCTAAAAACCCCTTCCTATATGTATTGCATTAATAAAAAAATAGAGAATAAATACAATGCTTGTTCAAGCCTGAACAATCTCTATACAAGTAGAATCTATCTCACTGCTTCATAAGTTAACTCTAGCCAACACTTAGCCAATTCTGATGCCTTCCAAGCTCCTATCTCAACTGGGTAACTCGTATTTCATGCATGCATGAGTTAATTATGGCTGATTTATCAGTTAACTTGTTGAACAATGAAGCTCCACCCCACTGCTAGATCTCCTACTAGTTCCTCCAACAGTTAGAACTAGTTTAGCGGATTTTAACTTATTGTAAGTGAATTAAATTATTACAACTCAAATTAAACTCAATCTAGGCTCCTAAAATTTAGGAATCACTCTACATGACTCAAGTTAGGCCCTCAACTCGAATTAACTGGGCCAACTAAGTGAAACTAACTTAGTTAACTCGTACAAGTTGTTTTGTGATGTGGAATTATGATTTTCTCCTAATTTAATTCAAGGGAAAATTAAATCATCATTTTCTTGTTTCCATTTTTCAACAATGAATTCTTTGAGCCATATGATGATTGTATGTCGTGACTCACAAGATAGAGGATATGTTCTAAAGAAAATTCCTATGGGACATGAAGTTCAACCCATTGTTTAAGTTCAAGGCCTATAATGTAGTTTTTTCATACAAATTTCTGTCTCTTGTAGCTAACCTAACGTTCATTTGCATATTGAGGTTGTTCCTTCACTTATTTAATATATCATTCCTCTCATCTTTCTAAAGCCTCTTCATTTCCTCTTTTTTCCTTGAAAATGTCTTTTTGGTAAATAGTTGGATGAGTTTCAAATATTGATCAATCCTTCTAATTCTCTTCTAGGTTCTTGAGTTATCATGACACTTGTCATCTAGAACCATTATGAGATTCTCTTACTAAAATATTGGCTCCATCCTTGAAGACTTATTCTTTAGTCCTAGCATGTTTCCATTGGCATAGTCCCCTTTAAGAGCTTGAATTATTCAACCCTAATACCTCAAGGGAGGTTCTAACACAACTTGGACAATGGAAGTATCAATTCTTCTAAGGGCACTTTGGTAATCATTCACTGCATCATTACTACATCATTTTGTGTGGTATATCTAGTTTTATATATCACATTGTATTGGATTTGACACAAATTTATTTTGTTGGAGAATTGAGTTGCAATTATAAGTTCATTTAAGAGATTGAACACTCTCTTGGAGACCTATCACGACTCTCTTATTCATTCCCACTTTCTAACTAAATCTCAAATACAATTACAATTTTCGCACTTTCTAACTAAATCTCAAATAAAATTAACCCAAAAAACCCTCAAACTAAATCCAAAATATCACCTCAGTAAACTACCACTTAATCGTTTATCAATTTTATCCTTCCCCTCATATTTATATTATATTCATTTTAAAGTTTTTTAATAAATTCGATGTCCATTTTAATAATCGGTAAGAAGATTCTACCAATGAGATGACCATTTTAAAGATTTCGATTCTTCTAGTAGAGAATCTACAAAGTTTAGAAAAAATAAATAAATTAATACTCAATTGCTTTTTCCAATTCATTTTCAAGGGACAAGTAATAGATCCGAGAATTCGTTTTGAGCGCTGTGGGCATCAGAGGACGTGGAAAGCATAAGGCTGCCAACGTGCCCATCAAATCGAAATGACGGATGTTTCCTTCAAAACTGGTAGGACCCACTGGTGGCCACCTAACACGCCAACCTTCCGTACCCTAGCAACCTCCACCAAGCACGTGGAACGGACCATTGCAGCGTACGAACCTACGGAAACTTTTTCTTTGTACGTATCGTTCCACAACTCCTGAAGCACGTGGGTGACAGCTGAGTCCACTCAAAATGGATCCACGTCATCCGGATAACCACAAATCCAGTTCATCGATCTCAAAATGTACCCGTTGCAGGGGGCAAACCAATATTTCTTATGCTATTAGCTCATTAACACGGTTAAGACTCAAGAGTACCAGTGAGTATGCCATGTCCATGTGCATGGCATCGATCATCAAAAGGGTAGAAGGCTCTGCTTGAATGTACCTACAGTGTACACCACTCCCACTGTTTTAATTACATTAATGCGAGCTGCCCACTTTATTTCAAATCCGCCCACTTTCTTTCAAATTCGCGTAGTCGCGCCAAAAACAAAATTGAAATGTCTCCCTGCACAGCGAACAAAATGAAGATCTCCTCAAGATGAACAGTTTATTTCCTATACATTAAACAAACAAAATGGTGATCCCCTCCTCCTGTAGTCAGCCAGCAAAGCCAACCTCAAAGCAGAATGTGGATTTCATTTGGTATCTACGAACCTCAGAATGGCTGTGACATTCATGAGGCAGTTGCCCACATGGCCAGAGTGGCTGCTCTGCTTGAAAACAGAAAAAACATCGATGTAGCCATTCTCAAGAGCCTCGAGCAATCATGGGTATAAATAATTGCTTTGTGATCTGAGTTTCATGTTTAGTAACTTTATCTAGTTTTCAGATCAAAATCTTGCTCACTGTTAACTAATTATATTGTGTGCGCATGCCACTGTGTTTGCAGTCTGGAAAGGGGGCTCCAGTGGAGATGGTCCAGCGCTAAATCTGCCCGAGGTACGTTTTTTGGACTAATATTGTTCTTTTAATCATACCTATAATCCAATGGCAAAAGAAAACCGATCGCGATTAATCAATCGGCCTGCTCATAAATTAGTTCCCTGGTGTGATAATCAGGCAGCCGCATTCACAAAGGGGATGGCATGCGCGGTGAGAATAGTGGACTCCGGTTGGTTCCGCCTCAGTTCCCAGGAGATCAACAAAAACGTTCATTTTGCTCACTTGTCGCTGGGTGACATTTTTGGCCTCAGCAGAAGATACAGGATGTTATCTCCTACTGCTGCTTGGCGATACTTAACTCCTACTTCTCTTGGCTTAAAGGTCTATTGTCCTACTCTTTCTATGACTCCCTTGACGGGAAGCAGAAGCTAATACGATTAGGAGTGTGGGATAGCATCCAATCTGCGTCTGTTCTAAATAATTATGATAATTCCAAGGCTAACCCTTGGGTGGCCTTTTGGAAAAGCCTAGGGGCCAAGAAGATCAAATACCATGTGTGCCAGGTTGTTTATGTTACCGGAGCCCCTGCAACCTCCAAAACTGCAGGCCAGGTTTTCAGATATAAATTCATGGAACCGGAATCTGGCAGTGAACTACTCCTAATGATTTCACAACTGCAAGCTGCTATATACATAGAATTTTTGGAGCGAGCTCATGAGATGGAGCGTTGGCTTTCAGGTTGGTGGTCATTGTCCTCTGAATTCTAGCTGGCAACTCAGATCAGTAATCATCAGGTGTACAACAGATGTATTGGGCACAGCTTCATTGCATGTTCTACACGCCCAAAACGTCCTGGGAATAGGAAGATGATGGCCCAGCCGCCATCAATTTTGTAATCAGGAATTTAATTTATTCTTTCATTTCACTTTTTCAAGAATGGTGACTCTGCTTGAAAAAATGAAATGAAGGAATTTAATTTACTCTTTCATTTCATTTTTTTTTCAAGAATGGTGACTCTGCTTAAACATTTGTCAATAGAACATTTCTGTTTCTTCTTTAAAAAATGTTATAAACTGGGAGTTTACAGTACTGGTTTTAAATGCACACTATTTATATGCAAATAGATTGATTTAAAATCAAAACCATTCAGTTTATAAAATGATATTCATATGAACAGCCTTTTGTACAACCACACTAGGATTTGTGCATACATGCTCTGTGCGCCGTATATATTTTTTTTATAACACTTTCAAACTACAACACAAATAGTATATTTTTTTTTTATAACACTTTCAAGCTACAACACAAACACAAATAGCACATTGGGCCATGGATCTCGGAAGAAAAACCTATCTAGTTCCACTTAGGTGCAAGTATTCATTAGATTTTGATTTTAAATGCATAATGCATTATCGTTATTGACAATAGCAATTTTTCTTTGAGGGTTGCACAACACATGTAAATGGGCCACACATACACTTGATGTATTTGGGTGGATTGATTGAAGTTTAAGAGGAACATTTTCCAAAAAAAAAAGTTTCAAATGTATATTAATAGAAAGAACTCTAAAATGCCTTGTTGTTTTGGCCACCTTAAGAACATATTAGCAAAGTTCAAAGTGGATCATATATTACATTGTACATTTATAATGCGTGTCTCGTATAGCACATTGCAAAGCATTAAGAGAAACTTCCCATTCCCTAAGTTTTGGAATGTAAAAGATAGGCTACTCAACAATGAAGACAATAGATGATAAAATTGGGTAAAATAAAAACGAATGGAGACAACAGAGATTTTTAAAATCCTCAGGAGATATGTGATCCCTTGTTCACTTGACAAAAGTCGTTGAGTGTTTGGAATAATAATATGGTCCCAAATATCGTCATTGTAACTCCATGGAGCTAAGTTGGACAATGCAAATCTTGACAATTTTCAACTCTCTAGAAACAAAAATGTCGACCAAGATGAAACTCAAATTGTCCTCGTGCAATGCCAACAACACAACTTGCAAATTTTCCCTTGAATGTCATCCAACACAAGTTTCACTACAAAATGGGATGGAATGGAATGTTCAAGCCAATTTCAAAACAATTGTGTCATTGAAAAGAGCATTGAGAGCTACATGTTGTAGTATACTAGGACATAAACCAAGCCCTCGTTTGGTAGGAAAAGTTGCCAAACTTTTAAATGCTTATATGTGAGGTTAGCACAACTATAAAGCACTTTGTTGTATTCCTATCATGAGTAGATGAAAAACAATATTTGTGCGATGATAGAGTACATAGTAAACAACATGGGGGAGAAGACAAAACTTGGACTAGCATCATGATTTGAGAGCTATGATAATAGAAAGTTTACCCATGAATTTTTTAGGAATCAACTTTTTTCACTCCAACATAATTTCATATGTTGTTTTTTTATGGAATTTAGTTGGGCATGAAAATAAGGACTTTGTAAGAGCCCTCAAAGAAAATATTTCAATTATAAAAATGAGGTGTGAAAATGCCCCACATTTAGGAGATTCTTCATGCCATAACATGCCTCATTCCAAAGTTCGAGACCATAATTTTGTGGAGTGTAGCTAGGCATTTGGTGGGGTCCCTAGGAGATTGTGTTGGATACATAACCATGACTATCCCCATGGTTTCAGAGTAATACAATTGGACCTTAAACATTGAGTATTTTAGAGATCATTTATATTAATTTGGCCTAGTTTTGCAATTGTATGTCCTTTATCTTGATTTTGAGATAAGGTACACATATTTAGGAATTAGAAGCTCTACTTTTCATACTGATATTTATGTCTTGTCATGGTATTAGATACATTGTTAAAGGAGTTTTTTCTTCAACATGGATTCTATTCATTGATATTTTATGTAATTTAAGTCACTTGGTATGAAAAGTTGTATTGCAATTAGAAAGTAGAATGGATTCTAATATCCTTAAAAATTGCAAATAATGATATTACCAATTCTCATTTCTATATATGTTAAATTTGTTTTCTCTTAAAATTTTATTTATGATATTGAATTCTTCTAGTTTATTGTAGCTTTTACTATTATTTTTGTTACATTTTTTTAATGTATATATGTTTAACACATATATTAATTATTTTTATAATTAAAAGTAATAGTAATAATAATTAACTTAAATTTCATAACTTTTTTAAATTTTAATAGATGTGTCACAGAGGTAGGTAAGTGTTTTGTTGAAATTAATGGAGAATGTATTCTTGGAGAGATTTTGTTGATTAGTTATGTGTGAGCCTTAGATTAGGATTTAGTTCCTACATTTTAGGTGGTTGTTCCAACTCAACTATCTTCTTGTAAACTATATATATTCATGATTCTTAATGATGAAATGTAGAGTGTTCTGCCAAAGGCAGTCTCCAGGTGAAGTGCCTCACCTATGAGCTGCTAAGTTTATGAATATATTAGGTTTCTTCGAATTTTATCATGGTATTAGAGTGTCAGGTATATTGAGCTGCTCATTTTGTTGAATATATGTTTTGTCTTCCGGTTTTTATCATGGTATCAGAGCATGTATCTGGCATCTGCTTCATCATTCTCAGTAGAGAGAATAGAATCAGAAATAAACAGTATGAGGTCCTGATTCTGATCTTCATCAGCAAAGTGCCCTGCATGCTTCTTATGTCTATGTCAATTTTCATCAAGCTTCTTCTTAATATGGAAATTCGTGGCAATGTGACCAACTCTACCACAATAGAAACATTTGGTTTTTGAATTGCTTATGTTTGAAGACATACCTTGAGATGGCATACCTTGAGGTGGCTTTCTTTGTGGTGTACCTCTGCCTTTTTGTCCTGCACTTGCCTTCCCTCTGAAGGGCTTCTTTTTTGCCATTAAGGAAAGATCTGAACTCTGAGGTTTCAAAGTCATCCGTCTTTCTTCCTCTTGCATTAAGATTCCTGTCAATTCTTCAAATTTGGGAGCTTTTTCTCTCGCATTCAAGCCTGTGATGAACATCTGATAGTCATCAGTCATACCATTCATGGTAATTGTGACAAGATCGATGTTTTACACTGTCTCCCCGATGTCGCCCAACTTATCTCTTTGCTCCTTGATTTGATAGATGAACGTAGCTATTGATTCGTTCTCCTCCATTTTAATGGACAGAATCTTGCTCTTCAGGAACAATAAGCTATTTGCCTTTTTTATCTCGTACAAATCCTTGAGATTTGTCCATATCTCATTTGCTGATTTACACTATTTAATGTGAGAGATAATGTAATCTGTCACTAACAATTTCAACAACACTTTCACTTTGTTCTCCCTCTTCTCCCAATCCTGAATTGCTGCAGTTGTTCTGCCTCCTACTGTTGTTGGATTCAATTCATCTCCATCTACAATCGCCCATGCACTTTGCCCCTCAAGCAAACTCTGCAACTTGAATTTTCCAATTAGAATAATTGGATCCATCGAGCTTATTGCTCTTGTTCAAGTATGTCTCTACTATCTAATTGTTCATTGTGACAAGTCTACCTCAAAAAAAACTTTCCACCTCCAACAATTGAGAGAAAAAACGGATCTATCTCTAGATCTAGAGGAGCAATCTCAAGAAAACCTTTTTAAAAAAATGCAATCTTTAATGCACAGATCATTTTGAAAGGTGCAGAAACCCTCTTTAAACAAATAAACCCTTTTCAAATGCGCCCAACACTTTCAAAAAATATTATAACTCTTTAAAAAAAAATCAAAGGAAAATTGTACCAGCTTCTCAACGATAATGTCTCTCTAGCAACTGAAAGCAAACTGTTGTCAGGGTCATAGCTCCACCTATCCATAAATTTACATAATCCACGATCGAATCTAACGCATTAATAGAGGAGCTCTGTCGAACAGACACCACCAACACTGATACACATTGTATTCAAGTTATTTGACCACTCTACAACGCTCCACGCAGCAGGAAGACACCACCATCCCTGCAACTAATGTTCAGAACCATGACAATGCCACTAACACGCCTCCATGCAGGTTCGAGTTTGGGCTCACGCTTCTACGCTCACCACTCTGCTCAACCTCCCGGACGAAGGCAAGACACAAAGATCCCAACTCTTCTTTCATCGGTCGGATCCGCTGGTACAAATCATATCGATTGCCTAGACAAGTAGCTTTGGCATACCTCAACAACAATTACCAATTAGTTTCTCCACTCTGCAGATTCGACCTCCACATACATTCCAGCGACAACCTCATTATTCAACCATGATAAAAATTGACTCAGAAATCAATACACGTAGATATCTTTTGTCTCCCTCAACAAACCAAGCAGACTCACACTATGATTTCCACACGCAGTCACTGCTCCACGAATATCCTCACGCTGCGGCCAATACTCACAGACCATTCGCACCATATCTCCTAACATACACACTAGATCAGATCAGATGCATGCGGGCAGATCGATTTTGTGATTTATGATGCGAATTATGGACGACCTAGCAGAATCGGCCTCTAATAATTCCAAGCTCCTCTAGAGAAAAAGGGAAAAATAATAGGTTTCACAAGATCATCACACTCGTGCAGTAAAGAATGGCTTTATGACTCTCACTCCTTGCACAATGGCACGATGGATGGGGGAATCGCTTAGGTGAGATCAGGTAGCCAAATTCAATTGCCAGCAAGATATATGGATCGTTCTCTTATAACTTGTATGTTAAATGTTGTTGAACCCTAAAATTATAAAGAAGCTAGTCAATATGATGAATAGATGGCATCCATGGAAGAGGAATATGAGTCAATACCTAAAAACAAAACCTGGGATCTAGTTGAACTACCTGAAGGCAAATAACCCATAGGTTGCAAATGGTTATACAAGCATAAATTTAAAGCATATGGGAGTATAGACAAATATAAGGATATGTCGGTTGCAAAGGGGTACTCGCAGAAAGAAGGCATAGACTATGAGAAAACCTTCGCCCCTGTAGCTAAATTAAACACAATTAGAATGTTAATTTCTTTAGCTACCAAACATCATTGGATGATACACCATCTAGATGTAAAATATACATTTTTAAATGGGGAATTAAAAGAAGTGTATTTAATGCAACCAGAAGGGTTTGTTAAACAAGGGAAGGAATATTAGTCTTTAGAGTGAGGAAAGCATTGTATGGAATAAAACAGGCACCCAGGGCGTGGTATGATAAAATTGATTCATTTTTCCTACAACATAGTTATAAAAGAAGCAAGAATGACACTAATATGTATACCGTGTTTGATAAAGAGGGGAAAACTATTTTGATTTCTTTATATGTAGATGATATTATCATTACAGGAAATTTTGATAAACTCATTAAAGAAATCAAAGAGAATATGTCACAGGTTTTGGAGATGAAAGACCTTGGAGAGTTACACTATTGTTTGGGTCTTGAAGTCTGGAGGGATTCTGGCCAGACTTTTTTTTGTCTCAGGGAAAGTATGTTAGGGGCTTATTGAATTTTTTTAGAATGGATCAGTGTAAAGTTGCCTCAGTGCCTTTACAGCAGAATGTCAAACTTCAAAATGATGATGTTTCCAAGGATGTGGATGCAACACTGTATAGACAGTTGGTTGGGAGTCTAATTTATTTGACTACAACTATGCCGGATTTGGCTTTTGTAGTCAGTGTATTGTGCCAATTCATGGATCCCTTCCGTGAATTCCTACTCTGAGTGCCTTTCCTATAGTACTGTTATCATGTCCCAAACCAAATCAAAATTGGGCTAAAAATCATCAGAAGTGAAATCCAACTCTGAAATATAATGCCTCAGGAAGTGGAGATGGGTTGGAGAACATTAAAGGCTATGTATATGTGTAGCTGTGAATTAGATTTTTGATGTGGTTGATCTAAAATATGAGCTTGGATTCACTTTCACAACTTGCTTATTGATTGCCTTAATTGATCTGTTCTTGATCTTCTAATTCTCCTGAATTCCTACTCTGAGTGCCTTTCCTATAGTACTGTTATCATGTCCCAAACCAAATCAAAATTGGGCTAAAAATCATCAGAAGTGAAATCCAACTCTGAAATATAATGCCTCAGGAAGTGGAGATGGGTTGGAGAACATTAAAGGCTATGTATATGTGTAGCTGTGAATTAGATTTTTGATGTGGTTGATCTAAAATATGAGCTTGGATTCACTTTCACAACTTGCTTATTGATTGCCTTAATTGATCTGTTCTTGATCTGTTCTGGTTGTCCTCCATTGTATCTTAATAATGGTACCAACGAAGTTGTGGTTTATTACAATGTTTTATCACAATATTTTAATAGTTTTAAATATATATATATATATATACATATGTTCAAATATACTTGTCACATGAGGACTAGACTATAAGCCCCTGTTTGAAAGAATAGTTAAAAGGTGAGAAACAACAGTGAACTGATTGAAAATTGAATCAAATACAAGAAAGGAACATGTAACAACACTATAATGAACTTGTAATGAACATGTAACAGTACTATAGGAAAGATTATTTAATTGAACTGAATCTAAAACCAATTAGAGAGAAACAAGTATAACAGCTAAACGTTGAAAACAGTAGGTGTGATCAAACTGAAAGAAGTTATGACTTGATATTCAGATTAACAAAAGGAAGTATTATCCATTAATAAGATTACAAATCTTATAAAACTGGCTTTTTCACTTCCTTCTATATTTGGTTTACGTGTACTGAAATAGAGGAGGACGTGCAAAAAAAAATGCATCATTGTTGGTGACAGAACAGGTGCAAACAAAAGTGCAATATTTTGCGTCATTGTTATCAAAAATTCCGATGGAACAAAGTTGATACTATTTTGTGCTTTTTACATTGGATTTTCAAGAGCTCCCTTTCTCTTGGAAGGTCTTAGGAGGAGGTTGTCTTAGCATTTCCATAGAAGTTTTAATACAGAAATTTTAGGGTTGAAGTTCTAGGTGGTGTAGCAGTGTCATAGCTAACAGGTCGAAGTTAGAATGTGTAGCAGTTTTTGTGCAAATTCAAGGAAGAACTTGAGGAAGGGCTGGCTTGGTAGTGAGAGAAGGACTTGGTCTAGGGATTGTGTCTTTGTATCACATTTGAAGCATATTCTAAGAAGAGAAGAGTTTCTACGTTTTCCCCTTGGAGGGGTATTTCCTTGACTGAGAGCTTATATCTACATCCTCTTTTCTTGATATTGTTTGATGAAGAGATATAGCTAAAGAACATAAACAAGATAACTAAATATTCACAAGCAAGTATCAAGGATAAAGAAAGTAAGATATAATCGTTGCCACCTTACTTATTCTAACAGACCCATAGGCACGGAAGGGAGCCAAAATGCCTGCTCTGAGCGCCTTTCCTTATTGGTTCAAGGAAATTTCTTGCTCTTAAATAGAAAACAATAGGCAAGTTTGATTGGTTTTGCATTCACTAAAAGTAGAGCTTATGCAATAAGAATATTGAACCTTAATTACTACTAAAAATTAAATGAAAATTCTCAACTATGGAATGACATGATAGAAAACTCTAGGAGGCTTATATGATAATTGGCCCAAGGAACATCCCGAAATACCATGGACATGAATGTTGGTTTAGGAGGATTTGTTGCTGCCTTGGTCAAAGATTATTTACATGTGAATTCCTTGATTGAAAGAATGCAGATCTCTCTGCCATTTGATATCATGAAAAATAGGATGTAAGACTGTGCCTTTTCTGTGTGACTTATTTTGTATGTTGGGCTTCTTGGAACAAAAATTATACAACTATTGTATCCTTTAAGGTGCTCAAAGTTTATGACAGGCCTGATATGCATAATAAATTTCACACATTGAGAACGCACACCCTTGTCGCTTCATTTAACATCTCTTATATTCGATCCAATCTACATGCTCAACGTAGACCATGTGTTAGAATAATTTATGTCTAAGTGATAGGTCAGTGTTGAAATGGCATTTAATCCCTTAAATTTTCACAGTTGGGGCATTGAAAATTTTGGGGAAAAAATCCAAGCTCTTGGTGTTTTGGCGCTACAATTTCTCATTATCCATCTATGGTCAATGAATGTTTTCAATCTTAGTATTTCTTAGCAACTTTCAAAGATATTTGAAATGAATTGGTCCACATTTGACTTTAACCTGTTGGGATCAATCTGCCCCACTGTTTTAAATAAAAAGGATATTGAATCTTTTCCACTATGAAAGGTTTCAGAATATATAGATACAATACATGTGGAATATTCAAAATTATTTGACATTGAAATAAGTAGCAAAAATGTCCAAAATATTAGAGAAAAGAAAAACGATAAAGAACCCAAGGAATGGCCTTTACCATTAAAAAGGTTCACACTTTAAAAAAACTCAAGGAAACAACATTCCTTGGATCCCTACATATGTGCATCCAAGGAAACTTTTCAGTTCAAAAATGCCTATTTTTTGGTGTAAAATTGATTTTTGAAATTATCCTTTACCATGTCGATGCATCACAAAATGTCTAAAATAGTAATGTGGGGTCATCCATCCCCACACCTTTGCATCCAAGCAAACCTGTAAGCTTGCATGTCGAAAAGGACCTGCACATTACGACCTCTTACAAGCCAACAAGGCACACAAATAAACACAACGCTACTTGAACAATCTTACAATTGTATTATGATGTGAATTACTTCACATCAAGACTACATATTTGACTATCTTACAAGCCAGCAAGGAACACAAATAAACACAAGGATACTTGAAAAATATTACAATTTTAGTATGATGTGAATTAGTTGACATCAAGACTACATATTTGACTATCTACCCATATTTTAAAGAAGAGATATCTACAAAAATGGAAAGAATAAAAAAAACATTGTTTTCTATCGAAAATGCATATAAAAATACTAAACTGAATATATGATTAAATTCAATTAACAAAGTGAATCATTTTTTCGTGGTTTATAGAATATTTATTCTACTGCTGCCATTTTTTTTCAAGAAAAATGTGGTTTATTTCATACCAGCATACTATTTTGGGAAATATCTCATTTGCATGTTGATTTGCTAGAAAATCAACAGTTCACCATTTTTTTCATGGTTTTTGCAACATTTACCTGACACATTCTACATTCCTTTAGACATGAGCTCTTTCCATATTTTTCACCACTCACATGACCCTAAGATCAGGATCCGCAATGCATTGTGCACTTGATTGTTTTTTTTGGTCAATTTGGTAGTACCTTGCTATTTTCTATTCATCTTCTTAAAGCAGGTTACAATAGATAGTTAGTTGGTGACCTCAACCTGCCTAAAGGGAAACCAGGTATGTTGGCCACCTTAATGCATTAAAAGTCAGCCAAAATTGAAAATGTTTCATTCTTCTACTCGCCGCATTAGCTAGTTCACTATTTAAACCATTTACAAAGTAGCAACTTAAAACCAAAGCACTGTCCAAAAAAATAATTTTCATATAAAACTTGAGATTAAACTGAAATACTATCCATCTGATGACTCAATTGGAGTTGGGTCCTTCGCCGTAGAACCTGGCATGTCTTCTTGCTACAGTTGTTGAATCTGCTTTTCAATTCATCCAATACGGTCTTCAATTCTCCCAATATGGTCCGTCCCTTGATACTGAGTCACCTTGATATGTTGGATTTGAATATCAATATCCTGAAGCAATTCCAACATTTTTGGTTCTTGATTCTCGCTGCGTGGATAAAGACTCTGGATAGCCTTAGCCAGCAGACACTTCATGATCCAATATGTATGGACTATTTGATTGAACAGTGAAAGACGACCTCTAGTATTCCCAAGATCTGTGGTAAAGTCCAGAATTTCCGCTTCTACTTCATTGTCTTCCTCATTTCTTTGAGTTTCTCTTTCCCAACCATAATTACCTTCCTTAATTGAGACAAATTCCCAAGGGAGTATACTGTTGAGATTCACTAAGACCTCTTTCTTTGTCTTCCTGCCTCTCTTTCTGGTCTCAGCTTCAAGTTTTATCACCTTTTGTTTCCCTTTTTCTTTAATTTGAGTCACTGTCTGTCTCGTTTTCCTCTTAACCATTGTTTTGGACTGTGTAATTTTGTGAATTAACTCTAGATTTGTTCTAGTGTTATTTGAGCACTAGAAAAGGAAGCAACAAGAAACGTGTTTCTGGAAATGAGAAACACAAAAAACAGGAAATTCATTTCATGAAATGATAAACTATAAATAACAAGAAACAAGTTGATCCCATCCATGGATTTTCATTTGTGAGATTTTTATTCTGCGTGTTTGTATGGAATTTTTTTTTTTTTTTTTAAATTCATTTTCCATGGTTTGAATTTGAACTAGTTCAAATTTTCTTATGCCTTCATTGTCCACTGAATGTACACTTTCTGAGAATTGCAAATTATTTGGTGTTACTAAATATAATATATCTTTCTAGCTACTAATGTTGGGGTTACTATGCAAATTTTAACCACATTCTAAAGACCTGTCTACACAACAACATTGATTTTGCCATACTTAAGTGCCCAAGTGGTACAACGACCTAGTTCTAATTTACACTCTCACTCTTTGAACTCCCAACAAGACAAAATATGTGGAACTACAATGAGGTGTTGGTCCACAATGACACCCAAACAACCTCCTTTGGAAAAGTCCATTACAATGAGTGCAAGCATTGTTCCTTTGTTGTCCAACAACAACAACAAGCCATGGCAATTAGTGCAAGGGTTGTTCTTGTGTTGACCAAAAGCAAAACAAACAACAACTATGGTCCCATTATAGGTCCACAGTTCAAAAACTTGAGCATATTGAATACCTTGTACATTTTTTATTTCCATTAACATTTAAAATATTTTGTCACCTTAAACTTGAAAATTTCTCACAGTCATAGATAATAATTTTATGGAATATGTCTCTATAAGTTAAATCTTCATCACATGCTTATCGCTTATAATTTGGCAGAAATTATAGAATTTGATGGCCATTTTTAGCACATGGTGCGCTAAAAACATCTAATGGAATATATCTCTATAAGTTGAATCCTCTACACATGATTATGGATTTCGCATAGAAGTTATGAACACTAATTGATTTTTTTTTTAGATATATATATATTTTTATTCTATCAAATTTTATTTTTTTCATGTTTTGGGAATTGGAGCCTTAGGCTTTGCTAAAATTTTAGAAGTCAACTTAAAATGATTAATTCATTTTTGAAAAAACAACAACATTTAATGGTTTACAGTTACCTGTTGGCTTCCCCATAAAAACATGTTTGTCAATATACATCTCTAAATTGCCTTAGTCTAAGAAATTAATAGAATGGCCCAGAATCCGGTAGAGATTTTGAAAAAATCTGATAAAGATTTTATCAGAATCTTGTTTACAGTTGTTAAACTTCAATATTTTGGGTGTCCAAAGGGTTTTTGATAGTGTTGAATCCATTTCCACTCTCAAAAATGGATTCCAAACACTGCAACAACCTCATTTTTTGAATTTTACTGAACCATATTCCAGCAAAAACCTGTCGTCTGGGTTATTCTATTCCCTGGGTAGACAACTTCCTCTAAATTTGCTTGTCATGTAGCTACCTACATAAAGGTCCCATGGACTATGATGGGGTGTTGCGACTGAAATTTCTCTAGACGTAAGGGTACATCATTTTTACAAGCAAAGCTCATTAATTCAATTCCAAGTCTACTGTTGTCTTCAATGTGTTAACGTGATACAACCTTTAATGCCTATGGCATGCCACTTTTATGGTACTTCACGACGGATATGGATTCCTTGTCAACTCAGCATATATTGCTTCCACTAATATTCCCAATATATATTTTCCATGCTGCACCTTTTGAAAAAAAAAAAAACCCTATCCTCAAACACAAAAAATCTATCGGGGTGTCTTTGCACCTCTTGGTACAAATGCTAGTATTTATTATGGTTGTTGTGTCTATTGTCTCACAAGTTTATGAGAGTAATCTTGTCCTCCAATTCAGAGCACTTTAAACCAAATAAAATAGAAAATATTTTCCAACGAGGAATTTAGCCATAAAATCTCTCGATTGGTCTATTAATTCCGCTAATTTGAGTTTTATGAATTTATTTCAAATAGCTTTTCTTTTCTTCGCAAGTGTGATTGGCATCTTGAATATTTGGAAAGAATATTAGATCGAGCGTGGCATATTTGAATGAATTATGCGATTAAGTTTAGGTTGTACAAGAAAGGATCTCTAGCACCATTAAAACATCAGAATAAAATCCATGGCTCACATAATTCAATTACATTTTTGTATGTTGTGTTTTAAATAAGAAAAAATCATTTTTGATTAAACAATTTGAGAGTTTAATGGTTTTTCTTGTTATTTGTAGGTGTGATTAACTTTGCTAGCTATGGTGGCAACCTACCCACGTCCATGCCCTCGAGCAACATCGTTGTTGCGCCGGATGCCATTGAAGTACTGCCGCTAGTGCTCGATCGCAACTCGAACACGAGGTCGGTGCTGCCGCGAGGTTCTGGTAGGAATTTTGATGGGTCGTGATTCCGCAAGGAGGGAACATCGTCTGTTTCCTGTGGACGTTAGAGCCTTCAAACCTAAATTCAACGTGAGAAGGACCTTCCAGTGAGAGAAGAAAACTAAAAGGAACCAGAACAATAAGAAATAGCCATGTGTCAATTTTGAATAGATGCGAGGAGGAAGAAATCGAGGGACTCTTATTAGCTAGGGTGAATAGTGAGTGCTCACCCCAAGCCCACAAAGTAAATGCCTTCGACGTAATTAAGAATCACGGTAATGTGGATGAATTTTCATTGTTAGTAATGTTGTTACATGTTTTTAAAATATGCTTATGTTTAACTCATATATATATTTTAATTAATAATAATAATAATAATAATTTGTAGATTTCATATTTTTGTGGTGTGAGTTTAGAGTTTCTGGGTTCGAAATCTCCATAGTGAACATTTTTGCGTCAACGTTTCGGGTCTAGAACAAGACTCATCATCAGGACAAATGCTGCAAAAAAAAGAGAGGAAGAAAGATATTATAAATATATCAGGAGTGCAGGATGAAGGCCGGAAAACCAACCAAAAATCAATTGATATTTTTAATATTAAATACATTAAATCAAATTTAAATAAGGTTTCTAATTTTACAGAGGGTTATTAATATACAAATTATAGCTTTAAATCATAAAAATTTCACTAGAGAATTAAATATACCTAAAATAAGAATAATGAAAACTATAAGGTGTTATTTAGTTACATGTAATATTAATGACTTGTTTTAAAATTATATTATTATTAAAGTAATAAATTATTATAAAACCAAGATATTTTTTTAGTGGGGGTTGATTTATAAAATAATTATCCTAACAAGGTGAAAAATCATGGATACTAAATTAATTAATTAGAGTGAAGGAAGGAGCCCACAAGATGTAAAAATGCTAATTAAAGTTTTTTAAAAAGGGGATAATGCATTAAAGAAGAAATTTATTTTAATAAATCCTTGGGAATAGTTAAATATAGCTATTACTAATGGTATTTATTATTTAAGATTGATATTAATGAATTGAATTTATTAAAAATTTATAAGAAGGGTGTAAAGGTTTAAGGGGTAATTATGAGAGGGGATGATTTTAGATGCGGACTATAGGGTCTTATAAATTATAAAATATAAAAAGGGGGAGGGCAAAGCCTAACCATTAAAATTTTGGTAATTATAAAAATATAGTTAAGAACACAAACTCCTAAATGTTTATTAAGGAAAGCCCAAGGTTTAAAGGGTATAATGATAGGGGAAGAGAAGGAGTTAAAAGGAGAGGAAAGGTAAGGAAGAAATTACAAAAGGGGGAGATAGTAAGGAGCTTTATACAGGTAAGGAAAGAGTCAAATAAGGTCCTCCTAAGTTTTAAGGAAGGGGAGGGTAGCGTTGCGCTGGGGAGGGGGAAGAAGGAGGAAGATAAGGGGACCCAATTTCTGCTGACTTCTAAACCTCCATCCCTATTGAGGTTTTCTAGATGTTTGATGATTTGAGGTTTGTCTTTATAATAATAATAATTATAATAATTATAAATAATAATAATTATTATTATTATTTATAATAGAGTTGTAATTTAGTTATTTTTTATGAATTGTTTTGAATCTTGGCAATGTGAATTGTGTCATCAAATAAGTGTTTTGATGGGTATACATGTTTACAAACAATTAATCAATTTAATTAAAATGGCAAAAATGGCACAACTATTTTTGAGATAAACCTCAACCTTTGATTTGAGACAATTAATAAAAATATTCTAGAATATTCCGCGGAGATTAAATCCCTACCATATGTCTAATAATTAGTGATAATTGAATTAAAATTCTAAATTCTTATTCCAAAATATACATACATGTATATATTTTTTGTTAATGAAAATTACTTTATTAGTTAATACAAACAATATCCATATATAACTAAGATCCAAATCTTACACATGAATTGGTTGACTTGGAAGCTTAATTATACCTTCCCTTCATGGAAAATAAAAAACATGTTAGCAAGGGTTTGTTTGACAATGTAAAAGTGGGGTGTTGTCTTTATCACTTCCGTGGACAGACATTTATTACAAGTATTATGCAATTTTGGTAAGACAATTATACACATAAATTCGACTTAATAAATACTTCAAACTAGGACTTCTATATAAAAAGGTGTTTGTTTTATAGCTTAATCATCTTTAATATAGGACAAATAATTTTGGCAAAAGAATTACCCCATTCAAGGACTATTTAGTTAAATGAGGGCTTTATTATATTATGTCCAATTAAGAACTCTTTAGTTGAAATATGTTTTTGTAATTTATGAGGTACCACATTGTAATATCTCACATCAAACATCAAATAGTAATAGACCATAATATGTTTACTTTTAGAAGTCATGACATAAGAACACTCAACCAATTTTTTTAAACATTAATGTGTTTATCTTTAGAAGACATGACATAAGAATACACAAACCAATTTTTTTTAACTATCATTGCTTTCCTAGGTTTGGCCAACAAGACTAATAGCTTTTATTTTATGCTTTGTTTTCCTTTCACCAGAATCTAGTAATAGTGATATAATTTTTAATTAAATTACAATTTTTTGTTACTTAAAATACTTTTTTATATATTTAAATGTATAAATGAATTTAACAATTAAAAAAAAAAAATCAAAACACTTATATTGTATTAACTCAAAATTCCAACTTTCTAATTCCAATAATTTCTAACACAATTTCAAATCAAAGTGATAAAAATAAATATACTTAAAATATCCAAAATTTAAAAATTTAAAATATTCTATCAACAATACCACCCAACTCTCTTATTAACCAACACTCTCACTATATTCACATATTAATTAAAACATATACACAACTCATATTATTAAAATTATAATTTTATTCTAAAAATAAATGAAAATGGCTTGATGTCTTAGATCTACTAAATTTGAGTAAACAATCTACCAAATTCTAGCAAACCTCACCAAATGTAAAGCGATTTGATCGTGGAATTTCACCAATTACCCAAAAAGAGTATGTTTCAAAACCAAAAATGACAATTTCAATATAAATTATAAAAATACCATTATATTATAATAATAACATTATATATCTGATATTTCGAGAAAGCGAAGAGCCTTGCCTTTTTCCCTCACACGGTGGGCATGGTCCCACCCATTACATAGAAATATTAATTTATAATATATCTTGGAGCGGCACCTATCAATTCTCGAAATCGCGATTTACCATGCCCGTACTATCGCTGTAGCCTATCCCTACAGTGGTACTTGCTTCCCTGCTTTGCATGGCATGGGTTCGTATGGACATGAGCTATGGTATTGGTACTTTATGCTTCTCATCTCAAGCATTAATGGGCCAATAGCATAGAAAATAAGGCTTTCCGTTGCAGAGGCATGTGGGGGCAGCCGAGTGGTTTTCTTCACTTAATTTTACATAGACAACCAACCAAGCTTGGAATTTCAAAGTGTTTTCCTGCCTCAATGGAAAATATGATGACAACTTTTGTCTTTCACACCGGTCATTTCTGGTTTTATGCCAATTCTCCTTTTTTGGGTTGTTAATTGGGATCAAACTCAGCCATAAATAACAACAATGATAAACTCAGAAATGGTACGCGGTTATTTGATGTGTTAAAGCTTTAGAATAAATTATCATTTGGGTGGCCAACTTGGAAGCAATTACTACAAAATGTGTCCAATATTCTTAATCTTACAAAGCAGCATTTGAGTCTCTTTCTATCTTATATAAGATCCACTATTTGGTCCCCTAGAAAATAGGAAGAATACGACTTATACTGGATTCTATTAACTTGGTCATCTTAAGTGCTAAAATCATTTGGTAAAGCTTTGACAATCCGAAAGTACATGGTTTCTAAGAAAGTTGGTAACAAAAAGCTCTTCGTATCCGAATCCCAAGCCATCACCTTTCAAATGGATCCAAACTGGGTTGAGTAGTTTGTGTTGATGTGGAATAATCACACACTAGGAAAGTGGGAGAGTTGTGTTTGGGATTGTAAAATTTTCAACAATTTTTTCATGTTGTGGTTTAATTATGATAGGGAATTTAGATGCTTCTATATAAAATTTGTTGTTTCAAATTTATTTACTGACATTTGAGAATTTCTTAGTTATCCAATATTTTAAAAATAGAAAAATATTTTGTGGAACATCGGATTCTAGGTTTACAACCAATATTCACATAAAAATAATGGGCAATCATATGTATATGGATGTTCATACCAATGGATTGTCTTTACTTCCCAATGTTTCACAGAAAGGATCAAAATGATTTTATTATTTTATTATTGGTATATTTTATTGAGGTGTTTTTTGGTTTATGATTTCAAGTGAGATTATAATGCTCTCTATTTAAATTACATTTTTGAATGTGGAAACAGATTTAGTGCACTTATTATAATAGATTTAGTGCACTATGCTATTTAAATTACATTTTTGAATGTGGAAATGGATTTACTGCCATGAAAAATGCTTGGAACCCTTGGATTATGCAAACTCAACAACTTAAAACTAGGATATTTGTGATTTTTGACAAGAGTGCGTTACCAAAAATCTGTTTAGATAAGAGAAATAAGTTACATCATTAGAATAGTACTTTTATTATGGTGAAATCTAAACATTTAAGTTTCCAAAGTTTTTACAAATTGTAGATTTTTTTTTTAAGACAAATAAATTCTACATCCTAAACAAAATCCAAATGTCAAGATATTTGAATTGTATAAACTCAACAACTTAAAATTATCAATAATTTTTGAACAACCATAAAATATGCTAAAAAAAATAAAATCAAAAACACTATAAGAAAAAGAAACAAAATAAACATTTAAATTATATATTTTATTATTATTATTATTTAAATATTCAATAATAAAAATAAATAAATATATTTAATATTTATAAATATTAAATTATTTTTATATATTTACATATAATTTTAAAAAAATATTAATAAAAAAATATATTTAATATTTATAAATATTAAATTATTTGTATATATTTACATATAATTTTAAAAAATATCAATTACGAAATCATATGTTTTTAATACATAGGAATTATTTTTAACACACATATAACCTTTCAAATGCATAATTATTTCAAACTACATATACCTCACTTATAATTGACAATGTAGAAAATCTTCATCTGTAAGTGACAATTCAAAAGTGCTAAGCACCTAGTTTCTTGCTTACAATTTGACTAAAGTTTTATGTTGACAATATTAAAAGCATTATGGATTTCACTTTCGTTGTATGATATAGTCTATAATTTGACAAGTTTTAAGCTCGCAATATTAAAAACATTATAACTTTCAGTTTCCCTTGGTCTAGCTGGTCTAGGGTAAGAAGTCTGCATAGTGCTTATTGTTAGTCCCTACCTTTTCGGGGGTAGTAGGACTATTGTAATCGATTTTTAGTATTTTCATTAATATGCACAAAAACCAAGCAATAAACAGAGCTCATTAACCTAAGTTTCAAGTTTATATTTAACCTAAGTTTCAAGTTTATATTCAATAGACCATTTTTTTCAACCAAAAAGAATTTTCCTACTGCTTTTTTGACCACTAAGAACTTTAGGGATCTTATTTTCCCTCTATTGAGGCAAGATATGGGCAAACATAGGATAAATCTTCATATAACTTGTGAATTCAATGCATTTCCGAAATGAAAAGTAATGCTAGCATTAAATATTTATTGTATAGGTACTTGGTAATGTTTACTTGGTTAATATATCACACGACACACCACATCAGATGCACAGATGTATAAATTTTTGAAGATGTTATATGCTTGATGAAAATTTACTTCAAACTTTTAGGGCCTGATACCAAATAGCAATCGCATAAACATGAAAGTAAAATGATGATAGAACATATTAATAGATCGATGGAAGACAAGACAAAATTATACTTAACTTTTGATCGACAAAATATATGTGTTGTGGTGCATTACAACGGTCAACAAGATGCTTCAACCAACAAAGTCTCCTCACGGTCAGCCAACCAAAAGTGTCACACAACGCTCAAGACAACTCCAATAAAGTCAACCCAAAGTCAATGAAAGTCAACGTTTTCAAGACAACGCAAAACATCAGTAGCAAAAAGTCAATGCAGCAGGTCAAAGTCAACATCCAGCCTTGGTATGTGTGCCAGTCAATGCAACCTTTATAAATCAGAAGTTTAGTAAAGTTTGGAGGTCAAAGGACCAAGCGGTGACCAAAGTCAACGTTGGTCAAACCCGCGCTGTAACCGTAGACAGATCCACACCAAAACCCTAGCTGTTGTTCCACACATGTGAGAAGAAATGCCTCCAAAAGGTGATCGAACCAATCAAACACTAGAGAGATGTGTGTGATAAGTGGATGATGAAATGACCTTCAGGTCTCTCCAATTTATATCCATTTGTGAGGGTGTGTGATACATCTGTTGGGGCTCCCAAGCCTACATTACAATTCTAGCCGAACTTGCACATAAGTGGAATAAATTCAAATAAATGTTCTTCTCATCCGATCAAGATGATCTTTAGATCAATCATGCACCTCTCTAAAATAGGAATCCAATAAAAATATTTTCATCATAATCTGAGGAGTACAACATGGAGTTTGGACCTAGTTGCCCAAAATTAACACTCCCTCTCAACTAGGGAGAACTCCATCCACCAGTGCCATCCAAACATCATGCGTCATCCCGCCGTAACTTGCTTTGCTGGATTCTTTATTTCAAATGGTGAGTCACAAAGACATCACTCCCAGCTGACCCAAAGTCAACTCAGAGGTCTGAAACCTCTATAGGACTCAAAGGAGTCTCATACTAACCCGAAGTTAGTTTAACTGACCCGAAGTCAGTTGGAGGTCCAAAACTTCACTTGGATTCAAAAAATTCATATACTAACCCGAAGTTAATTTAACTGACCCGAAGTCATTTGGAGGTCTGAAACCTCACTAGACTTGATCCCAGATCAAGTGGTTGGATACATGCCATCCTAGACATAGAGAGTACGGCAATCTCCGATGTGTCCATCGGTCTTGCTATCGGTCTCTATCCACATTTCCCACCTCATTGGCCAAGATGAGAGGTACTTCCCATGAGTCCGAAACTCCATGGGTAGGATGCATACGACACACAAATCAAAGAGAGGTGAACCAACTCAATATCATCACAGTGGGGTAGAAGCACACCAACAAGGTTCAACAAGCCTAGCCCTGTGGTTGCTTATAGCTCCAAGAAGCTATCCCCAAAGTCCCCTGGAGCTCCTAGAGCTCATCATCCAACAAGACCCTCATAATATGTTTGTTCCACGAATCCAAGATTCTCATGGAAGGTTAGGAACTTGACCTTCCCCAAGGGCTTAGTGAAAATATCCGTGACCTGCTCATCAGTTCCTATATGATCGAGCCTTACGACGCCTCGTTGTACCATATCCCAGATAAAATGGTACCTGATATCAATATGCTTGGATCAATCGTGGAACACAGGATTCTCTGACAAACGAATCCCACTCTGGTTATCACAAAGGATAACGGTGGTATCTAGCACATGCCTGAAAAACTCACTGAAGAGCTTTTGCAACCAAATAGCTTCACAACAGGCCATACTTGTTGCAATGTATTCAGCCTCAGCAGTGCTCAAAGCCACAGACTTATGCTTCCTACTCATCCAAGATATTGAAGCAGACCCAAGTGTGAAGCAGCATCCATATGTGCTCTTTCAATCCACCACACTACCAGCCCAATCAACATCAGTATATCCACGGAGTCTCAAACTCCCGGCAGTGTATATCAGCCCATGGTTTATTGTGCCCCAAAGATATCTTAAGAGATTTTTGGCACCAACCCAGTGAATGTAATGAGGATCAACCATGTGTTGACTCAAAGTGTTCACCATAAAACATATGTCCGGATGAGAGTTCACTAAGAACATCAATGCTCCTACGAGTTGATGATACTCAGTAGGATTTACCAATGCAGGCTCAACAACATTTTCACACTACTTCTTGAAGTTGAGTTCCATCGGTGTTGATAAGGACTTATAGTCCACCATACCAAATCTCTCCAGCAACTTCACAATATATTTTCCTTGAGAGAGGAAAATCTTGCCAGGTCTCTGCTAGACCTCCAAGCCTAGGAAGTAATGCATTAGTCCTAGGTATTTCATCTTGAACTTGGAAGCGAGCTCCCTCTTACATTGATGAATGAGAGGGTCAACACCTGTCAGGAAGAGATCATCCACATAGAGAACTAGAATGTGAGGCTTTTCTCTATTAACCTTGAAGTAAAGGTTCAGATCCACATTGCTTCGAGTGAAGCCCAACTTCATCAAGTAGCTATCTATCCTCTCGTACCAAGCCCTAGGGCTTTGCTTCAACCCATATATAGATTTATTCAACCTACATACATGAGAGTCTCTATCCTGGACTTCGAACCCCAATGGTTGCTCCACATACACCTCTTCCTTTATCGAACCATGCAGAAAAGCGGTCTACACATCCATCTGATGGAGACTCCATCCTTGCATGGCAACAAGGGAAATAATAGATCGAATGGTGGTATAGTGGGCCACAGGTGCAAATATTTCATCATAATCTATGCCTTCCTTTTGAGAGAAGCCTCGTGCAACAAATCGTTCCTTGTACTTTTCAACACTACCATCAGATCCATGCTTGATCTTATAGAGCCATTTCGAGGTGACAACAACTTTGTCCTCTGGTCTCAGGACCACATCGCAAACATCATTATTCATGATGGACTCATAATATTCGTGCATAGAATCCTTCTAGAATTGATGCTTTATGGCTTCTTCAAATGATCCATGCTCAGATTGTACGATTGTACTCATGGCTGCTAGATACCCTTGGTATCTATTTGGCTTCTTGCTTTCACGGAATGTCCCCCTTGGGGACATATGTCTCTCGGCATCCTCGAGAGTATCCCGGAGCCATGAGGGTCTTTTCTTCATTGAAGGAGGTGGATCAATAGGGTCCATTGGTCCTTCAACATTGAGCATCATATCATCCTTTGGCTCTTCCTGCTTCCCTGTTCTTTCATTGTGGTCTTCCTTGGAGCTAGTAAGATTTATTACTTTCCTTAGGGAAGAATCTTCATCGAAGGTGACATCGTGGCATATATCCACTTCTCTTTGACCAAGCACATAGATTCTATATGCCTTTGAAGTTTCACTGTAGCCCACAAACATTCCCTTCTTTTCAGAAGCATCCATCTTGCTTCTCTTCTCTTTCGGCACATGAAAGTAAATGGGAAAACCAAAAAATCTAAAATGAGAAACATCAGGTTTCTTACCAGAGAAGACTTCTTCGGGAGTTTTGGATTCCATAGCGGAATGTGGGCATCGATTTTGTACGTACACAATAGTGTTCACAGCTTCTCCCCATAGAAACTTCAAAAGACCTTGGTCACATAGCATGACACAGGTAGCTTCCACAATGATCCTATTCTTTCTTTCAACAACACCATTTTTCTCAGGAGTATACACGGTTTTGGGCTCCCTCTTAATGCCAGCTTCTCTTCAAAATTCATTGAATTCGTTTGACTCATATTCGGTGCCATTATCGGTCCTCAAAATTTTGATCTTATTTCTTGTTTGATTTTCCACCAAGGCCTTGAAGGTACAAAACCATTTGAATGCTTCATCCTTCTTCTTCAAGAAATATATCCAAGTCTTGCGAGAGAAATCATCTATAAAAATCATTTAATAAGAACATCCTCCCAAGGATTTCACGGATAACATACCATATAAATTAGAATGTATCAATTGCAAGACACCAAATGTCTTTGTGACACTTGACGGGAAAGGTCCCCTTGTATTCTTTCCTTTGGCACAACCTTGACATACACCTTCATGATCATTTTTGAATTCGAGCATCCCTATCACAACCTTCCTTGCTTCGAGAAGGGCTTTGTAATGAAGGTGTCCAAACCTACGGTGCCATAATTCGGTTTAACAAATTGTATCACATGTCATAGCCCCCAATGGACTTCCTCCAACTTGGTAGAGTGCATCAACTCTAAAACCCATAGTGAGAGATTCCTTGAAGCTCTTATTCCAGATGCGTACATTTCCATCAATGAATGCCACCTTGAAACCTTTGTCTTCCATGGTTGAAATAGAAACAAGGTTCTTCTTCAAATCAGGTACATACAATACATCTTGCAAATGGAGGACTTGACCTATGGAGGGTCATAGTCCCTATCCCTTTCACAGGATAGGTGGCATTATCTCCAAGGATAATTTGCAGATTAGTATCCTTCTCAATAAAATCATAGAGGGCTTCTTTAAAACTAGTGAGGTGCCTTGAAGCACCACTATCAATCAACCAGACAAACAGGGTGTCGGGTGGAGATTCATCAGAGAGGGCAGATACAATAATAAATTCATTTATTTTATCGTCAACAACATTAGATTCATCATACCTGGAATTTCTTGACCTTTTGAAATGTTTCCCATTTCCATTATGACTAGAGGGAGCCTTCCTCTTTCCTTTGAACTTGTTGTTCCTTTGATTTCCATTCCCCCTGTTGTTGTTCTCATCATCCCCTGGAGAATCCCTTCTATTAGGGCATTCTATAGCATAGTGGCCACACTTGTTACATGTGTAACACCTTCCTTTCTTTCATTTTTCCCTTGCTCTTCCATGGTTCCTCAGACCACCATTGTTCTTCTTCTTTGTACGAGCAGTGAAGGCAAAATTACCTTCATTTTCATATTCCATCATTCTTGTCTCCTCTTGAGTGCATCTCGACAATACTTCATCAAAATCAGGAATCATATTATTATTGAGAATGGTAGTATTGAATACATGCCATTCATAGAGGAGACCTCCAAGCACAATGAGAACCAAGTATCGATTAGCTATTGTTTCCGCAATAGCGATAAGGTTATTCCTGATTTTGGTCAACTTCAAAAAATAGGATTGAACAGATTCATCCTTGCCTTTCTTGAGATTCTTCAATTGGTTCTTAAAGAAAAGAACTTGATTTGCATTGTTAGCCCTAAACATGTTGACCAACTTATCATACATATCTTTAGATGTGCCCAGCTCAGAGATGTAAGCAAACAAACTTTTATGAATGGAATCCCGGATAATCAGCTTAGCTTTGATTTCCCCTTTTCTATACTTTTTCTTTGTGGTAGTGGGTGCAGATGATGGAGGCCCTTGGATTTTTCCTTGCACATAGTCCATGACATCTTGATCTTCCAAGACCAAGTCTAAAGACATCTTCCAAGCATGATAGTCATACTTGTCAGTCAACTTATTATCAACTTTGAAGCCATTATAATTTGAGGTACCCATGGGTCCTTGAAAAATGCTACTTCTTCGGTGATTTCTCACAAGCTTGGGCTTTGTCTTCACCTTAGCTCCGATACCATGTAAATTTTTGAAGATGTTCTATGCTTGATGCAAATTTACTTCAAAATTTTAGGGCTTGATACCAAATAGAAATCACATAAACATGAAAGTAAAATGTTAATAGAACATACCAATAGATCGACGGAAGACAAGCCAAAATTATACTTAACTTTTGATCATCAAAATATATGTGTTGTGGTGCGTTACCGTGATCAACATGATGCTTCAACCAAAAAATTATCCTCATGATTAGCCAAACAGAAGTGTCACACAACCCTCAAGACAACTCCAATAAATTCAACCCAAAGTCAACAAAAGTCAACGTTGTCTAGTCAATGCAAAACAATAGCAGCAAAAATTCAATGTAGCAGGTCAAAGTCAATGTACAACCTCGGTATGTGTGCCAATCAATGCAGCCTTCAAAAATCAGATGTTTGGTGAAGTTTGGAGGTCAAAGGACCAAGCATTGACCAAAGTCAAGGCTGGTCAAACCTGCGTTGTAACGCTAGATAGATCCGCATCAAAACTCTAGCTGTTGTTCCACACGTGTGAGAAGAAATGCTTCCAAAAGGTGATCGAACCAATCAAACACTAGAGAGATGTGTGTGATGAGTGGATGATGAAATGACCTCCAAGTCTCTCCATTTATATCCATTTGTGAGGGTGTGTGACACATCTATGGCTCCCAAGCCTACATTAAAATTCTGGCTGACCTTACACATAAGTGGAATAAATTCAAAATAAATGTTCTGCTCATCCGATCAAGATGATATTTAGATCAATATTGCACCTCTCCGAAAGAGGAATCCAATACAAATATTGGCATCATCATCTGAGCAGTACAACATGGAGTTTGGACCTAGTTTCCCAAAATTAACAAGATGGTTATGTGCATGTACTAGTGTGGTATCAACCGAACCTATGTCAAAGAGTTGAAATCCAAATGGACACGACAATGATCTCGTTACTTTTAATCTCCTTAGAGAAATAAACTTGACCTTTTTTTTTTGAATTACACATTTTTGTTTATGTAAAATGTATATTTGTGATGATTGAGAAACAAAATTCTTATGATTTGATTGGGTTAAATACATATTTCAAAATAATATTTTAGAGTCTCTCGTTACAGCTGGTCTAGTCATTCAATCAAGTGAGTCTAATATTTCTTGCTCCGTTGCTCATAACCTTGTTTCCAAAATATTGTCGTGCTTTTTCTCTTATCAATATTTTTTCTTGTACTTTGATTCTGTCTCGTTCAACTTGCCCAGGTTGGTTCCTTCTCCGTCCCCATACCAAAAATAGAATCCAATTGTTCCCAATAAGTACCCTGTCCCAATATCCTAATCAATTAATGAATCAGTTGTTTACAATAAGCTCCCAATTGATAACACTCATTATATACGAGTCACTCATTGAGGATTGATCTCGTCCAACGATAGAATCGATATTTCTACAATTAGGTAATCATGCCCGCTTAAAGATGGGACTTGCTACCCTGCAACCATCTTTGTTTAAAATCCAATGATCAGAAAGTCGTGTGGGTGGGTGGATTTGTGAAAAGGATATGCTAATGCTTAACCCAATAAATTTCACTACAAGCGTTCAAAAGTTTATTAATGTGGTTCAATGATGATGATACCACATAAGGTTATATATATATATATATATATATATATATATATATATATATATATATATATATATATATATGCGCTATGATTTATGGATCTTGATTTTATAATATATTTAGTGCATTGTTTTGTTTGATGTGTAAAAAATTATAAATATAATATATTTTAATAATATTTTTATTTGAATCATTTATGAATTTTAATTTTACATTTAAAATATTTAAAATGATAATAATAAGTGTATAGAATTTAAGAAAAAATTATACAATAATTTATATAATTGTCGAAGGATATTTTTAAAGAAATCTTTAATATAACAATTTACTTCTCTCCCAACTAGAAAAAAATTATATATTTTCCTTGGTTGTACTCAATTAAGCCTTTCATTAAAAATAAGATACTTATTTCCATATATGAGTAATAGAGAGAACAAAGAGAATCTAGATTAAATAGAGGTGTCAAAACAACAATTGAACCATATAACTTGATTAGGAGAGGAGAGTATGAGAAAACAAGATAAGAGTGTTTTATAGAGTAAATATGGGTTTTTACTTTTCAAGTATTTAATTCACATCCCTTCCTTATTACCCTTATATCCAAGGCTCCATCTTTAGAAAATAATTTTTCTTTTGGAATAACCATATCACCTTAGATTTTCCTTGATGTTCTAAAGAGATTTCACACATTTTCATCCCTTGAAGGCATGAGTTGAAAGACAGAAGATGGACCACCATTCAAGATTGAAACTTAGTTGATTTGGGGAAGATATACTCTTTCTTATACCTTTTGATGGTCCTACTTCACTAAAAAATGTGGGTCTACCTTAAGCCAAGGAATATTATTAATAAGATCAAACATTCCAAAATTTATTGCTCTAGGTTTTCCAAGGGGCATGATCCACTAGGGATCAAAGCGCATAAAAGGAAAAATGAATGAAATTCCACCACTAAGGACTAACTAAGCTATCAAACATTGATGCAACATATGAATGAAAAGGCTTCTTTCACAGATCAATATTTTAGTGAATAGGACTCCTAGAGTCTCTCATTAGTTGATGCAAAGGATCCTTTAAGGACGTGATGTATTGAAGCTATATTTTCCATGAGGAATTCTCATAGTGTTCTATATTTTTGTGTGTATAACTCACCTAGGACATAATGAACAAAAACAAAAATTAACAAAATCCTTCCTTGAATTTCGACCTCAATTAGTCGAACCATAGTTAAGGATACCAAAATTATATGAAAGGAGAGTAAAGCATTCGACCAATCATATCTTTGGTCTCCTAGTCGGTGGATTCTATTAGGAAGTGGATCCAAGTGAGGCACTAGGATGGAGAGCTCCTATCAAACTCCTTTACCATTCAATCTCAAAATGACTTTGATCTAGTTGGGTCATTACTAAGGAAAAAACCTAAAAGTAATATATTCAAGCATTATATAAACTATGGGGGTGGATGAAAGCTTTGTCTCAACAACATTCATTAAATAACATTAATAAAAAAGGAAAACTTAAGCCCCATCATAACTACTTAACTACTTACCCTTAGAGAATCTCTAACACATTTACAAATCCTTTGTGTCTCTTTTTCCACAAAATATTATAAGTGTACCTTAACTCAAAATAAGGTTTATCGTCACACACTTTGTTAGATATCCAACCCATCAATGTTCCAATGGGAAATCAATTCAATATTAAAGTGTTAGTACATTTTATATGAAAGATAATTGTTGGGTTGATTTGGGCTAACCCGGTGTTAGGATGGGGTCTCCTATGGGAAAAGTTTTGTATAATTATGCGTAGAATTTTTTTGAAACGTGTTGCGCGTAGAAGTCAAGGGGCTTTGGGGTGTGTCAAAGCTCCTTTATCATTGTAATGGGTAAAAAGGGAAACCATGAGTCTCAAACCATGGTTTGAGACCATGGTATGTGTGCGTCAAAGACCTATAAACATGTAAGAGTCGAGTCGAGTAAGATATCAGTAGATCGATATATGTTTTATGTTTATGGAAATGTTTTGACATAATTTTTTGGGTAAGTCTGTTTGGGTAGATAGGCTCCTGTTGGCTGTATGCGCAGAGACCTAGTCCTGAGCTGTGTGCATGGACTCTGCTGGTGTGTATGCAGACAGAAATATATTTTACTAAGTTGAAGATCCATTAATAAAGAAGAAGTTTTGGAAAATTCAGATGCTATTTGTATGTGTTATGAATGATTACATGTTAATCTATTTTTTTTGAATGCATATTAATTTGAATTAATTATACGTGGAAAATCTCTGTATTCGCACAGGGACTACTTCTATGTTAAGGGTTTTTACTGGAAAACTATCTGTGTGATCGCGTAAGTGTTTTCATAAGTTACATTTGAATGAAATATAATCTGTTACACATATCTCTTAATGCATATTTGTTAAGGGTTTTATTTGCACTTAGATTTAGTTTCCTAAGAATTTTCGCGCATACGTCTTAGCATATAAGTAAGGGCACAACACACATTGAACGCTCCCTCAAGGTGCGAAAACATGGTTCCAACACCCCCCCATACTGCTTCGGGTGAGACTTTGGTATGCGCAAGCAGATCATTGCCGAAAGGGCCAATAGTTGGAGGGTTTTTTTGGTTGCGCAGAACACTCTGAACCTGGGTCAGGACCCCCTAAGCCAAAAAATGGTTCCGTTGCCGAGACCGGGATCTGTTTGAGGGTGACTTGATGTTGAGGCATGTGACGAAGAATGAACTGCAAGATTGGCCCGATAAGAAGGTGTGCGAATTTTCAATTCAAGAAAACCAAAACCCTAAATTATCTGCTGAGGATTGGGAGAAAAGGTATATCTATACATAGGTCCATGAAATTTTCTTTGCTTCCTTGGCGACTGAGTTACACGAGTGGTTATATCAGCTTACTGAATTTCAAACATGTGCAAAGGACGACAAAATCACCAGGTGGACTCCTGAGATGGTTTAGTAGTTGGAGAAATCTAGCAATAAGATTACTCGCATAATATATTATTAGATTGATAGCGTTTTGAGTGGGTTTGTGACTTAATTTTCTATTGATACTTTCGTATCATATTCTAAAGCTGAAAGGAAAATTTTCAAGGTTCCTAGAGGTAAGTTTTTGCGCTCATTGAAACTGTGGATTTAAATGATTTTATGTGAAAAGGGTAGTCTGTGCATCCACATTGAGTGAATGTCCCAAAGAGGCCCGACTACGCGCAACAAAAAACATTACAGAGTAGATATAGAAGAAGGTTTTGTTTATAGCCCTCTCAAAGGTAAATCTGATAGCGATGAGGAGTTTGAAACAAGTAGCTTTGGTGAATATGCGCACTCAGAAGAAGAGGGATTGCAAGATCAAAGTATTTTTGGGCTATTGGCCTTAGATCATATCCCATCCACTCGACTCCGAAATTCATCTCACTCTAACAAGTCACCCACCCCACCTCCACCTCCACCTCCACCACCAGAAGTCAACATGGCTACTTATATAAAGCTGCAGAATTTCAAGGGTTTTGGAAATGAAGATGTGGACCAATTTTGGTTCATTGCAGATGCTGTATGGATAGTGCAACAAATAAATATTCATAATGTTAAGAAAGCATAGCTGGCTACTGGATTTCAAGAACAATTATTGGATTGGTACATGAGATATATGTCAACCAACCCTAATGCAATGATGGAAAAGCTTAAAACCGCACTGAAGGAGCAGTTAGAAAAGCCAAAACCACACTCTCAATGTGTGACCGAACTAAATGAGATCCACCAAGAAGTAAAAGAATCTCTATGGGAGGAAGATCAATGATTAAATCGCACCATCAGGGACAGAGGATTTACTATTGATGACACACAACACACAAAATGGTTCATTGCTATGTTGCTGCCGCATCTACCCCAACCAACAGAAGATTGTGACATGGGCTAAAGATGCGGAGATTTCCATGAAGCTATAAGCCTCACCTATATCAACCACATAGGTTGGGGCTTAGCAAATTCAAAGCCAGTTAGTTGCATTACACTTAGAAATACAAAATCTGTGAAAGGAGAAGGAAAAGGATGTGTGTGCAGGAGTATGGTGCACGCGTTGTAAACATGAGGGATAACACAAGTATCAATGTCTTGTATGTAATAACTATATGGCAGTTGGAGGACAAAGTCCGATTAAGAACGGGGCAGGGCCTAGTGAGGTTCCCAAACTATGGTGCATGATTTTCCAAGTAAATGGACTACACACGACATAATTATGCCCTAGGCTTGGTAAATATATTCTGGAGCTACAATAACCTTACTGCACATTCTGTCGATCTGTGGGACACGATGACAAGAAATGTCACAACTTCAATCTGATGATTGAGCAGGTTTCCTCGTATAGATTGCAGGATGAGGGTAGAGGATCAGATTCACTTGCATCGCCATCTAGGCATGGTGGATTTGCAGGCAAAGGATGAGGAAGAGGAGGATGGGTTGGTCGTGGAAGGGGACAAATCATTTGTTATAACTGTGGATAAGTTGGTCATTATGAGCACGACTGCCCGAACCCAACACAACAAGCTTGCAGGTATTGTAAACAATTTGATCATGTCATTGAAGAATGCCCTGTACTGTTTGCAAAAATGCAGGAAAATAAACTGTAGATGCCTACGCAGAATGTTCAAATGATGAGAGTGGAACTGCGCACTGAAGACCCTAGCATAAATATTGTTACCAGAAACGGTGTAGAAATTGGAGAAGATAAAGCATAAGATAAGGGACTTGTCACTGATGTTTGGGCCCGGAGAGCTCCTGAAAAAAAGGAAGGGTTAAATCTACAACGGGAAAAGGAAACCTTTGTCACAAAAAAGAAGGACTTCGCAGATCCTGGCACATCTAAAGTAGCAAGAAAACCTGCCACGGATACTGTCGAAGGGGTTGAGCCTGTAGAGATGAAACCATTTTTGCAGGTTTGTATCAAGATTCTGTGCAATAAGAAGGCCATTGAGAACCTTCAAGATTTAATTAATAGCTGCACCAAAAAATAACAACCCCAGATGGAGAAAAAGGCTATCAATAAGATCTACAAGAACAAGAGAAGAATTGGGCGAGAGATGTGCCTGACTGCTTAAATAGTCCACTAGAAAATTTGGCGGAAATTCCGACGGCCAATTCGTCGCTATTCCGACACACAGTCGTCGCAAGAGCGACAGTTCGAGGGCGGGAAAAACGTGGTTTATCATACCGTCACAGTTTCGACGCAACTAAAAAGTGTCGCACTATCAACACATTTTCCGTCGCTTCCAAACAAGCGTCACTCTTCCGATGTTTCCCAATCCGTCGCACTTCCGACCTTTGTAAACTGTCGCACTTCCCACAAAATGTGGTCCGACGTTTTGAACGTCGCTCTTCCGACGTATGTAAACTGTCACAATTACGATGAAATGTGGTCCGACGTTTTGAACGTCGCTCTTCCGACATCTTTATACTGTCGCTCTTCCGACGTTTCTAATCTTTCGCAATTCCGACGCTTACAAGGCGTCGGTATAGCGACGACATGTTCAATTTAAAAAAAAAAATGAAACTTTAAAAGAGGAAAAACGTTGTTTTGAATATATTATATGAAGTAAAACAGTCCATGAAGTCATTACATTTTCACATCTGAAGATTGGAACCCAAATATCCATCCAGAAAAGTGGAAGTCCCACCCCAGACAGTGATAGAAAAATACCCCATGTCACATACAGGGACTTGATATAAAACCCAGTAACGGTCCACATGGAGATTATCGATAATCTGAGAAAGCATCCAAATATGCCCAAGGCATCTATAAGAAAGTGAAATAGCAGTATGTAGAATAGTAAAACAACAGATAGAGTACCGACGTCCATTGTTCCAAATACAAATTAAAGTACCCAAATCCTTGAACAGAGAAAAACGCTAATCATGTGAGGAGTGTGATATGTCCAAAATATAAAAAGACCATCAGACCATATCAATAAACCAGCAACATAGACCAGCATCGCTAGTTTTGAAGGCAGAGTGATAAATATTAATCATTTTTTTTTCACAAGAGAAAAAACGTTGTTTTGAATATATTATATGAAGTAAAACAGTCCATGAAGTCATTACATTTTCACATCTCAAGATTGGAACCCAAATATCCATCCAGAAAAGTGGAAGTCCCACCCCAGACAATGATAGAAAAATACCCCATGTCACATACAGGGACATGATATAAAACCCAGTAACGGTCCACATGGAGATTATCTACAAATCCGAGAAAGCATCCAAATATGCCCGAGGCATCTATAAGAAAGTGAAATAGCAGTATGTAGAATAGTAAAGCAACAGATATACTCGTGGTAAGAAGGCAAAAATTTATGTATCGCTAGTTTTGAAGGCATAGTGATAAACATTAATCATTTTTTTTTTCACAAGAGAAAAAATGATGTTTTGAATATATTATATGAAGTAAAACAGTCCATGAAGTCATTACATTTTCACATCTGAAGATTGGAACCCAAATATCCATCCAGAAAAGTGGAAGTCCCACCCCAGACAATGATAGAAAAATATCCCATGTCACATACAGGGACATGATATAAAACCCAGTAACGGTCCACATGGAGATTATCGACAATCTGAGAAAGCATCCAAATATGCCCGAGGCATCTATATGAAAGTGAAATAGCAGTATGTAGAATAGTAAAGCAACAGATAGAGTATCGACGTCCATTGTTCCAAATACAAATTAAAGTACCCAAAATCCTTGAACAGAGAAAAACGTTAATCATGTGAGGAGTGTGATATGTCCAAAATATAAAAAGACCATCAGACCATATCAATAAACTAGCAACATAGACCAACATCGCTAGTTTTGAAGGCAGAGTGATAAACATTAATCATTTTTTTTTCACAAGAGAAAAAACGTTGTTTTGAATATATTATATGAAGTAAAACAGTCCATGAAGTCATTACATTTTCACATCTGAAGATTGGAACCCAAATATCTATCCAGAAAAGTGGAAGTCCCACCCCAGACAATGATAGAAAAATACCTCATGTCACATACAGCGACTTGATATAAAACCCAGTAACGGTCAACATGGAAATTATCGACAATCTGAGAAAGCATCCAAATATGCCCGAGGCATCTATAAGAAAGTGAAATAGCAGTATGTAGAATAGTAAAGCAACAGATAGAGTACGTACCGACGTCCATTGTTCCAAATACAAATTAAAGTACCCAAAATATTTGAACAGAGAAAAACGCTAATCATGTGAGGAGTGTGATATGTCCAAAATATAAAAAGACCATCAGACCATATCAATAAACCAGCATCGCTAGTTTTGAAGGCAGAGTGATAACCTGTCAACACATAAAATAGTATCATAAAGCAGATACATGAAATGTGCAGAGACATGTACTGTTGATATACACCTCACACAAAAAGCATCCATGATAGAGCAAAAATATGTATAAACCCAGGGTCGATTGTATGTTTTGGCTCGCTTGTTCCCAGAAATAAAAACCATCTGCAGAAACCTAGGCTCGCTTGTAAGATCAGGCTTGCTTGATTCCAAAATTGGTAACCATCTGTTGCATCCGAGATGTAAGGTTCAGGCTCGCTTTTTTCCATTAGTAGCCCGCTACAACATCCACCCTGTTCATAGCAAAAATGTTCCTGTAGATATACAGAGAAAGAGTATAATACGTAGACCATATAAACATGGCTCTGTATTTCAAAAAATAGGTTTAAAATAGAAACAGGGCAACATTTTTTTTCTAAGTAAAGTTAATCTATTAATAGTGGGAATAAAATTACACCGAAGTCAAAATCATTGCCCAGACTCATGGAAAATTTGTCATCAAAAAATCAAAAAATTAAGAAGACTGCCCTCATACGGGGAAACCAGTCTTGAATGTTTAATTTACAGAATTCAAAAATATTACAGAGGTCCAACACAGTAATATAATCTAAAAGCAGCCCAATTAAGTGGGCCACGAAGCAAGAAAAACAA